>CM046726.1:11509771-12109771 GCA_025584915.1 Monochamus saltuarius
TCTATCTGCAAAACATTACGTCTCTTACATTATTATCAAATATATTACTATTATATCTGTATACATATAACAAAGATAACAACTCTATGACTTTTTATATGGCCAGTTAAGAAACAATATTAATCACCAACAATAAGTGATAAACCAACAAAGAGATATTCCAACGACTTATGAAATGGCAAGAACAAATCTTGCAATAGAGTTTTACGAGGGTATGGCTTCTCTGATCAGCAGGTGTTTAGCCTTATTACTGCGATTAGATGACAGCTCGCTACTTCCGATGCGGTGTCACATTGACCTAGCTATCAAATGCCTCGAATGGAATAAGAGGGACCTCTGCTATGTCATACAAGATTTCTACATCCACTAATTGTGTACTAAACTTTGTCACCAACAAGCCCAGGATAAAACATCTGCAATATCTCCTACATCAAAGAAATAATTTGGTCATCCTAGCGCCAACAGATTATACAAATTCTCACATCAAAGTGACAGCTCAATAGCTAACATATAGGGGTAGGAGAAAAAACTTTCTCCCAAAACTCCTATTTCGACCAAGGTTCTCCAAATTGCTTTAACTACAAACTACATCCCACGTGTAATTTATTTTCACGTAATGTTCACGTTTCCAGCTTAACACGTATTATACTTTTAAGGAAAACGTTGGTGGACTATTAATATGTATTTTAAAAAGCATCAATGATTAGATTGTGCCGATACGTGTAAAAAAATTTTGACACAAGTTGTAGCAGAATCGATTTTTCATTACAATACTTTATTCCGTGTTTATTTTGCGGCGAATGTATCTAGATGTATTAAGACACTGCGTTCTGCTGAAGAGGAAATATACAAGATAACATCTAAAATATGAATCTTTGAACATTAATTTATTAAGTTACACAAATTATGATTAGTCATTTTGGTTTGCAGGCTTTCTGGCGGTTATGACTGGTTGAACAATATCCAAAACACTTTTTTTTTAATGGTATTTTGGAAAGTTGTATATCAAGTAACTAATTTGAGTAAAGAAAACTTCGATTTTTCCTAACTAGTGCGGACAAAATCTTCCCGCACTCAAAAAATACATTATAATTCTTGAACTAACGATTCATTTATTGTCAACTTAAATCATTTCTTATCATTATTACAAATTTTAACTGTAACTTTTCTCTTTGTCACATTATTTTTGCGGTTATTTTTGTTGAACAGAATTCTCTGTATATCTTTCTGTCACGTTTGTTTCGTTTCATCCATGCCTTTTAGGAGTGGTGACGTTTAGAAATAGTAAATTATCTTCTCACGTTCGTTTTTCTGTTGAAAATCTCTAACAATATATATTATCCCATGTCTTTTATATGTTTAAGCTGAAAAAATGCTAGTTCATCACGATGGCATGCTCCAATGATACCAATAACCAACACTATCTAAAATAAGAAACAATTTCAATAGTTGGAGAAAATTGTGAAAATTATACTTAATCTTCATCATCAAGTAGGTTTTATCATCTAATTCTCTAAAAAAAATTCTCAAGTTCTGATTTTCTTAAAACACTTGACTTCCTGGATCTATGTCCGCCGATTTACGTTTAAATAAAGCAATTAAATTTCTTTATGTCAATATTCTTTTTCACAGACTATGTTTCTATTTATTTATTTATTTGGGATACTTACAGGATAATCCCAAGAATAGTATCCACTAAGTTAATTTAAAAGTTATTTCATATATAAAAGTACACAATATTATAAGTAGAGAAATATACAATAACATATTTAAATTAATATTCTAAATAAAGTAAAGAAGAGAAGAAAGAAAAAAGAGCATTATTGCAACTAACATAAATAAAAATTACTGTACTAAGCAAAGTGAATGAATAGAGAACATGAAAAATATTTAGTTTTCTATGTTACATAAGATCTTTCTTTAATTTGCTTTTAATGGCAGCGTACGAAATTGTTTGAAAGTCAACATCAGAACAGTAGCGGTTCGCCAATCTCATCATTCCACAAGAAGGTGCATTTTGTGAGTTATTTGTTCTCCTAAAAGGGATATTAAAGAGATAGGTGGATCTAAGGTGCCGAGGGGCAACATTAAAATTAATACTGGCCAATATTTGAGGAGCATCAATAGCATTAGTGACTAGTTTATACATAAATATCAGATCATTTAAAATTCTACGGTTCTCTAAACTTAATAGATTAAAATTGTGTCTCACAGCATCTATATTAGCGGCAACTAAATTATAATTATACTTATAGGCAAGGCACTTTAAGAATTTCTGTTGAACAGTTTCAATTCTGTGAATATATGAAGAATACATAGGATTCCAAATAGGAGATGCAAAATTTATTCTGCTATAAATATATGCATAATATAAATGTAAATATGATTTAACATTTCTGAAAGGTCTCGTCTGTCGATTTATAAAGCCTAACAACTGAAAACATTTAGTGACCAAATTATTAACATGCGAATCAAATATTAACTTCTCATCAAAAATTACACCCAGATCCTTAATCTCTGAAGCTTTTTTTATGTGACAACCGTTGATAACGTAATTGAAATTAAAAGGTGATCGATTTCTTGTAAAGGAAATGCTTGAACACTTGTTAATATTTATGAAAAGGAAATTCTCATCACAGTACTTTAAGAAACGTTGCAAGTCTTCCTGCAAATGTAGACAGTCAGATAGAGATTTAACTGTTGTAAATATTTTGAAGTCATTTGCATATAGAAGATATTTACAGTAATGGAAACATTCACTAATATCATTAATATAAATCAGAAAGAAAAGAGGACCCAGATGGGATCCCTGAGGGACTCCAGATATACTAGATAAAATGTTAGATTGTACTCCATTAATTGTCACATAAAACTTACGATCAAATAAATAAGACTTTATCCATTTGAGGAGAACTCCATCTACGCCAACCATTCTTAGTTTAATAATAAGTATATCATGATTTATTTTATCAAAAGCTTTACTTAGGTCAGTGTAGACAGAATCAACCTGCAATATAGAATCTAGGTTATTACGTAAATATTCGCTATGTAGTGGAAATATTAGATATAATCTAACATATACAGGGCGGTTCGTAAGTAATGGACCATGGACACTGCTAGATTTTTCCCTTCAAAATATTACGATTAAGCCAATAAGCCTTAATAAAAAGGATACAGGGCGGCAAGGTTAGAATTTAAAAAGTGATTTTTTGTAATAATTACACTGCGTTTGACTATATCAACTTAAACATTTGTGAATATACGTTTTTGGCCATGAGGAATCATAATCTGTTGTCTATTTCAACGTATTCCCTATAGGGCTACACATCCACCATATTTATGAAGTAAATCTTAAACCTACATCGTTCTTGAGGAAAAATTATATACTTGTCATTACGCTTACAAACTGAGTATTTTCACCTATAATACACCAAGGGCCTTGATAATATCGAGATAATGTCATTGAGAATGCTGAAAGCGTGTTGCTTGGTAATTACCTTAAAGCAACACGCTTGAAGCAATCTCTATGACAAAATTTTGAGTATTTATCAAGGGTCGGGGTGTATACGGTAAGATAATTTTTTACATATGTTTTTTAAATTTTTAATCAATCAGAGACATATAAGCAACTTTATTTATTAAAACTACAATCATTAAAGACACAGTTAGTGAAATTATTGTAAATAGAAGTGGAACTTGATGATGTGTTGGTTTCTACCGCTGATGCATTTCCTCGCATACTGATTATTTCATCGTGACGATCTTCATCAATAGTTAAATATAGTTTTTTGGAACTAGAGTTGTTATGGCCGGTAATTTTTATTAATTGCTGCTTAGTAACCCCTATTTTTTGCCAAATGGCTCACTGTAGTTGATATATTGGAATGGTTCGTAATTTTTTTATTTTTGGTATCCAAACCAATAGCTTGTGCTGATGATTTAGTCCATCCACTAATTGTATTCTTGCCTACAGGCATATTGTCGAACTAGGTATCATTTTCGCTTTTCCAAAATCTATTAGGTCGCAGGAAAAGACGATTGCTTGTTATATTTTTACTTCGCTTCAATAATAATTTATTAAACAATCTAACGGGACATGCATCCTTATTTTGAATATTTGGTACAAGCCATTTATATGGATTATATTAAATTCTATTAGGGACACTGAACTGCATTTTTGTTTAGTTGAACCTTTCTGTAAACGTTTACGTGTTGCATCCCTTGCATCACGCGCACTTTTAAATATGACACTAGTAAACTCGTATTTTGTTTAAATTTTGAAGAAAACATGGCAGGTATTATAAATTTTGAAAAGAAATCTGGGGTGTGTGGTACTATTTATAACGCCGTATCCGGTTTTCCTAGTGTGCAGCTGACGTATAAAGTATTAGAAAATATATTAATAGAATATAGCAGTTGAAAATATTATTTTTTTATTATTCTAATTGATTTGACAGCAAAAATTTTTTAAACCGTGAAGAAAATTTGTACAATTGCTCAGTGAAGAGATATTTTCTCTATCTTGCTTAGATTTTTTTTTAGATTGCTTCTAAATCAACTATGAATTCGTTGAAAATTGTATTTGAAAATGGTGCCCTTAAAGGCTTTATTAGTGTTGGTAATCTTGTCTTGTTTTCTCTTGGTCTTGTATTGGTCTCACAAGACAAAACAAGATTTTAAAAAAGTCAAGCTAGACAAGCCAGAAATATTGTTGCGGCAAGAAGTTTTTGCAAATATAAGAAGAAGTTATGTTTATCTGAAACAATAAATATTGCATTTCCAGTGTAGGGATATACTTTCCTTAAAGGACATTCAGCACATAAAATTATTTCTAAAATCAAAGTTATTTGAGTCGAGGTCCAGTTCTGCTGAATTGAATTAATTATAAACTCGCTGCCACTTGACTAAAATATAAAAGATCTCGTATTCCGTTTCTATTTCATCCATTATTTATAACTTATTACGTAAAACTGGCCGTTTCTATAATTTATATGTTTATCACTGGACCACTGTCGACGATCGACCATATCGATAGTTTTACCTGTGAGCTCCGAGCGAGACTGTAGCTGACCGAGAGTAACCACCACTATTACCAGATCCGCAATAAAGTTTTTCTCATTTGTATATAAGAATCTCACAAGAATCATGCAAGGGACTTGCAAAATTGCGAGACAAAAAATTTATGAGACTTTCGCAAGAGAGGACAAGATATGATCTTGCAATATTGAGTAAGAACTAGACTTTAAAAAAACTCTTGTCTTGTTTTGCAACTTTTTAAAATTTTGCAAAATTTCTTGTCTCAGCTAACACTAGACTTTATCCTACGACCTCAAATAACTGCAGATTTAAGGCTTACGGTGAGCGCTCGATCCAAAGGGATATAGTTTTCGCTCAGTAACTCCTCAACGAAAAATGATAAAAATATGCGGTTTTTTTAATAGACTGCAAATACTATTTTACGTCGGCGCTGTGTTTTGAAATTTTCAAAATATGAAAAATTCTTTTTAAAAAATTGTATTTTACACTTTTTCAAAATTTAAAAACACAGCGCCGACTTAAAATAATATTTTAAGTTTATTAAAAAAAACCTAATATTTTTATCATTATCCGTTACGGTGTTACGGAGCGAAAACTATGGGTTTTTTCCAACACAGCAAGAATCGATTCCGAACCGTCCAGAATTAGTCAGTCAGTTTAGTTGTTAATGTACTCTCGGCGAATGCGACGTAAGACGGTGTTGGTCAAACATTTCTCACGGTACTGAACAGTTCTCGACGGTTGTTGGAACAGATGTTATATATCGTTTGATAGAGCGCTCACCGTAAGCCTTAATTAACAATATTAGAAAGCTTTTCCATAAGTATTATCGAAAATTTGGCGTTTGGACTTGTCTCTATTTATGTTATAACTGTAGTAATTTTCATAACAATGATTGTTTAATTAATTTAGGTAGTCACTGTATATCTGATTTGACCATTAACAGGCTACAGTATATTATTAATGACGGTAATGACAGTCATTTTATAAGTTATGGCTAATTGTTTTGTACCATTTAGTAAATATTCCTCAGACGGCTTGTGTCAGTGAAACACTGCAGTAGATTGAATAGGTCTCTTTAAGTGCGACACAGTCTGTGTTAAATTTTATTTACGGCTCCATTAAAGGCAGACATTCGATTAACTGGATTAATTAGTTAAAAAAGATGGGCACGATTTCCCTGATTAATTGGGTACCAACACTTTTCATTTAACTTTGCATGTTGAACCATTTCGCCTTTTTGTTTCAGACACAAAGAACTGATTTTTGTCAATTAATTGACTGCCATTATTCTTTCTCTTACACACTAATTTCGTTCTTTTCGTTTTGTATGACAATATTTTATTCTAGTAACATTTATTTCATTCTTTTCGTTCAAGTGATATGCGCCATTCATGTCCTTATCAGTAAAGTAACGTTTTTTATTTAAACTAAGCACCACATAATAAAGTAGGGTAGAGTGGGGCTAGTTGAGCATAGAGGTAAGTTGGTCAATGCATATAACTCGGTAACTAAAACAGCTAAACGAAGATGCTTGCGCACGCAGACACACATTACAATGTTTTTTGAAATTCAGAAGTTTTCGAAAAAATCTCCTGGCACGTCGATTTTGTTTTAAAAAAAGGCACTTTTTGACATACGACCCATATTTGTGACGTCATCTTTGTTCGAGATATGACGTCATCAACCATTTTTTAAATAGCAACCCCCAATAGTGACCATGCCATTTGAAAAAGCGTGTCATTCTACATACATACATTATGACAAATTATGGTGTTACATAACAAAAATTTCAGGAAAATAATGTTTAAAGGTTTTAAAATTTAATTTTTACAACACTGTGCACCTCCCCATTATGCAACACCTGTCCGTGCTTATTTAGATGAGCTGTTCCCGAATCGTTGGATAGGGAGAAGGGAGCCGATTGAGTGGCCAGCCAGATCGCCTGATTTGACACCCCTAGATTACTTCTTGTGGGGATACTTAAAAAGCAAAGTATACGTTACTAGACCGGTTAATTTAGAAGATTTAAAAGCAATAATTCGCCACGAGATACATTGTATACCTGAAGTTATTGATAATGTCCAAAAAGAATTTATTAATCGTCTTGGCGTTGAACATTTAATTTAGTCGATTTTTTACATAGTAAAATAAAATTTTTAAGTTTCGAGCTTCTTAGAACAAAACCGAGATTTCTATATGCCTCACGCTGCATATTATTGATGTGTTCAACGAAACTGAGCTTACTATCAAAGATTATCCCGAGATCATTAAAAATATCGCATTTTCTAATTGGGTTGCTGTCAATCTTGTAATTAAAAGTAATAGGATTTACCTTCCTCGTGAAACATATAATTGCACTTATACGTTTGACTGAAGCTCAAATCAGTCATTAATATCTGACACAGACAGATACAATTTGAGGTCATCTGCATAAAGAAGGGCCTCGCAATTCAGGTTCTGGACAATGTCATCAATGAAGATTAAAAACAAAAACGGGCCAAGAACCGATCCTTGAGGGACCCCAGAGGTAGCATTTATTTCTATAGATCGGAAACCACGATACTCCACTGTCAATCTCCTTTGACAGTATGAGGTGAAAAAATTAATATATGGTTTATAATGGTTTAGTTAAGCCGATATTTCATAATTATGACAGTAGAATACCATGGTCCAGCCGATCGAAAGTTTTGGAGAAATCAGTATATATGACATCTACCTAACCACCACAATCCAATTTAGTTGCAATATATGTTTGATGTTTGATTTTACATGCGAGAAGAGACCTTCGTAGAGCAAAATTTCAAAAACTTTGGAAGCAGTACAAACAATTGTAATAGGACGATAATTCTCGACCTCACTCTTGTCATCCTTTTTAAAAATGGGACAAATTCGGCCAGAGTTCCAAATATCAGGAAACTTACCCACTCTAAGTGACAGATTATATGAAAAACATAGTGGTTTAGCAAATATTGTTGCGCAATCTTTAAACAAAAAGGCTGTCAAAGCGTCCGGTCCAGCGGTGGATTTTGGTTTTAATTTTTTTAAGGCAGTTAACACCTGAGACTCAGAGAAGGTAGGAAAACTGTACGACGGCAATTGGACGTTGATGGGGGATCATACGTCGGAGTTGTGGACAGAATATAACTAGATTGAAAGAAAGTTGCAAATGCATTCACAATATTAATAAGATCATTCAAAACTGTATTATTAAAATTTATACTAGCGGGGATATCGGAGACTATCTTCTTTGAATTTAGATAAGACCAAAACTTATTAGGATTAGATTTTATTTGCTGTTCTATACTTGTAACATAATTGCCATAACAACGATTAATGTCCCTCTTAATATCAGCACGAAGATTACTAAATTCAGTATAAACATTGGCATCATTTGTTTGTTTGAAGTTTTTCCATAAACGATATTTTAACTTTAACTAACACAAAGGCATTTTAAAAGTTATTATATTAATTGAGGAGAGTTTAAATAACAAAAGTGTATAAACAAAACATCAATCATTTTATTTTTGATATTACTTTTGCTCTGCGTGTTTTATTTTTCGAAATTTCAGTACCTAAAAAACACCACAAGGTTGGTCATTTTGCGCCGAGAAATACAACGACCTTAAATGGCCGAATTTACGTAAAAACCTTTCGCTTGTGTTTGGCAAATATATTATTCCTTTTCCATTTGGATTTTCAGATCCTTTATTTCAGCGGAAATTAAACTGGTATACGTTTTACGTATTTTCCGTTTTCTACACTAAAAGCTTTTTTAAATGTCACGTTTTATTTATACTGATCGATGTTTATTGTTATGACGTAGGCCAAGGGGGGAGTATTACATAAATTATGTAAACAGGAAAATCTTAGGTTATTTTGTATGACCTTCCTAAAGTTCATCCATCATCATGGTACAACGGCACATTTCAAAATAATTTAGAATCATATTTGTCTTTAACGTTATAAAACGTCCCATGAAAGAAACAAAACAACATTCATAATTATTACCTCAACGGGAATGCAGTGACCTTTAATGTAGGTAGATCAAAAATCTCTAGGGAAATTAAACAAAAACTGTTGAATTAAATGTCAACGTTATA
The DNA here is from genome assembly GCA_025584915.1 of Monochamus saltuarius. Lineage (NCBI taxonomy): Eukaryota > Metazoa > Arthropoda > Insecta > Coleoptera > Cerambycidae > Monochamus > Monochamus saltuarius. The sequence continues at coordinate 11,518,912 of CM046726.1, forward strand.
TTTAATTAGTAAATAAATGAAAAATGGAACAAGCCGTGGCGGCTCGCCAGGTAACACACCGCTTGACCTAAAATTACACCGGATGCACATACTAGTTAAAACTATTTTTAATCTAATATAAATTTTGTAATATACTGGATGTCTCAGGTATTACTGACATCCTTGAAAGGGATGGTTACAAAAAGTTAAAAAAATAAATATTTATATATAAAAAATAAACATACAAACATATAAGTAATACAAAAAGAAGAACGAAAACAGATTCATAAACAAATAACAAATGCAAAAAACAAAAAGCTCAAATTATGCTAAAGGAAACAGCAACAAGCATGTACTAAGGTCGCAATGTAATAGTCTTAATTTTAATATCCGATGTATCAAATAGGTCAATCAAATCTTGCAAGGACATATAAATCTTGCACATTTGATACAGTGGAGATGACAATAAAATATTTGTTTTCGGTATCGAAAGTCTAATGTTATGATGTCGTGAATTTACGCGGCACTCTAAATTCCAGTCTGCTCAGGATTTCAAGACAATCTAACAAATTATTTGCAATTTTGTACAATAAATTCAAAGAGGTACAAAGTCTACAAGTGTCTAGACTGTCGACTCTGTATTCGGCTAGTAATAGGTCATGTGGATGACCTATAGGTGGATAAAAACCATGAGCCTTAAAATAAACGTGCTTTAGAACTTTTCTTTGAACGTTTTCAATCATGTACTTTTGATTGCCATACCTAGGATGCTAAACTGAGGAATAGTATTCTAATTTTGAACGTATTAAGGAAAAGAGAATTAATGCATTAACTGACTGAAATTCTCTCGGATTGATAAAACCCATATTTCTGTTGACATGTGCAATGGTAGCGTGAATATGATGGTTAAATGGGAGTCCAGGATCAAAAGTAACTTCTAGATTTCTAACTGCTTTGGGTCTTACGAGAAAATGACAAAATATTGCATTTTTTAATGTTTAAGTTAAGATGATTCTTATTCTGTATTAACTCACAATGTGCAACGACAGATACTGGCCAGTAGATTTTCATATCATCCGCTTATAATAAGTACTTAACATCAAGATATATCATTAACATAAATGTTAAATAAAAAAGGACCCAAAATTGAACCTTTAGGAACCCAGGACAATGCATTAAACGCGACTTAAGTCCTTGACACTGGACAAATTGTAATATGTCGTGACGATAAGACCTAAAGAGTTGACATACTTTACCAAAAACACCTATACGATCAAGTTTTTCAAGAAGAATCTGACGGTGGAGACGATCAAAAGCTTTCGTCATATCAGTATAAATTACATCTACCTAACCTTAATTATCAAGGATTTCCGATATATATTGAGTAATAGAAAGCGAATTAGTACCTATTAGTGGATATACCTTTCATAAAACCGTGTTGACAAAGACTAATAGTGTTACTGACAGAGTGGATAACGGTTTTTAGTTAGTTTTTATTTACTTTACCTTTCGATGAAGCAGCAATAGTTTTAGGTTTTAATGAAATAACTTTAGTTTAATTATTCAGAGTGTGTTTAAATATTCTCATTATTACCAATGGCGTAGGAACCCTCTGACACTCTTCTTTTTTAAAAAATAAAAATGATACGCCACTGTCTTAATTATAAAAAAACGTAAGATACTTTAAATTTTGATTAGGAATAATTAGGTATTCTTAAAATTGCATCTTTAGGTAATTGCTTGTTAAAAATATCTCTGCATTTCGTAATTTGTGCGTGGTGAGACCTATTATGTTTCAGTAATACAGGGTGTCCCAAAATTAAGAAGACTCGGTTTCTGACGACAAAATACTGCGATATAGCTAAACTTACTTTGCTCAAAACTTAATGGTTAAAAAGATACAGGTTGTCAACATAAAATTTTTATTTTTGATATTTGTAAATAACTTTAAAAAAATCCAAATATTTGTAATACATTTTGAAGATCCGGGATTTTTGGGGTGAGAAATTCAAATTTGTTTCTAATTTTGACGCTATAGGGCGCCCCATATGGCACATCATGCTTCTTGAAATGGCATATATTTTATGCGGCTTCTTCATTTGAAAAAAGTATACCTTTTTAAAATCGTTAGGAATAACCGTTTTCGAAATAATCATATTTGAAATATTCAATGCATCAAGGAAACATTGTTTTGATTTCAAGTAAAGCACCTTTTCCGCTGAAAATACAGCAACATGTTACTTGAAAAACTTACTGAAAATGATAAATTATGCCTATGTGCAAAATTTTAAGAGTGGATTTTCAAGTTTCCTTCAGCCTTTGATACAAATATGCACACTACGAAATGCAGAGATATTTTAAATGAACAATTACTTGAATACAACGCATTTAAAAAAAAATGCAAACAATAATTATTTGTTCAAAATAATCTAAACTGAAAGTATCTTACGTTTTTTTTATAATTGAGACACTGGCATACCATTTTTATTGTAAATAAAAGAAGAGTAGATCTCTACGACATTGGTGATAATGGGAATATTTAAACATGTTGAATAATTAGACCTAATATTTGACACCCTCATTGAAATCTCATTTATTTAGACTGTACAATCACCCTTTCCAAGGTCGCCAGTAATACCTGAAACACCCTGTATATTTTGACATTAAAAATGTATTCTGTTTATTTTTTAAAGATAAAAGCACGTTTATGTTTATCGCATACTTTATCAAAATCAGTAGATAAGAAAAAAAATTAAATAATTATTAACCGCAGGGTGCTGAACGTCTTCTCAAAAAACATTGCTCTAATTGAAATTGCAATAAGCAAGAAGTGTCAGCATCAGTCAAAATTTGCTTCTGTTCTTCAGCCTTATTTACGACAGCTGCTATAGCAACAGTGACGCATATAGATGACCTGCCACTGTGTTGTATAGAGCCATTGTAAATATTCTGGCGCAAAATATTAATTTTTTTTTTATTTTCAATGCCTACTTAAAAATTTTTTCACTGCCAAATTTTGCAAAAACTATTTAGCGGTTTTTTGGCGGCATTGGATTCAGTATTCCCCAAATCGATTATATATCAAATTTGGTAAATAAATATTAATTATTAAAAAATGTGGACTATGAAAAATTAATTTAATAAAGTGATAAATTCATTTTTCGCTTGTTATTAATCACATTACATGTAAACATTTATATTTAACGCTTATAATAAATAGGTATTTAAATAAATAATCATTAATATTCATTTACCAAATTTGGTATAAAACCGTTTTAGCGGATGCCGTAATTAGATTTGAAAAAAAATCGCTAAACAGTTTTTCCAAAATATGAAAAAATTCGAAGTAAGTGTAGAAAATGCAAAACAAATTTTAATATTTTGCACCAGAATAGAGCTTTTACTGTTCTATTAAAAAAAAACTAACTAAATCGAACAATAAATACTATTTTTACAGACCTGTTTCCATTACAAATGTGTCACACTGTATGTAAAAAGTAAATAGGTGTTTGTTAGATTTTTTAAATATAAAATAACAAATTCACCTATAATTAAGTCCACGAGTCGCCACTGGTAACAAGGTCCGTATTAAAGTGCATAAAATATCATAATACTAAATTACTCTTTGGGTATTAATTCGTATATTTGATTAAGATGTTTTTAAAGTTGATAAAAGTACATTAAAATACACAGTTATATAGAGAATCGTATTTAAATAATAATATTTTTGCTAAAGTGGCTTATTTTATTTTTAAATATATTTTAATTTTAACTGTATCCTGTAGATACATGCTTATCCTTATCTAGGTTAGTAGGTCATCATGCACAGCAACTGAAATATTATATTATTTTGAGTAGATAGGTTTCATTTTAATCTAAAGTAAACTAAGAGATGATAATATGGAGCAAAACAAATTAATGTAGCAAAATTTGAATTTTTAAATTCCATTAATTTATATTTCATATAGTTTCTATACTTTATTTTTAGTATTAATAAGTGTACTTATGTCTAATATGTAACCTTGTCATGTTAATTTTAATATCATATCATATATTTGCTTGTTAAATTGAATATGATTTGATTTTGTACATTTGTATTGGGATACCAAGTTAATTTCAAATTACATGCGCGCGCGGGCAGCTTCTAATCGAAGTCGACGACTACGTTACGCGCCTGCTCATTTGGTTGCATACATCCCAGGATGTCTAACTGAAACGCTGTGCGCTGTCGCTTAGTCGAGGTGTACAACACTATCCATTAAAATTCTAAATACGTACGCCGAATATAATAAAAAGTCTGGAAATACCTGGTTTTCGCTGCACATAATACGTAAGTATTAAATTTTATAGCCCTATTATACTGACTTACTTTTCTCAGCTATTTAAAACGCACTAGCTGGGAAATTATGCCCCCTTTTATTTCAAGGATTGACAGCTACATAACCTAAAAGTTCCATTTATTTTTCAGGCAACAATTTCTTATAAAATGGGAGATGAACCTGTAATGGCAACTAATGATGATGCAAGCGAATGTAAAAGAGGAGCTGTTCAACTTGGCTACTGGAGCGATGATTACATATCTTACTTTGTCAAACATGCAGATCGAAGAGCACCTGAAATCAACAGGGGTTACTACGCTAGAGTGAAAGGAATCGAAAATTTTATTCAGAAATTTATAAATAAAGCCGGCAGTTCAGCACAGATTTTAAATTTTGGAGCAGGTTTTGACACTTTGTATTGGAAGTTGAAGGACGAAGGCGTACAAATCTCAAATTATGTAGAGATAGATTTTCCGTCAGTGACTGCAAGAAAATCCTACATGATTAAACGTAGCAAACAGTTGCTAGAAAGAATTCATGAGCAAGACGGTGAGGTTAAGTTAAGTTCCACAGATTTGCATTCCGGTAATTACCACTGCATAGGAGCCGATCTGAGAAACATTGCGCAGTTGGAAGACAAGCTCCATCAAGCTGAAGTCAACTTCAACCGACCCACTTTGTTTATAGCAGAATGTGTGCTAGTGTACATCGAAAACGAATGTGTGAACAAGTTGTTATCGTGGATTTCATCAAAATTCAAAGCAGGACTCTTCATAAATTACGAGATGTGCAACATAAATGATACATTCGGAGATGTTATGTTAGGCAATTTGAAAGCAAGGGGATGCAACTTGCCCGGCATTACATATTGCAAGAACCTTGACACTCAAAAGTCGAGATTTATGTCTAACGGCTGGCTCGGGTCATCGGCTTGGGATATGGTGCAGGTATATTACGCCATTTCTCCGTCCGAGCGACATAGGATCGAAAAGATCGAGTTCTTGGACGAGCAAGAACTTCTTATTCAGTTGTTTCAACACTACTGCATATGTATAGGTTGGTTAAGCACCGAGTTTTCAGAGTTTATTTGTACTGACATTTAATTTTCGTTTTGTTACTTCTATATAATAAGAGCCTGTGATATTTTCTTGAAAATATAACTTATTTTAAAATAAAAATGTATGTTTGTAAAAATTACAGACCACGTGAATTATGTGTGACTTTGCTTTTATGTAATACATTTTTGTATTACTTTACTGTATTTAATTAAATAAATATATGTGTTATATACATCATTTTGTAAGTGTTATTGTACAAACAAAGTGATTAAAATTATGATGGCGTTATAAAAGTTGGATAAACATCTTATGAACTGTTTTTCACAGAAAACATATATTAATTAACTAGATGAGAAATTTTTAAATTATTAGTCCGTATATCTAGTTAAAGATTAAAAAAATTGAATTGTAGATCAAGACAAGTTGAAATTGTGTTATAAGTAATTCAATTTATTCAATTTAATAATAGATTAATTCTAAAAAAATCATATCTACTAAAAATGCTTCAATACCTTTAAAATTGAACATTTTACTTATGAACAGGAACATTTTCTTATGATTATTAGGATGCAATGTTTCTTTCCTTTTCTCATGTAGATGTCTAAACTTAAAATAAGTGGCACTACTGACATAAAATATATGAGTACCTATATCTTTTAAAAAAATGACCAGAAAATATAGGTAATTTGAAGGTTCAAATGAAAAAAAATTTCATATACTTTTAGTTTATACCTAAGTATTTTTTATAATTTAATGTATGATCACAAAATTTTAAACAACAATTTAATCAAGAAATGTAGGTATTATTGCAAATAATTCGTACAAACAAAATGATTAATTTATTCAAATCAGTAGGTCAAATAGATTAACATAAGGAGAGACCAATAATACAGGGTGGTTTAGCTGGTCGTGCCCATTTTAAATAACTGCCTTTTCTAGCCCTCAAAATAAGACGAAAAGTCCATACAATGTGTTAAAGATAAGTCCTGCCAAATTTTAAAGGCGTATTCTACCCATGAAAATAATCCAGTCTTGCTCTATAAAAATTTTGAATAGGACGCTTCCCTGCGGAGATGCAGGGTGTCAAAAGTCAAATATTTTTCCAGGGGCGTAGTTATTGGGGAAGTAGGGTACCTTTTTTAAAAAAAGAATCGTACACCATTCGTTTTTTCAATAATTTTAAAACAATCAAGTTGTGGCAATAAAGTTACATTACAAGAAATGTTGATTTTTCATTTATCGGCAGTAAATTTACGAATACTTTAAAGGAATATTTTATTGTCACAAATTGGTTGCACATTTAAAATTATTTAAAAAATCAGTGGCGTACAATTTTTATTTCAAAAAAGTACTCTACTCCCGCAATAACTTAATAAGTTTTCATGCAACGTCTACATTTTTTAATATCCATACTTAACAATAGTGTCTTAAATCACTAAAGTCAATAGTTGCAGTTTTACTTTAAAGGTAGTTCCTTTGAGTGAAAATAATCCAATTTAGATCCAGTGAATATAGTTTTGTTGCTTTAAACAGTTCTGCATCTCTTTTAAGATAGAGTTTTTTCGTGGTGGTCTAACATGAGTATAAGATTAGGTATGTTAGGGTTTATAGCATAATACCGGTTGAATCATTATTTGTAGGCATCTTAGATCCTTACGGCCTTCCGACAAAGCTTGGAAGCGCATCAGTGTAAGCTACCGTACACTGTACGTCGAATAGTCGGCCAAAACCTGCCAGGCGGAAGTGAGGAATGAAAATAGAAACTGATGTTTCTCATCTTTGTTTCTGTTTGATGCTTTAATATTTTTGTTGTGTTCTGTTGTTAGCTATATATCTATATAATTACTATAATAATATAATTACTAGTTAGGAGATAGTTTTTGAGAAAATCTTGTTTTATTTAGGTACTGTTAAAAAGATCATCGATCATCTCACCATACACCCTGTATCTCAAAAATCAAAGCCCGGGGAGAAAAGTGGAAGAGGAAATAAATGTTTCTTTTTTCGTGAGGAATTTACAGTTTTCTGTTGCGACACTTATTTAGGAACACCCTGTATATGTCGTCAATTGCAACCAGGGTTGATCGCTTCATGATATATTTAATGGATATGCAAATTATGTGCAAAAGATATCCTATTAATCTCTGTTGGATATTATTGTATAGATATTGGATACCCATTGTATATCGCACACATATCCATAGGATATTTTCTATATCCTGGATATAGGCGGACATTTGGATATCCAGAAAATGTGTATAAGACATCCACTGATATCCATTGGACATATTGGATATCCACAGAAGATATCCTCTAAATATCTAATAAATATACTGTGCTGTCTGGGTGGTATCTCGGAAACCGTAAAATATACAGGGTGGAATTAGAAAAAAGTTTTGCCTTTTGATGATCATTAAGATAATTCAAACAGATGCAAGATAACTGCTGTCGTAGCTAAAACATTGTGAAAAAACAGAAAATAGAAATTTTAGATAATACCTCATTATTGCTCTACAGAGCCCAGTAAACATGTAACATTCATGAAACGTTTCAATTAGTACATTTTAATGAAAATTTGAAACATTTGATGATATATTTCAGAAACATCACATATGAAACAAATATGAAACGTTTCAGAAACCCAGTACATGTACTTATATCCAGTAAACATGTCAAATACGTTTTGAAAGTGATTTAGTTAATATTATTTTTAACACGCATGCGCATAAGGAATGTGTGCTAAGTGTAGAGTATTGCCATGGCAGGGTTGGCAGCAATTGGCAGGGCGTTGGTGGATTGCCATGCACTGTGTCATAGTTTCCGTTTCTGTTGATTAAAAATGTAAAATCTGTGGTTAGGTTATATTTTTAGGCGGTTGGCGTTTACAAAGAATCCGGGAAATTCTTTGGCATCTTATGATGTTTTGTGATTGTGTTAGCTACTAGCGTACTGGTAATTTATGATTAAAGTGCTGTAGCAGTTTGTTTTGTGTAAACATGAAAACCGTAAGTAAATACTTATTTAAATCGAAGAGGCATTTGAGAAGACTTGTGCATCTTCAGGTACAACAAACAAATGCTTATTTATCGAGATCTAAATCTAATCATTTTAAATTCATGTCAATTTTTTAAACAAATTTATTTTAGTTTTAGGTATAATTTGGTACAAATATTTATTCATTGTTATTCTACGTTATTCTACTGTGCATACATGTCATATATATTGTTTTAGATGCAATAAGAAAGAACTTTTGAAATCATCGTGCCATCCTGGTTCCGACAAGCCGAATTAAGATATCAGAGAGAGAAGAAGAAAACTTAATTAAAAATAATATATAAAAGTTGTTAATATATTAGATACTTATAAACTACATATATCTGTTAATCCTAAATGTGAATTCTATTTACTTTTTGTTAAGGTATTGTTATTGTAAACATTCACTTCTATGTAAAAATATAGACTTATTTCATATCTGATATTTGTATTTTATTTCAAACCATTTGCAGTATATCTTCACAAATATTTGGTGACCGGTGCTGTGACATGACACTTGAAACGAAATTATGGATTTTGCAAACTTAATAATAATATAAGTACATACTTACATACCTCTTTGTCTACTCATATATAAGTACTTCTATTATTATCGTTATTGATTCTTATTTTGCATAATATCGTATCTGAGGTCATGTCCTAGCACCTGTGCCCAAAAATGGAACTACCTATAGAAGAAACCTTTCAAGAACAATTTTGTAGTATTGTTTCAGAAACATTACAAAAAGTCTATTCGAAACAGTACAGTATATTCATATCTGAAACAAAGTTGTACATACTGTTTCACCAATGTTTCAGAAGAAACATATCATTGAAACATATTATAGGTAGGATATTTGCTGTTTCTGCAATGTTTCTGAAACAAGTTTGCATCAAAAGAATAAATGTTTCAGCTGTAAGTGAGCTTGTTTCAGAAATGTTTCGAGGACAATTTTTTGTTTACTGGGAAGGAACTGGATTTTGGTACAGAGAGGTAAGAATAAGTATACGAGAAATCGATATTCATCGAAATAAAATTTCTACAGCCACTATGCAACGTGCAATTATTTTGTTTCTTTTGGGCGCCATATTGGATCTTGAAATAAAATTACGAATACGTCAATATGTAACAGAACTATTTTATTTGAAGAATGACCCTTAAAATGAAAAAATTACAATAATATAAATAAAAAATGTAATTATTCTTGACGCAAAACAAAAATCAACGAAGATTTCGGCCTTTGTTAACTTCGCCTTTGTTACTGTTTAGAAGAGTGATTGTTATACCTAATTTTCCACATCTTATTAATATTCCCTTTTGGTCAACGCATCTCCACGCATATTAATTTAATTCAAATTAACTCGCTCTATTGGCGCTGTTGTAAAGACTCCTGGCCGAGGGAAGAAATTTATAATATCCGTTTTCCACATCAAAGGGTTTGCCATCCATCGGAAAATTCATTAACCTAGAGGCTTATTTAACCCTAATTAATTGCGTGCTTTGCACTATTTTATTAATAAAATTTATATTCTCGGGTTATAATGAGAGACAGCTGTTTGAGGAGATTAAAGACACTCCGGAAATTCCGTGCTGTTGCTAACATTTAAATGCTACAGCACCTTGAATGTGATTATCCAAATACTGTCTTTTCAAGATTCTACATTAATAACAATAATAATAGTGGTGCCTTTGATGATGTATTTTCGTAAACTCGTTGCATAATAATGACATTTCGATTGCCATTTCAGTATCGAAATGTATCGTCTTTTAGGCACATGTGCTTAAAACAATCTTTTTTACGCACATGTGCGTAAAAGTAATATAAAATAACTGAATTTTAAATTATTTATTATAAATATGTGTCAAATCGGATAATTGAACATTAGGTGAACATATATTTTTTTCTTCACTTCATATAACTTCAATATTGGAAGAAGATAACACCTGCATCCCGATGCTGCTGCGAGTTTTTAGAATGAAAGTATTATTTCCTTTCCCTCCGAGAAGTTTCCTTGCTGTCGCCTGCTTATTTTGTATGGAATTTTCGAAGGCCAACCTCCGTGTCTCTTGAGCATCGATATGTTGGCTCCTGCTTCTGCAAGGAAGGTTGCAGAATATCGTCTAAAGCAGTGCCCTACTGGGATACATACTTAGTAGCATTGGGTAATCTAAGAAATTCGACAATCCCACTGCTTGTGTAGTACATATTGAATTCCTGTACGTAATAAAACAATCGGTTGTAATCAATGGTGGATGGACGTAGACTTAGTTTTGTCATTGGGAACAGCCACTTTAATGAACGACTTAGCATGTTCAATGTTCCCTGTACGTAAATAAGTTAATTATTCTCTCTTACAGGCTCCAAATATTACCACAATCCAGACAACTTTTTGGAATTAGTACTTTTCATCAACTGCCTCTTTGATAAATAAACCTTTCAACCTGGAAAATATTCTAGATTTTGTGGGTTTATAACCAATTGATTGCCTTTTGAAGAAAACAAATAACATTGGTATATTTACTAATATCCATATCTTTATTCAAATAAATAATTGTAGTTTGCAGCATGGAATAATGTAGAAGGTGCACATTTTAAAGAGAATTGATACAATTACGCTAGACTTTCTCCAAAATATTACATACTTTGTTTTCGGCATACCAAATATCATGCTTTGCATAAGTTTTTTGGTACAATTTCTTAGATTTCTGAGGAATCAATGCATAGGGCAGTTTTCCTCTCATTTTCTATTTAATAATTTTCAGTATCACCATAGAATCTGCGTCACACATACTTAAGTTTTATGAAGACTTATTACCGAGTTTAATTATTGGGGTAGGTATAATGTTCACAAACCTTCACTGATTTCAGAGTTTTTTAGAATGTTTATATAGTTTGTAAACGTCAGACAATAGCGATTATATTAGCAAATACAATTGAAAATTATGTCAAAACTGTTTTGAATATTTATTTAGTTAACGATTAACTTCACGTTGCGTGTCTAAAACACCATTATTTTGCAACTTGTATCGAAAATAGCTATTTTCTATTGTGAAAACAGGATAAAAATAGTTTTATCAAAGCTTATAGTAATTAAAGACGTTTTGTTGACCCATTTTTTAGTGTTCGAGAAACACTTTCCGCCTTATTTTTTAATGTGGACCAGATGAGAGTCAGATCTTGCATGAAATTTGACAATATCATCAGCAAATGCAATTATTTGACTGGCAATGTCTAAGTAAAATAATTTGTAATAGTCACTACTAAAATTATTGATTGCTATGGCATTGTATAGCACAAAAAAATATAGTTGCTACTCCACTGTATTTGGCATCCTCCGGAACGGTTTTTAAAATGAGTCACATGCAGTTCTTTGTGACCAACATTTCGCTATCGAAATAGATCAAATCGAATAATTATCTAATAAACAAGTAACAAGGGCGCTCCAGCTTTTTGTGGGTCACATTGGAAATCAATGGCAATTCAGTAATCTATTTTATTTAAAAAAATTATATACAGGGTTAACTATGACTTAGTACAAAATATTTTAGGAGGGGATAGGGAAAAATAAGAATTAACGGAATAACCCTTCAAAAAAATTCCAAACTTATTTATAAAGCCACAAAATTTTTTTTCGATATTATTTTAAATCCTTATTTAACGCCGCCAATGTTAACTTGCTTGTTGGTTGCATACTCTACAAGCATGCAACAGTCGCCGCTCATCAGTCAGTATCGCTGTCATGTCATAATTGAATTCCGCTGTGTTTACGTTGTAATTTTGTGTTCTTCTTCAGTTTTTTGTGCCTTATTTTAATTTTGAAAAGTTTTATAGTTATTAAATAAAGACATTTGTGTTGGGTGCAGATACTTTCCCACAATATAGTTCGCCGGTTTGGTTTTCTAGGTTATGGGACAAAACTGCCGCGGTTACATTAAAACGTCTATTTATTCCTTTCGTTCGATTTTGTTATAATAAATAGGCATTATCTAATTGTACCTACGAGAAGTGTCTTTTATCGGTAGCGATTGACTGTAATGAGCGAATATGTAGTTCTACCAGTTTATAACGAAATAATGGAAAACGAATGCAAAATACTGGAGCTAAGTGGATTAACTGTTACCTATCTATCAGGTATTATTACTAATAAGAATGTTAATTTTCGTTCTACATTTAGAAATGCTGCAAAAAAACGACGATGGTAGTAGATATTGTTGACAGATGTAAGTTTTATCTATGGATCTAAGCCATCTCAGTCGGTTCTTATCATAGGCGCCGACTTTCCGTAGGAAAAAAGGGTTTTGCCCCATTTTTTAAATATCGAGCTAAAATTCTGGAATAATTTTTTTATTGTCTTTTAGGCTTCCCTGAGCACGTGGTTAAATTTTTTGTACTTAGTCATAGTTAACCCTGTATACTATGTGAGTAGTGATATGAAAAATCTAATTCATTGAATGTTTTAGCAATGTTAGCAAATCCAAACACAATCAAAGTAAGTATTGTGAATGGAAATGTATACTTTATATTTTATAAGCAGAGTTGGATATGAATACAAGAAAAGTATACAATCCATGAATACCGAGTACTAAGTTAAAGAGGTATTCATGATTACTTGAATTCTGAATACAACATATAAAGACTACTTGAATTCTGATTACTTTTATTCAAATATTCACATTATTATTATTATTATTATTATTATTATTATTATTATTATGCTTAATAGATTTGGCCTTGAAACTTTGGAAAATCGACGTAAAAGGCTTATTTAATTTGTTTACATAAAGTAATTAATAATGTCATTGACTGCAGTGCCATCTTGCGAATGTTGAGCTTTGATGTTCCCAGAATTGAAGCTAGACAATTTAACATGTTTTATTTGCCACCTGCTAGGACAATTATTCTGCAACACTCTCCACTGAAAAATATGTGTAATTTATGTAATGAAGTTATCTTGCCCGTTGATTTTTTGGATTGCAATATTTCAACTCTGAAAAAATCTGTTTTGTAAATGTTATTGTCTTTATCTAGATTTTTAGATTGATTCTTTTTTCATATTTGTTTACATGTGTTATGTCTAAGTATTGTGTAAGTTTACTTCATGTATGCTTTTTTTTGTGTTTTCCTATTCTTTAACTGGGTCTTTGACCTGTTGAATAGTGTAAATAAAATAAAATAAAATAAAATAAAATAAAATTATATGAATACAATACTGATTATTTAAAATGTGTAGATTAGTATTTAAATTTGTAAAATGTGATTAATTTAACTTGGTGATAGAGGAAGTGGGGTAACACATATCTACTACGCAGTTTGGACTCTGTTTAGTCAACCCGTGTCCATTTTCAAAGAGTAGACTGTATGTGGATTAGAGAAATCTCAGCTTTTTTATCTTATTCAATGTATGTGTTTACTTGCGATGTAAGATTTTGTAACCTATGTCAATGCTTACAGAATGTAATATAAGTAATTTTACTCGACGCAGCGCCTTTGAGAAGCGGTTCCAGAATTTCCCCGCACAACCCGATGTGTCTGGTATACGTGCCAATGTGTACCAGACTGTAAGTATCGAGATGTGGTCGAGTGAAGCAACTTGTGTTCTGTAAACTTTATCTACGTATATGTTGTTATTTGTGTATTTTAAGATTATAAAAGTTAGATAACTACGAAAGGGAGTGAAATTAAAAAACCTCATATTTAGCAGTTTAAGTTAAATATATTGCAAGAACAACCAGATTCAGAATTCCTGAATAGTTAGGTATTCATGGAAACTCTTAATATATAAAATACATTCACTACGCATGAATACGATTTTCAAGTAGGTACTGAATCCTGAATACATATCTAAACAGGATGATTACGAATACTGAATACCGCCGATAAAAATATTCAATACCTACCTGAATACTAATTATACAAATATTGTATTGAATAGTACTCATGAATACAATGTATTCGATCTGTTTGTAATACTTGCTCTAAACATAAGAATATTCTTCAGCTACATTTCCTAATTGCATTATTAAACTTAATTTGCAAAGGTATTTTGTGATATTGCTGAAACTACGTTTTGAATAAAATATACTATTTGTTTTGCCGAAATTAACAGATGCTTTCTCATAACTGGTAAAAGTTATTTCCCAAGTAATTTGAAATATTGAAAATACTGTTCCTCAGATCATTCTGCCAGAACATATATGTATTTGCGGTTTTGCCATACAGGAAGTTGAAATTCAATTTTGTTTTATTCATAAATAATAAATCATGGATGAATTGCTTTTGTCATTGAATTTGTTGTCATTGAATTTGTTGTCATTGAAGTTATTCTGTAAATATTAATTTTACGCTTAACCAATGCAATAAAATCTATTCGGTTTGATACAACAGTAGTTCCTCTTTTGTCAAATTATACTGAATCCATAAAATTGATAATTAAAGAAATATTTCTGCGTTTATGCGAACACAGGTGCTTATTATATTTTCTCCTAAAAATATGCATCGATTTTCAAAAGTTTTATATTTATATTATCCTTCGGGGTTTATAAAAACATTAAAGTTTTAACATAGGTATTGTTTCTTCAATTATATCCCAGACTCACACCCACAGACCCACACTGCTCATGACTTGCAGGCCATAAACTGGAATGTGTTTTTGCAATATTGAGCACCCTACAGATATGTGGTGCAAATTTCATTTCCAGAAGTGTTGCAGCACATACTAGAACCAAGAAAACGTATTTCAACAAATTGAAGCCTTGGATAATGTTCACTGTCTTGAAAAAAATTAAACGCAAAAAGAATCTCTGGAAAAAGTTTCGCAGATCATCAAGTCATGCCGACTTCACCAATCATAAAAGCTTCTCCAGTAGACTATCCGTGGAAATAACTAATTTTCGACGTAATTACGAAGCATCCATGGCCCAAAGTCAATCCCCAAAAATTTTTCAAATACATTAGGTCATCTCTTAGCTCTAAAGTCACGACACCCTTGTTATAGACACCCGATGGTGAACTATGCAGAAATGAAGCTGAGTCGGCTGAAGTTTTATCTGAATAATTCGCAAGTGTTTACACAAATGAACCTACTTGTGCGAATCTCCCAATTATTTTAAACCCGCGTGTATCTACTATCGATTTTCCACCTTCTAAAATTGTCCAATGTATAAAAAAACTAAAAAATGGGTCTTCTCCTGGCGTCGACGAAATCGAGGTAAAACTGCTCAAGGAATGTTGTTCCCAAATTATTTCTCCGTTGTCAATGATTATGGATGCCTCACTTAAATACCACACTCTACCTACGATTTGGAAACGTGCCTCAGTAACTCCGATATTTAAAAATGGTGACAAGTTGAATAGTGAAAACTACCGCCCAATTAGCTTGGTGCCTATAGTAAGCAAAATTATGGAATCAATAATACGGCAAGAAATGTTTTCTTTTCTCTTATCCAATAAAGTAATTCCTGAGTCACAGCATGGTTTTGTTCCTGGACGCTCGGTAATTACGAATTTGCTGCAGTGCACGAATGATTGGTCCATGTCCCTCGATGCTAAGAAACCTATCGACGTTATATATTTGGACTTCGCCAAGGCGTTTGACCGGGTGCCCCACAAGCGACTCCTTCACAAACTGAACCACTGTGGCATTCGATCTTCTTCTGTGGTTTGAGGCTTTCCTCAATGACAGAACCTTTAGTGTAAGGGTTGGTGACTATCGGTCATCAGCACGTCCTGTCCCTATTGGTGTACCCCAAGGATCTGTATTGGGTCCTCTGCTTTTCTTAGTATATACTTCCGACTTTCACATGCATTCCAAATCTGCATTTTTGCTGACGATACCAAGTTCTATGCCAATCCCTTGATGCTATGGTCTAGCATCCTTCAGAGTGATCTTATAACATTTCGAAATGGTGTCAGGACTGGATGATACCCCTGAATGCTGAGAAATGTTCTGTTCTCCGTCTTGGCAGGAATAACCCCTTGCTTCAGTACTCACTATTAAATACGACATTAAAATCCGTTACAACACAAAACGGCCTTGGAGTATTAATATCGCAGAACTTGTCGTGGTCTGAACACATACAATCCAGGTGCAAAAAGGCAAATTCATTGGTGTACCTTTTGAGGAAGTCGTTTACTGGAGCAAGTCTGGAAACTTTCGTAAAACTATATACGTATTATGTCAGACCGCTGCTTGAATTCGCTGGTCCAGTGTGGAGTGCTGATCTAGTAAGGGATCAGAAATTATTGGAATCTGTGCAACGTCTTGTTACTCGTCTCGCTTATGGACGTATTCGACCATCCTATGAGGAGAGACTACGTCTTGCCCATCTGTCTTCTTTCGCCGAAAGGAAGCTTCGCGGCGATTTAATATTTACATTTCGAGCGCTTAATAGTTTATTTAACAACACTTCTGTTGCTTTCTCGCTTTATACCCTGAGTCCGGATAATCGCTCAAGAGGACATCACCTGAAACTGAGAAAAGAGCTTCAAGACATCTGTTCGCCAATCATTTCTACCAAACCGCGTGTTCTCAGTATGGAATTCTCTTCCTCCTTCCGTAGTTACTGCACCCTCCATCAATGCTTTCAAGAATCGCCTGGATGCTTGGCGGAGCACCTTATACGATCGATGAACATTCTGTTATTTTAACATTCTATTATTTACCATTGTCTTTTTGCTGTTTTTTTTTATTTTTATTTTTTTTTCTTCACTTATATTTGTATATTTGTCAGGGCTGTACAGGAATTTCCTTAGCCCGCAGCTTCATTTGTAATAATAATAAAATAAATGTTGACATATTTGTCTTTGGCCGATTTCAACTCTTATAAACTACATCCACTATTTATTCTAGTTGAGTTGAATTAAGCATGAATATGACCCCGTATAACATCTTTTTCAAAGCACAAATATTTAATGCCAAAACAAATGATCCACAGTATACTCCAGCGTATTCATTGTCACAATCAATGATCAGGAAAATGAAAACATGCAAAAGTGACACTATTCAGAAATTAAAAAAATAGTAATCTTGTTATAATTTATTTAATTTTAAGACTATTATCCAACACACAAAAGTTATGCATATATATATATATATATATGTCACTGCCTTTATAGATTATAACTTTACATCCACCATACCATCCGTAATATATAAGCGTAAAATACATATACGAAAGAAACATTAATTTTTCATATAGCTCTAATAAAATGGCGAATGCGCAAGGAATAACGTATAAATGAAATCATAAATTCTAAAGACCATTGTTCTTTAGTGCTAGACCGTTGTTTATAGATATTTCAACACTGAAGGGATATAGTTATTTATTTTAGCTATATGTCTAATATAATAAAGTTAATGTATTGCCTGTAATTATTTTTTGTTACTTTTTTTGTTTAATTGGGTGTTTCTACCACTGAAATATGAAAATATTTACAAATCCGTCTAATGGATCGGTGATTTTATAAATTTTGTTTAAAAAACAAAATAACTCACACTGAGAAATTAGAAAGTTCAACTAACACTAAACACATGTAGGTAACGTTTCAAAAATTGCTCTACTATCGTTGTCAAAACTTGTTAAAGTCAAATATGACATTTTAATGATTTTGTTTGTTTATCTACGTTCTAAAATATATAATACTAGCTGCACCCTGCGCGCGTTGCTACACCTTCACGGCAATATATGAGATTCATTGGAATGACAGTGGCGCCATCTGTCGAAAATTGGTCGCACCAACTTAGAAACCTTCCTGGGCTCATGCACAACAACTTTGCTACAGATCATCACATGATCAAATACATAGTTTACGATTCTATAAAGAACACACAGACAAGCATTCATTTTTATATACAAGATAGATTTATTCTGTTGTTACTTACCTCGCCGTTAAGAATATCCAAGCAACAATTGTCAAAATTTGAAGAATAATTCAAAACGCAACTATCAACATTTAATAAAATGAACGAGGCTTCCCTTACTTTCATTTTTATTCAATGACTATTTTTTTTACATTTCTGTGTTGCTTCACTGAATGACATAACCACGCATGTTCACAAATTTTTGACTTTCCATCTAATGCAATCCTTATGTTCGCCTATTCTAATATATCTAGAATTCCCCCTAGTGTAATGTCTACTGCATTCACGTGGTATACTGTAGAGCAGATTGTTTAATTTTGTTTTTCATTATTTAGTATAGTTTTTGACAAATTGTTTGCAATGTATTAGTGGTTTGAAAATCTGTCCTAATATTAAACCTATAATCAATTCTCCTATCTGTCAGATAGACATAGTATATATGATATTTTTACTGTATGTATAATATCTTGTTGTTCTAGGGCATATTCTTTTTTATTTTTTGATAATATACTCGCGACAAGAATTCAGACGACTTACGTCATACAAACAAATTAATAATTCATTATATTTTCATCAAAATATTTAAGAAACTGCAACTGATAGTAATAAAACTATATACTACACTAAAAGTTTGCGTTATATATTGCACTAAATTGCAAAAAATGATTGTTTTTAACGCGACCAAATATCAAAAATTACGTTGACAATAAAAACAAATGTGTAACGTCAGCCGTAAGACGTCTGAATTCTTGACGCGAGTATACAAGCAAAATCATTAAAACCTCATGTTTGACTTTGACAAATTTTGACACTTAACGAAAATAGAGCGGTTTTCCAAACTTTAACTATATGTGTTGTGTATCTATACTTTCTCAGTATGAGATATTTTGTTTTTTAGGCAAAATAAAACGTATAAAACCAACTCTTGACTGACTGATCCATTCCATAATTAAAAAAAAAAACGTTAATAGTTATGAAACTGGAGCTAAGGTTCATTATCCTACATGTCTTTTTTAAATGATAATTACCGAACAATAGCAGTCAATTTATAATCATATAAAATTGTTTAAAGTGCTATTTAACTGCTGAAGGGGTGTAACTTTAATACAATTTTAGAAAAAATAATAGTCAGTTATTGTTAATTAATTCTTAAATTATATTTTAAAGCATTATCAAACCATCTGCTAACAGAAACAAGAATAACCTCATAATATTAATAACGGCGAATAAGCGTTATAAAATAAAATTTAGTGAACATTTTCGTTGGTAAATTACATAAAAATCAGTTAGTTGAAAAAAATTATCCAATTTTGTAGCTACATAATTACAATTTCTCAATTATATTAGCTCTGGACCTCCGAGAAGTATTGTGAAATATCTCTACAGAGAAATCCTATCATATTTTTATTTCCTGCCCTTGTGAATCTAACAAAATTATTTAATGTCAAGCTATCTTCCTGAGCTTTGAAGTTCTATTAGTGTATTAGCTTTTGGCGTAAACCCTTTGCCTCTTCGCATGTGGGTTCATAATTTAATAAAGCAATATTCCGTCAGCTAGTAAATTTTTTGCTAATCTTTCGTATACGTACATACCAATTTAACCCTCAGCTGCAGCTTTCAAGCTTCATACTTTACGTTAACGTAGCTATTGTATAATTGGCTTTGTGCAGCCATGAAAGAAAGAGAGATACCTATGAACATTTTAACCTTTGCAACGATTTGGTTATACGTGAGATTGCAACATTGTGGAAAATTTCGTATAAATCGAAAAACAGAGACTCGTAATGTGTTCTAGTTTATGCAAAACCTCCTGAATATTTCTGTTACCATCGATTGACCCGGATAAATGATGCAAAGTCATCTTATAGGGGGTACATGTTGAATTATATTGTAGTCAAGTGTCCAAGCATTAATTTTTAATTTTTTGCAGACACAGAACTTGAAAATTTATTGGTAGATTTTATTTAGTATTCAGAGAATTTTCAGAAATGTTCTTCATAAAGATAGAATAAAGATTAAATACCGACGATGTTTTTAAATTGTTATGGGTGATTTACAAATGGCAATTTAGAAATGAGGACCAAAAATTAAACCTATTATTCGGTGAATTTTTAGAGGGATGTTTCATTGAAATTATATAGGATATTAAAATTGCATCAAAAATATTTTTGATTTTCGTTAAATATTTTAAAAATTAGTGAAGGAAATAATTTGGAATGAGACACATAGATTTATGTAAACATTTTATAAAATGTGAAGCCTTTCCTAAAATTTAGATGCTTTAGTGGAGGAGGTACAAGGTATTGCGGGCATATTTTTCTCAATAAAATAATACGATACTGCGTAATATTTTTTAATCCGATTTTCAGTTTTCTACAAAAATAACTACTCCTTTAAGTTTTTCTTAAAAAGCCTGGTTTTCAAGTAAAACTTAAAAAATTAAATCAAAGATACTTTTATTTAAATGACATTACAAACACTTTTTTATTATTCGGTTATTAACAATCACCCTTTTATTGATTTTATTTGAGTAAATGGCCAAAAATGCCACCATTTAGATTAAAAAGGCACTATATACCTACGATATTTTTTAGTAAAAATGTAATTTATTCGAAATTTATTGTTGCTTGAATCTGATGAAGAAAATTATTAATTCTTTTTTGCAACTGACTTTATGGTCGCCGTATTTTTCACCGCAAAATAATTAAATTTGTGGTGTTTTATAGGTAAACAAATCTCGAAAAATAAAACACGTAGAGCCAAAGTAATATCAAAAATAATTTTAATATAATTTTAATTTGCCTCCGCATTACGCCTCCTGCAATTGTAGCTACTGAAGTTTCCTACTTTTCACCTTTGATAGTTACTAGTTAAACTATAGGGTAGATGGTTATATAAATATTTCATTCAAATGGCTAATTATATATGCAGAGATGAACCTCCTGACATCAGCAGTCCCCATCGTTGATTAGACACAGATTAGGCACCCATCCACTTCTTCCTACACCTCAAAAACTTCAACCATGTTAGGAAACTGTAGAAAAGTTTAGAATAAAACTGACTGCTAGTCCAGGCGGTGATGTTTTTTGTGTAGAGTTTGTAGAAGCTTGTCCCACAATACAAAAGTATTAGAAACGATAAACGTAAGCATGCATGTATATACAACCATTTAATTTTTTTTATAATCAATCAGTCTCTAACTTTGAAATGAACATAATAGTTCAAAACCAATCGTTTTCAGGTATCATGAGTATTAGATGAAAGGTTTGAAAAATGCAAGCTTGTATTTACAAAACTCCTTATTTGTTACGGCTATATTAGAGTTATTTTGTATAGTTTCCCGAAAACGGGTATTAAAGATTTATGATATCCATCAGATCTTTAACATAAACTTCGAAAACGATGGAAATAAATCGATCCGGCATTATACGCAAAGCTTCTAGCACGAACAAATTTATATACGGCCCCTGCCTGCTTAGTTCGAGTCCCATGCATAGGGGTTGAGCAACTTTCATATAATACAATACATCTGGGGTACTAAAGATAACCACAGTGTATTGTAACAGATTGTTGCAAATTCTGAATCTAATATATTTCGGTTAATTAGATGAATTAGTTTCTATGTAATTAGAGACAAAGGAGCTGCCGTCTTAGTTTAAGCTGTCGTAGATATTATTATTAAAACATTACATATGTCACACCTGTTGCCACCCAACATTAAAAATGAATAAGTTAAAGTTACTCGTATTTTTAGCAAAAAGTAACAGGTATTTGAAAGTTAGAACTTATTTAATATTTTTAGACATTATTTATAATCCAATATCCACACTTTATTCATATATATTATGAGTTTTGAGAAGTGAGGTTGCGTTAAAATCATAAAATATATAGAACGCCAGAAGCCTTTATATTAGGCACTGAAAAGTAGTCTTACTATGTAGGAGCTTAGAAAGCAGCTATCTAGGGAAAACTTAATCTAAGTTGTTGGTTACACTGCATTTTAATCTCAGCTTACAATTGAAACCGAAACGGAATGTTTGTGATTGGATCATGGAAATCATGTTTCTACGATCAGTTTTCATATTTTGAAATTCCCTCGCATTGGTATGAAGCTACTCTGTCAGTACAACCAAGCTATAAAACTAAATTTCTGCAATATTACTCGCGTTTTCTCCATAGGTTGACTATTTTCGGTACCTCTTTCGGCGTTCCATACATTTTATGATTTCTATGGTTAAAAGTCATTAACGCCTGAATTTTTTTTGGTTTTTTAACATTATCACGTCTTGAGTTAAGTTAGTCACAAATAATTCATCAGTCGTTATTTATCTTCAAAATAACGACCGTGCCATGCACACTAGACAAAAAATAGAGTATGATGATAATAACTGATTAATTAATTATTATTTATATTTACTAATAAAATATTTATTAGAAAGTACAAAATAAATTCCTATCGAATGATGCAAAGCAGTGTAAACAAAAACCATTTTCCATATTTCTGACACTGTATTCGTACGGCACTGCCTTTATGTTCATCACTGGTGTAACGTTGACGTTTTTGATGAGATACATATTCAACAACATGGTCTATGCGATCAAACTGTATTGCAGGAGCAAATCTGCTACCAGACGACTGCGACGCTGATGGGGGGATGATGTCCACCTCTTTTGGTAATGTTTGGTAGTGTGAATTAGAGAAAATACTGTGTTATTATATGGCGAAAATCAATACCCATGTATTTTGGATACTAACATCCACTAACCACGTAAATATAGACCATCACGACTTTTTATTTTTACGTTAGGGAAAACACTGCATGAATAGTAGAGGTGATTTTTACTACAGCATTATCCTTCTTACGTATATATTGGTGGAATGATTAATATCTGTTGCATATTCAAATACATCACGATTTTCTTTTTTCGTATCCTTCACCAACTTCATAGGACAATTTTCAGGTACACGACTCTCACGGATAGTTTCTATACCCTCGTATATTTTCTTCAGATGTAATAACAAATCAGTCGATGTAGATAAGGTATCAAAATAGAAACGAAGACAGGTAAGGTCCTTTATTTACAGATGTACCTACAAAGATTCATTCATAACTGAAGGTTAAGAATTAAATTCATTTGGACAACTACTTCACTTCCATGGGGAACCTTCAACTCCAGTTCTCTTTATAAATGACCCTGTAAATAGTACATAGTATTTAGCGAAGGCTTACTATCACTGACAATTATTTGAATTTGATTCATATTTGTCTCAGAAGCAAAATATCGCCAATACTTTGGAGAAAAATTATTTCATCTAAAATCATCTCTCAAATAAAAAATACAACAAAAATATTGAACAAGTCACCAGGAAGATATCTAAAATCAAGGAATAGGCAATACAATTTTCTGTATGGACGAGGATGCGTTGAAAGGATAGTCCGCCGCTTATGAATTTAATATATCAATTAATATCGTCTACTATATCTCAAGAAAGAGAGCCTAGCCTTTCTGAAAACGTAGGACCTATACTCCAAAGTTCCATGTGCATGTTCTGTATACATATGGTATGGTATAAATTACAAAAACAGGGAGAGGCGGCTTTTCTACGAGATTAAAGAAGCAACACAAATGGCATACATGCTGTTTAAGAAATAACAGCAGTGAGAAGCGGAACATATAGCGGATATAAGATATTCAACAGACATGGATAAATTCAAGATTTGGTGTATCTGTATGTGTGTGTGTATAGAAATTCAGGATAATTTCACTTGAAGAGAAAGCCTACAGCTGCCTGGAATTTGGAAAATATTAAGATATATAAATCAGAAACTTGACTGTTATAAGCTAATGACCTCAATCCATTCATTAGAACGTCATGGACCAGTGCAGACATTAAATATTCAACGATATATCATTAATCTGAACCACGTATATGGAAGAGCTAAGAAAGACAAAAATTCGAAAAAAACTCGAGCTTTTAAAAGAGAAACAAATCAACCCATTACTCTCGGTAACAAGGCATTTCTGGTATGTTGAAGCAGTATCGCGTATTTGTATTAAGCTCATTTTTTCCTATCACACCTTAAAAATTAATGACATTATGACTGAATCACCCTGTATGTTTATATACCAACCAGAGGATTTAATCTCCAGTTTTAAAGGTACAGCTAAATAAGAGAGCAATGTTTCTCGAAACATCAGATAGCCTAAACCAATGATACGGCAATCGGTCTGGAAATTGTTAGTCATTAACCAGTTATGTTAACAAAGCTTTCGGAAATCGATATCAATAAAATTTTAAAATACTCGTGAGGAATTTCCATTGCGTTAAAATCATAAACTGTAACATTATGGGCACCCTCATATCGATGTTCTTCTAATGCGTCATTGAGCATTTTTAAGACATGAAAAAGAAAATTGCGATCATATACAATATCTGAAACTTCATCTTCCGAATGCTGCAGCAGGACTATCTTGATGTCCTTTGTAAATTATCTTTACGATATATGGATCATTGATCGTTATTTACCAATTTGACTTTTTCTCTTGGCATTTTGAAGTTGGTCCACATGAATTGAATTTACAAGATCTTTCCTGCTAAACATACATTTGATGGTGTTTTTGTTAATAAAATATTGCATACTCTTTATACATTTACATTATATAATACTGTTGTCGTTTAAGATGTATATATTTAATTATATTTTAATACAATAAGTGTATGTAGTTCTAAATAGGTAGAAATAATAGCATACCTATATTGAAATTTCACTTAATATAGTATAACAATGAATACTATAAACATCAACCATGGTGAAGGTTTAAAAATTTAAAGTTTAATCGGGAAAGTTTAGAGATACATCACACTTCGTTTGTCTACGGTATACACGTAAGTGTTTACGAAAGTTTATAGAAAGGCCGCGTGTTCGCCTTTGTTGTAGGAGTGAAGTTGATGTTTTATTCAATACAGTTTTATGTTGCATTAATTATATGGACTTTAAGGTTTCTATTGAAACTGCTATGTCCTCTGGAGTTTTAGTAGTCATTCTTCTTTACTTTTTGTATTTCAGGTACACTTACACATGTAAAAACATTCTTTTAGTACAAATTATTATTATTATTTTTTAAATATTTCTACTATTTTATAATAAAACATATTTATTAATAAAAATAAATTGGTTCTACATGTTGTATATGTTTTGGTTAAGTAAAATAATAAGAGAATATAATAATCAATTCATGTTTTATATGTATGTTTATACAGATTTGCCGCCAATATAGTAATACATAATAATAATAATATAATATCTCTACCCTATCATTTTAATCTAGAGGATTAGCCCAGAAGTCGAAGACTTGTGTGGGAGAGGGGGCGGTATATTATTATTAAGCAGGTCGCATTTGGGTCCAGGAACGACTTTCGTTGGTAGACCCTAACCACCTATAGTGCACGATTAAGAGAAACCTGGAAAACCTCATTAATTAAGGAGTAGTCATATGTCAAACAGTATCAATCTCTCACATTGATCCAAAGCCAACATTCTTCCAATTCTCTTCACGAATATAGCTTTTATATGGTCTACCGGCTGCGGGGATCGAACCTACAGCGATCTAGTCATATGTCAAACGGTATCAATCTCTCACATTGATCCAAAGCCAACATTCTTCCAATCCTCTCCACGAATATAGCTTTTATATGGTCTACCGGCTGCGGGAGTCGAACCCACAGCAATCTAGTCACATCGATTCAAGTACTGACGCCTTAAACTGCGTCATGTTAATGAATACTGTATTAAAGTTTATTTTTAATGGTGAATTAACTTTATTTGACTTAGGTTATGTTTACTAATAAATTCTGAATAAAATAAATTTATTGTATTCTTTACGTATTTTAAGACACAACACGCGAATATAATATTACAAGGTTTTGTAACACTTTTTTGTAGAGCATGGCTGTCCAACAAATGGCCCATTACGATATTTTTGCGGTCTGTTTAAGGAACCGCAAAATATATAAAAATAGACTTAAAAAAAAGTTACTGGAACATCTGGAGATCTTTCTGGACTGTTCATGAACATTCGAGTGACCATGCGCGCGTATATAAGAAGGTTGAGTCAAACAGAATGAGCAGAGTTAATAGTTAACAGCGTTGAATACGGTTCGCTGGCTTCAGGGATCGATGTTCACTGTTGGCTACAGTTGTATCAAGAAGAAGTAAGTAACAATAAAATAAAAATCATTTAACATCTCTATGGAAGCAGATAAACAAATTTTAAACTGTCAAACTTGACATACGTTTAACATTTTTAATACGATTTTGAGAACGAAAACAGAGAGGTTTTCGAAACGTCAATAATACGGAAGTGCGCGATAGTGATTTTTGTTATTTTTGACTTATCTGTTTTTTCAGTGTGAGATTTTTTGGTTAGGCAAACATAGTTTCAAAAATAACCCTTGACTGTTCCGTTTGGCGCAAGGGCTTATTTAATTAATCTCTATTATTTTTTCAGAAGTGTGGCAAAAACCCAAAAAAACTAAAGAAAAACTAAAACTATGCCACAAATAAATAGCTTCAGACAATAAGTAGATTTAAGATTCGAATTCAGTGCGTCAAAATTTATACTTGTACCCAATGCAGGATGGAACCAAAAGATTAAATTGATGTTACTTATACCCCCTACTAAATAAAAATTTACCATATAAAAAGCAATTTGGATGCTCCTAAATATGCTATTAGATTTAAACAAATGAGCAAAGTTTGCAGATCATTTTTAACACTCAGACGTTCCCTGTAATATTCTAAGCGAAATAAAAACTAAACCCACAGCCATCCAGACGCCGCGTCCGTTATCTTTTAAATAAATGTACAAACGCCCGGAGTAATGCGGATTACGTGTCGATTTATAACACGTACTTGCTGTGTTCACAGGCCCTAATGTCTTGGCAAAATAAACAGAAAAGCCTTAAAACTTGCAGGCGGAAAAACTTTGAGAAAGCGCAATTTATTTGCCTCATTATAATTTTTTAATGAGCAAGTATCTGTTTTACTGTAGTCTGAATTTAGTAATGATGGTTATCTTCTCCTAATAGATTACACTAATCATCAAAATGGATTTTGAAGGAGAAGAGTACAACTCAACGATAGCATAAGTAGATATAGGGAAATAGTTGTAACAATTTCATATTGAGGTTAACTATAGTTATGATTAGGTACAAATATTTTAAGAGGGTATAGATAGAAAAATAACAATTAACGGAATTACATTTTTTTTAACTATTAAATTTCTATTTATTATTTTCCCCGTTTGACGTTTAGAGCAACCTGCATCAATAACCGATAAAATTCGTTGTCATAATGATTGAAATCCTGTCTGTTCACATTCTGATTTTGTGTTTTCCTTAATTTTTAGAGCCTTTTCTCAACGTTTTATAGTAATTAAATAAAAAAATTGTTATTTTATTCTATTTTCATTTCCACATATTATATATTCTATTTTGATAATATTTTGTACTTAGTTATCATATTCTGTTGGTATGAAATAAAGGCATTATTATTATTATATAGTTTGCCAGTTTGTTTTGTTTGTTTGTTATTGGACATGACTACTGCGAGTGCACTCAAAGTTTTCTGTTATTTATTTATTACTATTCCTTTAGCTTGATTTTCATAGAATAAGTGGGCACTTTATTTAACTGTACACGAAGTGTGTTTTATTGTTAGTGAGTAATCCCGATAGACTTGTAATGAGTGAAACTATAATTTTGACAGTTTTTAATGAAAGAACGGAAAATTAATGCAAAACACTGCATTTCTACTTCATAAAACACGAAATAATATAGTATTTTAGGCTTTCCTGAGCACGTAGTTAAAATTTTTGTACTTAGTTAACCCTGTATCTATTACCGAGAACCAGCTTTCTGTCAATTTGTGGATATTTTGAAATCTGAGATGCTGCGACCAGATTTGGATTTATCTATATGTTTCACTCAGGTGGCAAAAAGACAAGTTTTGTTGAACTGTGATGGAAGTATGATTGTTAATTTTTTTTATAGTATATGCCACCTGTCATTATCCTTCCACGATTAAAACGTTTCATTTCTATGTTAAGTCACTCTAGTTTAAATAGACAGCCTAGTACGAGAATAATACACATAGTTAAAATTTCAGAAAGTACAAAACATCAAATTAAATTTGGGATAATAGATCTAAATCTCTTTATACAATCACTCTATTTTATGTGCGCTATTGTGTTCCACAAACTCGGATATTTCTTATAGCATTCTAAAAATTCCTCCCAAAACGTACGATCAGTATTTTCCTCAATCATATTACGGTTATCTTTGAAAATGACAGGAATTACACCCTGTACATCTCGAATAGCGAGACCGCCGTACGCACCACGCAAAAAATGTTGATTAAATTGAGTTCTCCAAGTCAATAATAAATATTAGAGATAATATCGGTCCTAAATTGGACCCCTGAGGAACTCCGATATTCAAATTGATGTCTAATTGACTCAGGAAAAAAAATCGATAGGATCTAGTTTAGTTATTAAAACGTATGACCAATTTGCTTAAATGTCTTTTTAACATCAAAATAAATATCAACCTGTTCCGGTTGTCAGAGATATATTGTTTTATTCTTGCTACATTTGTCATATAGGAATTACGATTTTAATATGGAATGAATGCATTAAGAAGTTAAAGAGATCTGAAATGTATAATTACTGGTAACAACATTTTTTTTGCTCAGAAATCGTTAACTTTACGAAAAATTTACAAGAGATCTTTTTTGTTTAGAATGGATCTGTTTGAAATGATTTTTTTTATAAGGTGGCAAGAAATAATACAGGGTGATCGATTTAACTGAAGAAATGAGTTTTTCCTGTAAACGCCTGAAGTAAAGTGGACGTTGCCAAACAAAGTGCGTTTGGACTGAGAAGGCTTGAAATTAAGGTAAATAGTGAAACCACAACTTAACGATGTTGGGTGTTGCGGCGCTCCAAAAATGTTTCTCTCAGAAACATACCATTTCTTTACGGATATTGGAAGAAATTTCCATTTGAAGCTTTTTTCCAAATAACCTTTCATTATGTTTATAACAGTTATAAATATACAAATTACTTATTAAGAAACTGGAATTTTTCGTTATATATTTGTTATCAAGTCAATAATTACATTTAAGTATAAAGTTGTTGCAAGTTCCCGCACTTGTTTATATAAAAATTGGGATTAAAATAAAACAAAATTAAAACACTACCTAGTGTTTTTACAAGGCCCATCTGATCTAAATTGACGACTGATGTGGTAAACAAAAAATTCCCAGTTACACAATAAGTGATCTGTATCTCTTGAATTGCTATAACACAAGGAACAATTGTTTGAGAAAAATTCTGGAATTGAAAAGTAGTTTAGTTATGGTTTCATTATAATAATAATATAATATCTCTACCCCTCATTCTAATCACGAGGATTAGCCCAGAAGTCAAAGACTTGTGTGGGAGAGGGGGCGGCATATTATTATTAAGCAGGCCGCATTTGCATTACCTAACTTAATTTCAAGTCTTAGTCAGTCCAAACACAATTTGTTTGGCAACGTTCACTTTGCTTAAGCCGTTTAAAGAAAAACTCATTTCCTCAGTTATGTCGACCATCGACGTATGAACCAAATCTTAGGTGTGGCCTTTTTAACCCTTACAATCATAGAAGAAAGATAATAAATCAATAAATTGTTTATTGAGTGTCTCCTCGATAGCACTGTTGTCCCATTTGTCGGTCAGTGGTCGCGCGGTTTAAGACGTCAGTACTTGAATAGATGTAGCTAGACTGGCGTAGGTTCGAGCCCCGCAGCCGGTATACCAGCCGGTATTATGGAAGAATGTTAGCTTGGGTCAATGTGTGAGATTGATACTGGTCGACATTTCACTACCCACCAAATTAATGAGGTTTTCCAGCTTTCCCTCATTACTGCACTGAATAGTAGTTAGGGCCTACCAACGTAAGTCGTTCCTGGGCGCAATAATTACTGTTACTCTCTTGACATTTCAGAAAAAAAATAAAAACTACTTTTTTGGCACCCTCTGTAAGGGGTTCTTTAAGGGTATCTCCATGGGGGATGCTCAAATGAGATTTTTTAAATGAAGGACCCACTTTGTGTTTCCACCCCCTGAGTTTTTTTTATAAATATTGATATATACCCTGTATATTTGATAGATCGCCTTCTTTCCCAATGCGTTTCATATATTTATTATTTGTTTATTTTGTCTGTCACCCTTTTTGAGCGAAAGGATATTTTATAAATGGAAACCATATAATTTGGTTATAATATCATTTAGTAATAGCAGAAAAAGAAAATATCCTTCGTCACACAGCCGAAATGAAATTTCCTAAAAAATACAATAAATGTTGATGTTTATACCTTTGCGCTGAAAAGTTTGGCCACAGTGTTATTTCAACACTTTTTGTTTATCTACAGCTGGTGCTACTACAGGAACGAAGTTTTACATATCGGTTCGATGAAAAATTTAGTATCGTACGTTCATGGCCTTAATAAAACATGACCTGGCTGTGCTAATTAATTTTACATGAAATTTGGTCCTTTATTAACCCGAAAACGTAAATTTTTCCATTACCTGAACGAGCAAATTTTAATTGAATTTTAAACTCGAACTTCTTTAATAAATCACAGGAGGATAAGTCGCGTTTTTTTGCTCTCAAATTAATTTCTCCATTTAAATTCATTGCATGTAACTCGCGAAATGCCGTTTCTATGAAATAGTATGAATCCTATTATAAAGCCTTTTTCAAAAGACTCTTAGGTAAGTTAATAAAATCAGGTAAATATAAAAGTATACCAATTTTAACGGTTAAATGAGACATCATTTATAGATACAATAGTAAAAAGTTAAAAAAAACCAAATTAATTTCAGAAGTGATACTGGAAATTCCATAATATTTTCCTTTTTAATTATTTTTTTTATGAAACAAATAGCTTTTATGTTTTTTTTGTTGCATTTATTGTAATTGAGTAAATGTTTTCGTGAACATTTTTAGCTTTTAATTATATTTGTTGTCAGGATTATGTTGTATTATGATAATAACAAAATAACAAAAAAGCCTTCATTAATTCACTGTTCAACACTACAGATTGTCCCAATATCGTTGCAATTGCACGGTATCTCGGAAACTACAAGAGATAGGATGCGATTTTTACAATAGTGGGCTATTGTTTCGAGAAACCTAAAATGCTACAATCATAATTTTGATAGACCTTCGGTTTTGAGATACAGGACGAAATAAAAGATATACTTTTAAGGGATTCTTCGATCTCAGAGAATAGCTTAGATATAAGAATGAATAAAATTGCTTGTGATAGACTTTTACATAGAGTTCAGTGGCGTACCTACTTGAAATTTTTCTACAGGGTGCTTCATTTAAAATATGACCCAAACGTATAATTTTTTAAATGAAACACTTTGAATCATTTTGTTACTCAGTTGTATTATTTTTTTCCTTCATAATGATATATAACAGTTACTATTTTATATTTTGGGAATTGTCAAGAATCGTTAAATTAATAAAACTAATGTTGCGCAGTATATAAGTTGGCCATGCATTTTTATAATATTATACAAAATTGGTTGATGCACTCTAACTTAGTTACTTAAAGAAAAATAATTAGTTGTTTAAACAGTTAATTATCTAATAAAGAGTTGATACTTTCAAATAATATTCATTAATATTAAAAATATGGATACCCAAACACCAAATTATATCTATTCCTATTTTCTAATTTGCTGACTATTTTCAAGATATTATTTAAAATCTTCATCAGACGGAAAATTTAAACAGCATCCTGTATTTTGTAGTTCCCAAATTACCTAGCAGTTAAAACGAAATTGAAATATCCTGTACACCTATGAAGCCACTTTACAATATTTTATATAGTTTTACCCATTTTTGGAAATACAATTTCTTGTCAAGCTTACCTAATACTGGGAAGATTTAAAAAATGTTAATAAATATTACTAAAACTTAAACATAAATTAAGCATTTTGATATGTACAAAATGTAAATGAATTAAAAATAAATATAAAAGGTACTAGGAAATGTGTAAGCGACCGAACGGACACACTGTGAATCTATTTCAATAAAATTACTCAAGCATTTGAAAGTTCTATCAGTTTATTAATTATTTCTGAATCCAACGGTTTATAAATTTTATTTCTAACGACAAATCAATAATTATATGATTTAGTACAGTTTCGATTTTCAATAATTTAATAATAGTTGCTTCTGCAGTCACAAGCATTCCTTTGTTTCAGAAAATGTAAATCATATTAGTTGCAACATTTTTCTTCCTTCCTTCGCTCTTTTACGTTGTCCATTACGAAGTGAAGTATTGCAGTAATATGCTAGCATTCTATATACTTTGTAATATTTGTAAAAAAGGACCTGTCACTGTTATGAACTTGATACCCTTTGAATTGAGATATTTAATCATTTACTGTTGTTGCGGTTGCTAATATGCAATGTGTACAACTACGAACGATATGACAGATGGGAACATCGTATATCACAAGGCTCTGTTGTCGCTGAATATGTATAATAATATTAATGTCCTAACACAGTATAGGGCGACGGGAGACCAGTAGAATCACTCGGATCGAAATAATAGGTCGCGCATAGCAGCTCGCGCATCCATTTCAAGTTGCAGAGACATCAGTTTACATTCGACTCTGGGAGTGCGAACATCGGTTATACAGAGCCGTATTAAAGCAATATTTTGAGTCTGATCGAGGAACGAGTCGCTGCGCAGCAGTTATATGTTTAAACATATCATCTATAAATAGTAATTTAAGTTTCTTTAAATTTCCTAAAGACATAAATAAGTAATAAGTAATCTATAATATACTGTACAAACCATAAATGATATTTTACTGCTATTACCTTAATATACCTATTAACTTACGTATAACATTGGAATATAAATACTTCTCATGAAAGTGAAGTTTAAAATATACATATTTATATTTTTCACAAATACAAATTTTTATTTTAGAGCAAAGTTCTGTGCAGTGGCTTCTAATAGAGAAGATTTATTAGAAAAGCTGCTCAGGATTAGTAATAGTTCATACAAACTATGTCAAATACATTTTGAAAATAATATGTTTTCTAACGATTCGTGCAGTAGATTACGCAAAGAGGCCGTTCCAACGTCTCCTGCACAAGACGGCTCATCTTCAAATTATGTAGATGATCATATTTCTTGTAGTCACTATAATGAGAGTAAGTATCAAAACAAAATAATAAAAAATGTAAATATTTAGGTATCAATTTTATTCAAAATTTACATTTTACTGCACTTTTATCTTCAATTTAACAATTTTCAAAGTTAAGTAAACATAATTTTTCTGTTCTAAAAAATACTTGTCTTCTGGTTTACGTAGATCATTTAAGACAAAAAAAATCATAATAAATTATTTGTCCACTAAACTTCAAACGTCAAATTTTAAATTAAAAAAATCCCAAAAAAATGTAATTATCACTAATAACAAAAAAAGTAAGTAAATAAATAAAAATGTTTTGTAGTGCAATATATATTCTTTTTTTTAAAGATTCCAAAGAAGTAAATCAAATTTTCACACTGTATGTTAGTAGCAGCAAATGATAGTATATAATACATGTTGAATTACCCATTTATAACTGTATAATGAATTATTACATAATGTGGATAGATATAACGTAAACTTTCATGTGGAATAAATGACTACGCTTTTACGTGCAAATAAAAAATTTTTATTCCTGAACTGACTGAAGGCAGTTCAAAGTGCCGGCAACGGAGTGAAACTGCTGGTCTACCTATGAAATCACTATTTTTTTTTAAATAAAATGTACAACAGAATTTTATTAGCAAAGGAAAATTCATGAAATATCGTGATGAGTAGAAATTAAATTCAGATCATATAGGTAAGCACCATTCTTAGAAAAAATAGTTTCTAAAAAGGAGAAATGTTTTATACATTTACTAGTTGAAATATTTATGGTGTAAAGCCACGTACACATTTGTAATAGTACTTTTCTAGCCTCAACCTGTAACTTCAACAAAACTGTGTGGACGGTAGTCACGTCACAGAGACAACAAGCTAAAATTTTCTGGTGGCCGAGATCATAAGAGCATGAGTATGTATGGCCGTTAGCCCACGTATTAAATACATTTTTTTTCTGCGACTGACGTACGACTGCCAAAAGCGAAAAAAAAAACATATAAAGTAGATCGTTTTATTTCAATCGCAGGAGCATGGATTCAGACGTCATGGAAGCGAGAAATTTGAACGTCAACAATTTCGCAAATTTATAATTTCTCTTTGTTCCATGAGTTAGTCTGAAGCTCTTCTATCAGACGTGGAAGAAGTTGCAACAAACGTAGTTTTGTTAGTTTTAACCAGAAAAATCAAGAATTAAGTATGAGTAAGCATATGCACGTTTATGCCAATGGTGCGAAGGTAACAAAATTAAGAATAATGTGAATGAAAATGTACTGTTAACTTATTTCGAGAATTTCTCCAAAAGCTATAAAAATTCAAGTCTTTGGGAGTATTATTCATTGATACGAGAAACAATATCTATGAATAAAAACGTGGACGGCAGTAAATACATTCAGTTCGTGGCATATATCATAATACCCAATGCAAAGACCAAGATTTCGCGTGAGTTTGGTGTAACTTCTGGAGATATTGAAGGAATCAATTTAGTTAAAATCGAAAATACATAGCACTGCGTCTTTCAAAGTTGTGACCATGGAAGGTTCTTTGTTAGATGTAAGAATGGCAAATGTACAAACAGCACCACGCTGAAAAATCTTTTTTAAAACTACCAAATGTAAGAGATTACACTTGGCACTGCTTTCAAATATCATCAACTTCCTTCCTTGCAAATGTAGGAGCAAACCTTTTAACAGACAACAGGCATGGGGCAGGAAACGTAACATGGTGGCTAAAGATATATTGAATCGTCGATTGAAATTAAAAAATGAATCCTACAATAATTCTGGGAGTAAAGCATATGCAGATGTTTCAACTAATAACGACATTGGCAATTTAGAAATCAATAAAGCTCAACGCTTTCGACGAATTCTCCAGCTCTGGAATAAGTTATTTAAAATGCAAATATGTTATTTTTAAATAATGTAGATAGTTCTTATTAATACTTAAACATTTTTGATCATATATTGTCTAAAAATTTCAAAAGTTCTTAACCCACTGAATGTGGTAATGATGTTGTTATCGTACTTAAAATGAGCAGGATAAGTGATATTTATCCTACAGGCATAGATAAAAGGATGTTACTGCTGCATACAACATGAAAGCATCAAAATGATGTCGTCGTCAGAAAGTTTTTCTGCCAACATGTTACGTGAACCACCATCTACTTTGACCATGTTCGTGACGCAGTTACGCATCTAGGTTCTGTTACAAATATGTACACGATTTAATTTGTTCCAATTTTGTTCTTTTTCTTCTCTGCACAGGCCATATAATTTTATTGCAATAAATAGGTACGTTAAATGTTAAAATTACATTACACAAATCTAAAAATCCATTACAGTCTTATCGAAACTTTGTATAACAATGTTTAACTAAGATGATCAATAACTTTTTTTGTGGTAGAACTTTGTATATTTCTATTTCATATTCAGTACAGGTGTTACTTTACAAATAGTGTAGCGGTTAATACAAAGCAGAGAGACTTGACGTAAATTAATGGAGCTGAATTTGGACTTGTCAAGGTAAAATATAACACTATTTTTTACTAAGTTGCTATGTTCTAAGCACTTATGTATTCCACTCATGTCAACCTAGCAGAAAAACGGAAGAGTATTACGATTTTTTAGGTCAAATGTTCATACATACCAATCACTCTCCTTTAGAAATAAGCGTTTTAGTGTAAAGTTTAAGCTAATTCATGGTAATCCTCCTCATTTTCCTCAAAATAAGTTAGAGTACTATTTGGTACTAAACATGTAGAAATATTAAATTAGCACAATAAATAGACATATCTATCCTAAATAATTTTTGAGATGCAGAATGAATTCATTGTGCTTTTTGTGCGGATATTTGTCCAAAGTGATACTATAGCTCTTAGAAACAAGATAAGTAGACAATTTATCGGTCTCCAACAGATTTCAATATCGTTAAATATACGTTTCTTCATTATAAACCACATTTTATTTTACATAAATAATAATTATTAGAGATTGGTTCGTCGTCTTTTATCAAATAGAAAGATATATTTTAGGAAAATTAATGCATAGAAAAAATCTT
Source organism: Monochamus saltuarius (assembly GCA_025584915.1). Lineage (NCBI taxonomy): Eukaryota > Metazoa > Arthropoda > Insecta > Coleoptera > Cerambycidae > Monochamus > Monochamus saltuarius. The sequence continues at coordinate 11,555,486 of CM046726.1, forward strand.
ATATCATAATACATTAACTTATTTGTGTATACAGGGCCTGTTTAAGAGAAAGAGCAGAAATAAATGTATTTCGATTAAGCCAAATATATCTTGATGACTAATTGAAATGATAATTTAAAAAACGATTTCTATTCACATCTCCAAAATCAATGAATTCATTGGTTTCAAATATGGAACAGTACACTGATCATAGTACTCTATTATCATGCAAAATTTAGGTTTAATATTTAGTTCTAGTGGCGTGGAATGAATAATGCTTCCTGACCCTTTCTCTATCCAATTGTTATATTTTAGAAAGATATTTATCTTGATAGGTACCATACGTGCTTCTTTAGTTAAATAGACCCTGTATTTGTATTAATATGTTTATCTTGTTATGCATATTGCATCCCTCTATTCAGTAAAGAAAGTAGCATGTTAGATGAATGTTTTTATAAATGATGTTGTTTTTTAGTCTGGTAATAGGTCAATTTCAATAGAAAAACAAATTTTTTAAAAATTGTATTGTTTTAATTTTGTTGTAAGTTTATATTAGTTATGTAACACATTTACATTTCTAGAGCCCTGAATGGCTTAAATATAAGCCGAAACGTTGGCAATTTGACTGACCTATTACCAGACTAAAAAACAACATCAGTAATTTATAAAAGGTCACTAGATACAACATAAAAAATGTTTTTATAATTTGGTAGAATTTCATAAATTTTATCATTCGACGTAATTTGTGGATATGGAACACTATTCTTGATTGTTATCTTATTCTTGTATTTCTTTTAATTTTTATTGTTTGTACTTAGGTTTAGGTTTATGTACTTCTTGAATATTCCTATACAAATTTAACTTTGTCAAAACGAAAATAAATTTATTATTATTATGTTAGGGACAAATAACATCTCTCAATCTTTTTTCTTAAAATTGGCGATGTTTCGATTCGACACCATTATTGTGTCTTCACCAAGACTATAAATAAAACAAATATGAAAATTACCCATTATAAGACAAGTGAACAAAAAAAAACAAATCAAAAAATTATTATAACGCAACCAAAGAATATATCTGAACCTACCAAACAAGAAAATTAACACTTCAATAATGATATAGGTAATTATAGAACATCAATATATCTATTTAAAATTCTCATTTCTACTGTGGAACTCATTGTCACCACCACCACCAGAATAAATAAAAGAAAAAGTTCTCCAAATATGTTGCACATGAGGAACAACAACTACTTTTTGTGTCATCCATATAATAGAAACAATTTATGAATGAGTAACTTCTTTTTACTTAAAAAATATATAGTAACGAAAAACCAACAATAGTTACCACTTTACAAGAAAAAATATCAGTATAGATTTAATAAATGGGTATACTGAATGTTCAAACCTTATGTGCCCGTTGTCAAATTCACAGTATCATTATGTTATAAAAATCATTTCACAAATTACTTAATAAATAATATTGACTAAAAAATTGCTTATTTAAAGTTATAATGTCTTCATATAAGCGAATAAATGTATCTATTATTGGTTCAAGATATTTTAGTTTTCGTGTACTTATAAAAATTATTACCGATATTACACGGTGAATTGTTGCTTATGTATTGCCTTGAAAATTACTATGTATCATAGTAAAGATTCTTTTAGAACGTGTAAACAACGTCTAAATTTACATTTTAATTATTGCGTAGCATTATATCTTTATTATTACGATATTATCATGTATCAGCTTATATCGTCCACCAATAGTATTTCTAAGCCCGCTTAGAGTTCTCTATAAACTAATTAAAAAATAACCCAGTGAGAAATACTAACGACACTCCGTATGTTGCTATGACTTAATTTTGTACATATCCGACCATAACAGTAAAAAAGCTGTTGTAAAAGGAAAGCGGCTACTATTTTCACTTTTTTGTAGAATAAGGGGAGGAAGATAATAGGGGCAGAGAGCGAGGATAGTTGAAAAATTTCGTATCGTTGTCTGGCGAATTGCGTGTATCTATAAAGTGCTGCGTCAAAATGCATCACTGTAAAAGATTTTTGGAGAAGCACCCTATCTCAACGGCAGTATAAGTGTGGAGTGCGTTCCCAGCGATATAAGCTCAATCTAGGGTTTATGTGTTTTTATTTCGTCGTACATTTCTGTTTCGAAATAATAAGAATTGAGATTATATACGAAATAAACCGGTATTAAGAGTATACGCAGCAAAAAAAAAATTCAGGGTGTCTCAAATTCGATAGTATGTGGCTACTGTGAGGATACAAAAATTTTAAATAAAATTTGGGACACCTGGTGTTAAATGGGATGAGGTAAGCTCTATTTTCAATCGAAAGTATGGGATTTGACAGAAACGACTACGATTTTTTTCAGAAACATACCCAAACTTTTTTCCTGTTAAAAAGCTCTTTTTTCTAATAAACTTTTATTAGAGAAATTTGTCTGTATTACTTCCCGTTGAAAAGTTATAAGCAATATTGTCCTAAAGAGTCTCACAAGAAATGCCATTTAAAAATCACATTAGTGGTGGTAGGATCAAGTAGTCATTGGAAAATAACTGAATGGTCGTTGTTTAAACTACTACTACGTCAAACTACTTTTGAGCTTACAAAATGTTTTCTCAATCAGAAAAGTTGAAAAGTTGTTGGTAATTTACGGCGAGTCACAAAAAAATCAAGAAGAGCTGTAGAGTTATATCGAGAAAGGTATCCAAAGCGCCTCATTCCTGATCATAGAACCTTTACAAGGTCGGAGGCGACTTTGCGACGAAATAGAGATGCATTTTCTGTTCGGAAGAATCAAATAATTGGCCGAATGGTGAGCAACAATGTTAATACACCTAAACTGCAGTATTTCGAACAAAATCCACGAAATTCTATACGGCAGGCTCGTCAGGTATTGAATTAGGATAAATCAAACGTTCAACGAATTTTAAAGACCAATAGGTATCATGACTACAAAATTCACAATTTGGGGTATTTGCCTGAGCGTCACATTGAAAACAAACTTAATTTTATAGTTCAAATTGTAGTAAATGTAGAAACTGTTGATCAGAACCTGTTTCGGCACGTTCTTTGAACGGACGAAAGTCGGTTTGTCAGTAATGGTTTGCCAAACAGACGCAACGAACACTACTGGTTCATTGAAAATTTTTACACTGTAAATCCAGTCCAAGACCAAGGCCATTTTGGAGTACATGTATGTACGGCATCATCGGTAGGCAAACATACATTGAACAGCGTGAATTACCTAAATTTCCTACAAGAAGAACTTCTTGCACTTCTGAAGAATGTGCCTTTGCAGCTAAGGAGAAACCTATGGTTTCAGCACGACGGAGCTCCACCCCACAAGGCCAGGATTGTGCAGTAATATTTAGATAACACTTTCCCAGGAAAGTGGATTAGGATTAATGGACCTATTCGGTGGCCCGGAGGGTCACCTGATCTAACACCCCTCTATTTTTTATATGGGGGGTTTTACAAATAAGGTTTACAAAACACCTTCACGAGAAATTAATCATTTGAAAACAAAACTCACAAACGCTTGTAATGAGTCAAACGGCGAAATGTTAATAAACGCAGCCCACAAAGAAGTCAAGCGAAGATTGGATATATGTCTTGAAATGAGAGGAGATCATATCGTCAGTTTGGAACAAGACTGTCATAACTCAAAAAATGTAAATTTTCAGGAGAGCTCGATAAAGTTTTATAAATAATCTTACTCTAAATATTGGAAAATAAGTAAATATATAATGTTTGAATCATGTTAAAATGTTTGTGTGGATAGTTTTTAGTATTTTTGATAAAATGTTTTGTTTACTTTGGTTTTTGGCACTTTGTTATTGTTATTTTTGTTAAATAATTCCTAGTTGTGACTCTCTTTCACATATTTTTTTACAAGTTTTTCAACATGAGTTTAGGTAATAAAATGAAATACATTTCTAATAAACTAAATTATTTTATTAAAGTAGACTAAAACAATACAATTTTAAAGATTATTATAAAAATATTTATAAAACTGCGCAAAATCACAGCTTAAATAACAATCAGCTCACAGACTCGTATGAGCGGGAACGTCTCGCGCAGATCTTCGCGCATGCCGCCATTTTGGGATAAAAGGCGGCAGGGACGTGTGGTTGTAAAATATGCCCTTATAGCCATACCGTCAACGACTGCGTTATTGGCGCACGAATGCTGTATTTTGTGGTTTGTTGATTTTCTTGTATTTTATACTGTTATGTTATTTTATTTTTAAACAATTTCAAGTAAAACAAATTTATATTTAGTATGACACTTTCTAAATTGGGACAACTATTTTTAATCCGGTCCTGACTTGTATCCCAAACGAGAGAGAGACAACAAGCTTCAAGGGCAAATTTTCAGGTTTTAATACTTCAAAGGTGCCGCCGTAGAGCCTGTGAGCTGATTGTTATTTAAGCTGTGGCAAAATATTACGGTTTATTGTATGAAATGGGAACAAAAAAGGTACTTAGCTTATGAGAATGACTGGTCTATTTGAACACGTGACAGTTTTGCATATAAATACACATAAAGAAACCAGTTTCTTATTGATATTATTTCGACTTGTGACACTCTTTATTTTGTTTTTAACGATATTTATGCACTTTAAACAATGAACATTCAGTTATTTTTTAGGACGATATTGTTTATAACATTAAAACGGGAAGTAATACAGAAAAAAATCGGTAATAAAAGTTTATTAGAAAAAAGAGAGCTTTTTAACAGGAAAAATAGGGTATTTATGTTTCTGTAAAAAGTATAATTGATTACGTTATCTATCAAATTCCAGAGATAATACTTTCGATTGAAAATGGAGCTTACCTCATCCCATTTAACGTGTCCCAAATTTTAATTAAATAAGTTGGAGACACTCTGTACAATGAAATATTAATTCGTTGCTTGTAGAGACAGAAATATCAATTTGCCTTCCTTTCCAATCTATTCAACCGTGAAATACGACCAAGTTTTATGCTTGTAAATAAAAAGGTTTGTATTACTCATTCTGGATAAAAAAGATTTAAATCGGGGTTGAATGTAATCGTTTCGAATATTTTAGTAGCGAAGTCTTATTGATAATTTTTTTATGAATCCATCTGGAAATAATCACGGAAGCAGATTACGTCGTCAAAATTTTTATTGACATTATAAAAAAGCGAGACCCATTACCCAAATAACAGTCGTAAAGGAATACATTAAGCAGAACTGTAGAGAGCATATTATGGAAGTTTGAAGAACTATATTTGGAATTTAATAAAAATGTCGGCACGATCTTGGCACTGGAGAGTTTGTTCTATATAATTTTAGTTTTGAATTGCTAGATGTCATAAATTGACCTATTTCAACTTATGAGTTCCTATTATAGTGTAAAACTCAAATATTTTTTATATTAACTAGGAACTTTTATTTACTAGTTCTAATTCTATTACTTTTTGTAAAATTATAACTTTTCTCATAAATTTATGTTCTGAAATAAAAGGAGCAAGAAATCGAGAACTTTTGTATCTTTGTAAGTGAAATGCTGATATTTATTCAATTTATTAGGCAACAGTAAACAAAATTAATGGTAGCGCAAACAAAAACAATAAATTTCAAAAACTTTCGACATATTTTGTGGCGTTAAAATAAAATTGTAAATCTTATTATATTAGTTTTCATTGTCTAATATAAAATTATGTGTATTTTAAATTAGCTCATAGGTATTTCAGTTTTTCTAAACAAATTTTGAAAACGGTAAAGATATCTCTTAAATGACGAGTTATTACAAATTTATTTAATGGTGCTCAATATGAGCAATTGAATCTTTTGCTGTGAATGTACCAGTATATTGTTAAATAAGATGCATTGTAGCTTAAAACTGTGGATTTTCAGCTAATGTGATCTTTACATTTGTCATTTTCTTGGCCAATTTAAACTTTATGTGAAATTCTTTTCATTGATCAAACGCAAGATTCATATTTTTAAGCGAGAACGTTGATAAGGAGTTAGTGCTTGTATTTGATATAGTAGGTATATGTTGTATACTTTCCGAATAGATATTGCAACAGTAGGGAAATATAATTGAGTGATAATAAAAGTGTAGTTTTAGGATAAAAAGGATATACTTATTTAATAGATTTCATAGGTGTATCCAATACTCTACTTATACTAGGTAACAAATATTACAGCTACTTCAACTTACCCAACAGCATATAGGTATAACAGTTTACAATTAGTCTTACCTTGATATCTGCAACAAAAAAAAACAATGTTATTATGTCAAGGAATAAGGATAAAAGTAACGAATAAATTTATTTAAAAATCAGGTGTTTGTTTTTTGGAAAATTGCTTGAAGCTTTCAATTTTTATTTTTAGATACACATTTTTTAAACCAATTTTCATATGTACAGGGTGAAACAAAATAAAATTATGATATCGTGGTCAATATTTTTAAATGAAAACTCCCTTTTTTGTATTTTTATTCAGTTTACCATGAGATTCTAAATATTTTTCGTACACCACTTTTTCGAAAATTGTGAAAGATATATATTTATATATGTTACATAAAAAATACTTAGAATTTCACGGCAAATTAAATAAAAATACAAAAAGTTGACTATGATATATATATTCTTTTTTGTTTAAAAAATGCGAAACATAAAACACCTTAATGTACAATTTATTAAAGATTATTTTAATTTCTTTCACGTAACAGATGGTTTGGAAGAAAAATGTCAAACGCCAGTAGCAAACCCATATGGGAGATGACAAATTCTCTGAATTTTATTTCAGGTTTTTTTTTGTTATTTGAACTATTATTAGGGCGTTTAACTTAATTACTATATAGCGCATTAACTAATCTTAATTTCCCACTTTGTTCATATAACTTGCAAGAATAACAAAGTTTATGGCTCAGTGGAAAATTGGTTTTAAAAATGAATTAACAAATTTTTCTAAAATTGTCCAAACTGATTTTGTAAACTCGCTGCCAATATAAACAAATAAAATGACAATAAACTGAGAATATAACAAAATAAAAAACGTTGAGAAATATAAATTAACCACTATACAGGGCCACTCAGCACTAGGCAGGTGTAAAAAAAATTACTGAAGATAATTAAATTTTTATTCTAATATGCCTTCTTATTATTTCTCTATTTACTGAAATTATATGAAATTCTTACATTTTTGTAGCAAAAGATGGCCTAATATAAAAAAATGAGTTTAAATATTACTAGCGCAACATATTTTTTTTAACAAAAAGGTGGATTCCATTTCAGGACAATGTCATTGTGGTGAACCTTTTTCCAATCTTTGTAAGGAGGGATGTCAGAACAAAAATTTATTTGAATAAAAACTTTATTTTGGCAACAAAAATCTTCAATTGAATTTTTTACATAAACTTCTAAATATGCATCGACATTCAGGCTCGTGGTTTGGAGTAGAGAGTTTTCTTTTTTTGCTTCTTTTTCTAAATACTCAATTATTGTCAAGCAACCGTATTTCTTCGTATAACTCAGAATTTGCTTTGTTTAATCCCGGATGTCGGATAATATCCAATTTAGATTGTCGAGGCGAGAAAGAATAGGGTATTGAAAAAGTTAAACGAATATATCTCTATAGATTGCTGGGAGATGGGTCTGTACCCAAGGGAAAATGTATTAAAAGGAAAGCTATTGCACGTACATTTTTACACCCAATGTTGGTTGTACACTATCTGAAAGCTCCTGCCATTCAGAACTCGTTATCTCACTCTGCCACACGAAAACCTAGTTTCTAACAACTTCAAACGACTGCATTATGTTTATTGTAAGAGCTATTCCGAATATATTCCAAGTACAGAATCTATGCAACGCGTCTTTTATGCAAGATTATGATAACCTTTTTAGAATACAAGATGTACACACAACACACCGGAAAAAAACCGGCCACAAAAAACCAACCCCAATTTTAAAGTTGGCTTTTTCGCGAACCGCTCATTTGATTTTGATGATCTTTTTTTAAATTGTACATTGATTTCCCAGGAACAGTCGGAATTTAATTTGAGCATATACGGGGCGCAACAAAAAGACGAGGTTTTTTTCCTGAAATTTGTAACACCACGTATGGTGCAGCAGCTGCAGTCGCTGTTGCTAACTAGAGTCACACTGTAGCCTCATCTTTTCTGAACATTTTGTTCTTTTAATCACGACAGTATCTCTGTTTTTATTGGAGATACACATCTTCCATACGTTCAAGATGCCCTAGCCACTGCACTCTTCTAGCCTTGCCATGTATATCTTTGGTGTCTGGTATATTGCATATATTTCCTCATTATTTCTCCTTACATAGCTTTTCCCACCTAAACAGGTTTTCTCTTGACTTCTTATTGAGGATCCAGGTTTCACTGCCATACAGCTCTGTCGGTCAAAAGCGTTGAGAGTGTCTCAGTCCTGTGTCAACAGTAGAACCTTCTGAACATTAACCTTTTATTCGTACTTTTCTTTTAGTATTTTCTAAGGTCATTTTCAATATTTTTTACTGCATTGGAAAGGTATTTTAAGCTAATATAAATCAAATCTCCTACAATTCCTATCAATGAAGTCATATGTATGATCTCTGATACCAAACATCTAGGTATGCTAATGAACATTTCCACAGACAAAGATCCATTCAATAATTCTCTAAATTTACTAACCTGGTTTAATGAAAATACTCAATAAATATCTAACTTTTACTTTTGACAGTGAGAACTCGAAAATTCAACCACAATAGATGAGATCTGACCTATTTCTGCATTTTTAAGATTACGTCTTCAGGTTAATTTCTTTAGATAATTATTGAATAGGGTAATCCAACAAACTGAAGCCACTTTTGCCGTTTTATATGAGAGAGTTTATTAAGATCAGTTCTATGTTTATAATTCAATGCAGCAGGAATCCTAAAAAATCTAACTTGATCTCGCTGTCCTCTACTCCCACAATTCATAAGACAACAAAACAAAACCATTATGATAGCCTGAATTATCCTTGATATTCCGAAATAAGAATAAAATACACAGTTCTACACAAAAGCACAAATTTCTGCTTGTCATACGTCGAGTTGTTTGTCCTACAGCCGCCAGTTTTGAAGCGATTTGACAGTTCGTTGGATTGCCCTATAGAGCTTTATCTGTGGAATTGTTCATTAGCATACCTAGATGTTTGGTATCTGAGAGCATACATATGACTTCATTGATAGGAATTGTAGGATATTTGATTTATATTAGCTTAAAATACTTTTCTAATACAGTAAAAAATGTTACAAAAGCAATAAAGAATATATGGGTAGATATTGTGGGTGTAATTTAACGCTGGTTGGGGCTTTTGTCCACAGAGTAGTTAGTTTCACACAATACTATTAATACCTAAAAATATATAAAAAGTCATTTTTAATAGTCTAATTAGTTTGGTTGGTATCCCAAATTGTTTAAATATTTTACTTAGGTTAGGTTAAGAGGTTAGGTAATATTTTACTTAGGTTATTCCTTTTGACAGAATCATATGCTTTCCTGAAGTTTACGAATAAGATCATTCTTTTAATCCCATATTCATAGCATATAGTAAGGATTTCCTTCACTATGAAGATTTGGTCCGTTGTTGACCTCCCCTTTCTAAAACCTACTTGATACCTACTATCTGTAGTTCTGATGTAGGTTCTATTCTCTGTTTTATTAACGTTTCCATGATTTTATAGCATATATCTAGCAATGATATACCCCTATAATTGCTGTAGTTTTTGCATCTCCTTTTTTTAAAATTGATATAATCATAGCATCTCACCAATCTTCAGGCATACATTCTTTTCTCCAAATCTTATTCCTAAGAACGCATTTTAAAATTGTATAGTGATTGCGAGATGATAATAGAACAAGATAGTACCTATCTAGTTTTTCTCTACACTGACAAATGTAATGGTTGAGTATAGAAAAATACGCATCAAATTAAAATAACCACGAAATTGCAACTTAAACTTTAAAATTTATTCATAACAAAGTTCAGAGTGAAGTTTGGAACATTTAATTGAAAACAATCACAGCACTTCTAAGTTCATACTTCGTAATTACGGAATGCAACAAGGGTTTTAGAATATAATTTGCATAATATTAGATTTTGGGATGTACAGGGTGTTGAGAAATAACCTCATAAATAATCTTACAGTAATCTTGTTAAAACAAGTGCCCTTCTTATTTAGTTCGAGGAAGCTACGTTAAGTATGTACAGCAGTATTAGCATTTAATATGATATTGCAAAAATACCTTAATACGAACAGGGTAACCCAAATATGCAAAGCGAATATTTTGCATATTAAGCATATTATTTGCATATTTTGAAATATTTGTATATATTCTTATAAAAATTGTGTACTGTGCATAAAATTACATAGATGATTAGCAGGTATTTTCATTCTTTTAATTTTGGAATAGATTGGTCTACCTACAATATACTATGATTCATACATTTTATGGCCGGATAATAAAAGGTCAGGGATTAATGTCTGAGAGATCTATCAGCCTTGTTTGCAACGCGCAATGTATTTCAAAATGCATTTTTGTAGTTGGAATGCGCATGCATTTATGTGATTGGAAACCTGTTTCTAATGTTGTGGGAACAAAGCTATTATCTCAGACAATAAAAACAAAATCTTGGTAAATTGTAATGTGAGAGGTAGTCCAAGTAGGCAAATACTCGTAATCTATATCTACATTTTATTTCTGATTGTGCTTCTGAAGTTCACGTCGATTTTGTTTTATGTCGAAGTGAAGCTGTATTTTTTGTTTATTTTCAAGTGAAACAATAAATTTATATTTTTCAAGTATTTTTTATTTGCATATTTTCAATATTTATCGCATATTTTTATGTATATACAAAAATTTTACCATAATTACCAAAACAAAATCCTTGTATGATTTACAGTTTCTACTAAAGCATTTGCTGCGATGCTAGAGAAATCGATTCACTGCAAGATATTATTACTATTACTATCAATTTCTAGACAATGTAATACAGAAGGTCGTTTATCAGTCTCTATTTATAGACAAATGATTAAATTCAAATCAGTTTCAATTTATTTCAGATTTCATCAAGTTAAGAAGGCCCATCAACTTATTACGTGGCAACAAAGGTTATTGATTTTGCCGTTAATCTTACTGTAAATCAAATTGATTTATTATAACAACATAGAATAATAATAGTTAAGCCCACATTAATGGTTGGCGCAGCATCATTAACGTTAAACCAAATTTAATTACATACAAAGCAATCTTCCATTTCAGATCAAACAAAATAAATAGGTCTGCATGCAGAGCAACACCGAATTTGCATGTAGCTTCCATGCATCTAAAGCACGTTTCAGCAATGATAAATCCTAAAAACTTATATCGGACCGTTTATTCATTACTTGTCTATACAAAATGAAAATGTTTGTGTCTAAATTAACCATGGAATGGTAAAATAATGGGGCATTATTTCCACAATAATTGTCGAAGAATTATTTGGCCCAATAAATTTGTATATGATCGTCTATCTCCAACTGTATAAACTAACTATAAAGATTTGCGTGATGCCAAATAATAATATGGTTCGCGATATTCAAGAACTCGTTTTGACGATTGATCTAAAATAACTATGTAACGAATGGGTATTTTATTTAGAAAATAAAAGATTATAACATAATCCATAAATATGTAGGAACGAGTACTAAAATATAATATTTCAGATATATTTATTAGTTACTTTATATCTGATAGCTTTTCCTTTCAACGCTCTATAAAAAACTAGAAAGACTAAAAGCGGAACAAATTTATCAACTCTTTCCCTATGTAAAGGATTCGGAAAAATTGAATTCGATTAAGTTAGAAAACAGTTGCTGATTGAAGCTATTATTAATTATTATATGTATTGAACTTTTAACTAGCAACATTTTTTATATCCTTTGCATTTCTAATAATAATAGTTTCAAAGTAATAATTTTGAATAGTATTTGGAATTACTAACTTCTAAAGTGTTGAAAATATACATATCTTATGAAATTCATATTTAACTTACTTAAATTACTTAATACGTAAGTAGGAAAAAGTTGTAGGGGGTCAATGGTTCTTTTTTTCACTGTTCATGCTTATATATTTTTTACTAAAATTACAAAAATCTGTGCCAACATAAGACCTGGTCTAATTTACTAAAAATATTATGTAATAAAATTGAGCAGAACAGAATTTAAATCCACTCAATTTTTGTCCATAACAAAGTGGTGGAGTGGTCTCTATGCTTAAATGTGTATAAAGGATCGCATTAACTATGACGTCACAGACTATGCAACCAGTGTTACAAGTGTCTACTATTTTCTCCTTTTATTCAGTTTAAGATATATCATGTATATAGAAAATGAAGTTAAATTTTGTTGTCTCAATTTTAATTAAATCAGGTCAAAGTTGAACAACAAGCATTTCAATAAATGACAGATGAGCAAGTGGTGGAATTAGGTGATTAATTGAGCTTAATTCTGTTTTGCTATTCGTGAAGTAAGACGTTTTAAAAAGTTTATTAAAAACATTTAAATATAAAAGCAGTTTAAGAGAGTTGGTGCAAAATTAACAAATGATATTCTTCTATCGAATTCAAGTGAAGAAGTATCTTAAATATCAAAGGAATAAAACTAATTTCAATATCAAAATTGTTAATCAAGTACTTTGATTTAAATATATGATTCATGACAGACATAATAAACAACACTCGATTGATATGCAATTTCTTATGAGTACGGTGGATTGCATACTTTCTCATGTCACACTTAAGGGCGCCGTATTCCTGAAAAGTGTTTTCTACAAATATAAATAATTTTAGACATTTAAGAACTGAATAATATAGAGTTTAGCAAATAACAAGGATGTAAAATCAATATTTAACATCAGAAAGCGATCTATCCAATGAATTTTTAGGTACTGAAATCTTTCAAAATACGTATTTTTTTAAATTCAACTATAGATGTAAACATTGTTATAACATAAACTTACATAGTTCTGCATACAAGATTGTTCACTTTTGTTTATAAGTATGTGAAAATAATTGTTAAAATGTGAGGTTAGAATAGCGAAATTATGTGTGTCATATAAATGCATTTTAAAAGTTATTACATTATTTGAGGAAAGTTTAAATAGTAAAAGTGGATAAACAAAACATCAATAATTCTATTTTTGATATTACTTTTGCTCTACGAGTTTTATTTTTCGAGATTTCAGTACCTAAAAAACACCACAAATTTGATCATTTTACGGCGACAGATACGGGCACCTTAAGACGGTTTATTCTAATTTTGCAACTAGCACTATTTTTAATCTGTTTACTCAAGTTCAATTATATATAGTGTAGCATTCCACAATTTACAAACATACTTCATAAGTAATTTTGGCTTAAGACATTTATCAGTCTGTTTGGAAATATTTAATATTCTAAATCTTCTGACTTCAATTCCCCATTATTATTTTCATTGTTGGAATTTTATATTTGGACATCTAAAGAATTCTAGTGGAAAATGTTTTTTTTTATTATGGCACCGTTAGAAAGATATGAAATTGCGGTTTAAATTTCCATTTCACGCTCAAAGGAAGAACTTTTTATTTTTCCTACAATCAGCATTATCAGATTGCATATCTAAGTTGAACTGCTTCAAGCACCTTTGAGGCAAACTCGACTAGACTACTTCAATTCTGGTGTATGGCGCTGTATATACATTGTATTAAACATCGCAGCAGTTCACGACTAGAATTTAAATTCCTTTTGAATAATATGTTTGTTTTTAGATTACAGTTAGAATCGGTAATCTAACAACGAGATTCATTTCAAATCGTAATGCACAATTTTAACTGAATATTTTAAAAAATAAACGCGGTAATCAATAAAAATTCGTTTTTATATTGTAATTTTGTCGAAAAATTGGCATCTATCCGACAATTGACATATGGAAGGCGTTACTACTGTCATGCCAGAGGTAAGCCATGCCCTAAATTATTATTTTCCAAATTAATATTTCATAGTTGTAAACAAAATATAATTAATAACAAAACATTACTTAACCTTGTCACAGTTAATAATCATTCCTCATCGATAAATAATGCAAGTTTGTATTCTAGCGAAGCTAGCACTAAATCAAGTCAGGGTTATTTGCAACTGATCTATGAACCTCTCTCTCTCTCTGACTTAATGATGAAACATTGAAAGAAGTTCCACTGCTTTCCTTCTAGAATTACTAATTTATCATTGCATACAAAATAATGGTTAACGACGAAAATTGGTGGTGAGACAAAAAACAGTCGGCTCTAAAATGGGGCGCTAATCCTAAGGTAGCTTCAAATAGCTCTAATAGTTTCATAAAGTAGTCCCTTGTAATTGATTAATTACAATTAATGAGTTTTATAAATCATTTAGACTCCATCGGGCTTTTTATACTTGGTGTTTCATGCACTCTGTTTATGAAATACTGTCTCGTCTTCTTATTTCCAATCTCTATTAGAGCGTGTTTCACTCCATGATGAATCGACAGCTATTTGTTTCATCTCATCGCCTCCTAAATTCTTGGTGGGTGTTTTCTTTGATTATTTTAACAAACGCTGACAGTAGAAACACACTGAAAGAACCAGGCATAAATATATTAAGACTTGATCCACTCCTGACTGGCTTGTCAGTTTCTTTATGCCATTGCACTGCTCAGGTCGCTTGACCCAACATGCAGATATGCTATTGGCGACTGAGGCAAATTCTAGTGTCATTATTTTATCTTACACGAGGTCATCAGTAGGTGATTCTTTATACATGGCAGAGCTCTTCTTTAGCTGCAGTCTGCTGAGCTTTCGCCCACCAGACAACAGCCCAAAAGGTTAACATTGATCTTAATTGCAGTGGTAGTGTATATTCATATGACTATTTTGGCTTCACTTCCCAGGTTTTTCCAACTGCCCTGCGGCACTGGTCCTAATGTACGTATGCCTTTTTTAGTCTTCTTTCGAAATGAAGAGTCCATGTTAGTTTTGCATCGATTATGACTCCAAGGTATCTGACATCCTATGCAAAACAATATAGTGAAATCATCTGCATAAACGGTTGTGTAGATGCGAATTTCCTACTTGCGGTGACGCAAGAGACAGTCTAAAACCAAGTTTATTAGTAGAGGTGATAGAAGAGCTCTAGGCAGCCCCTTGTTCTCTCACGAAGGTTTTACGCTAATTTGTATAGCTCGTTTGGTGAGTGCGTATTTGATATCCCGCTACAGATGGTAGGAGAAACCCCTCCCTCTCCACAAGAGCTAAATTAATTTTAAGGAAGGTCGTTTCATCAAATGTCCCTTCTATAATAATTATAGTACACACAGTATAACTTCATCTTACGAGAGTTCAGAAAAGTAATCTGAAATGATTAAAGGTAAAATTTTCTCCTAGGCTGTCCATTTGATTTATTTATAAATTAGGAATATAAATTTATTCTGGCTAGTTATAACATAAGTCACGAATGTCTAAGTATCAGCAGTGTGAGTTTCTCATTTGTCGAAAATATGAAAAGTCAGATCCGAACGTATTTCTAGCAATTGCTCTTATAAATCCAGTTTATTTCAACGAATGGGAGTTTTCGTGAACGCAATCAAGATGTTCTAGTTTACACTATCTAAGTTATTGTTCTATCCCATGTATTATCGTCATTTTTATTCTTTAGACAATGCAATAGAAATATTTGGTAAGTAGAGCATCTAGTGCGTGAGACTAAATAATTTCCCCCTTTACGATAATATCTGCAAGACTTAGGCATCTTAAATTCTCGATATGTATACATGTATGGCGCAGTTAAGAATTACTTCATTTAAACTTTGACTTGCGTTATCGGCTCGACGATTCGTCGCATCAAAATAACGCACTGCTGTAAAAGGCTCCAGTTTCAAAGTTGTCAAACGGGCGAATAAAAAATAAATGGTTGAAAATATGACACTACAGTATAATACAAGTATATATATAGGGTTGGCCTACAAACAAGAAACAGACGCTATAGTTTCATTACATAAGTATCAAGTAGTTTATTTTTTAGGTTTACAGATATTTATTACAAATCCATAATGCATCCATTAATTAGACACCTTTTCCTGGAGATATAAAAAAATTCTGTCAATAATTTGGTAAAAATGCAAGGGTGTAATTCTGTTCTTGTGGCTGTTTTCTAAGACGCTCAAGAAGTAATTTTCCATTTATTGCCAGCGAAATCTAGATAACATAGCGAAAAAGTTTTCGCCAAATTCAACGTATGGAGGGGAAGACGGAGAGTAATCACAATAAATAAAAAAGTCATGCTATCGTATTTTTAAACTTTGAAGAAAAAATATACAGTTTCATCTATATTTTACATGTTGTTAGGTATGTAGTGAATTTTGATTTATTTTAGGTTGCACTAACAATGGGGGTTTCTGGTGCCTGTCGATGCTGGGAATTGATAAATTTGAAAATTACTGAAGGACAAGATGTTGGCAATAACCTATTTGTTCCAATACCTGGCACGAAGGCAGATATTTCAAGAAAATTTGCAATCATAGAAGAAGGATTTTGCGTGAAATGATGTTGAAATATGTAGAAAATATATTTCTCTGCGCCCAATACGCTTAACACAAGACAGATTCTTTTTAAGATACATCAATCAAAAATGTACTTCTCAGCCTGTTGGAAGCAACGCACTGGGAAAGGTACCCTCAATAGTTGCTACATTTCTGAATATCGCAAATCTAAAAGCATATATTGGCCATCGTATGAAGCGCATTTCAGCAACTTTATTGGCCAATAAAAGTGAAGATCTTATACAATCATTAAACGGTATTGTGGATGGAAGAGCTCCTCTGTCAGAAAGTTATGTTGAGGAGTCCATATCAAACAAACTTGATAATGCAAGAAAAATCCAAGGAAAATATAGCTGTTCCTTACAAGAAGACACATCTGTAACTTGTGCAAATTCTTCATAAACTTCGGTAGATGTTATGCGTTCTGAAAATGACAACAATGCTACAAGAGTTGTTATTAACGGGAAGAACAAAAAACGAAATATCCATTACTATAAATGTGAATGTTAATGTTAATAAGTAAATAAATTAAATTTGATTTATTGATAGGTTTAATACTTTTTTCATTATTCTACTAGTGAAATAAAGTTACTTTATCCCACTAGTGAATAAAGTATCACCTTAGACGCTTCATATGTGTGGATAAAAATCTGATTATGAGGTGATTGTGGATAAATATAATTATTAATAGATTAACGATGTTCTGGTTATTAATAGGTGACACTGTATAAAAGGAGAAGTTCGCTTTACGCAAAAAAGTTTAAAATTGTTCATTTATCATCTAAACTTCGTATTGTAAGTCCATGAATTAATTTAGACTGGTTTATCGACGCTATCGAGACAAACCAGATTAACTGCAGTTTTGGTACACTAGACAAAGTGCCGAATAAGCACGGTGATTTGTTAAAAGTAATTAAGTAGGTAGTTACAAATTCAACGCGGTCCAACTTCCCATTCTTTTATCTTCCTTTTTGTCTGACCTGTGCAAGACTTATTTAATAGCTAACAGCAAACGGATTCTTTTAGAACGTTGTCGGAAAGCAATTTTGTCGGAGGAACGTACCTACCCTGTAATACGTAACGTTTGGCCGGAACTCTTATTGAAAATTAACTGCCATTCTTTAGATTAAGGAAAATTATTGCCAAACGGGAGCAACAGAAACATCCTGCAAGACGGCAAATTATGCAACTAGGTCATCCTAGATAGTATTCAGCGTTCTTCATCTAATTTACTCGTGGGTGCTTAAATAAATTGTGCAGTTAAATTTGCATCCTAAGACTCAACAACCGAAATTTATTTTAATTAAATAGAACATCATTTGCTATGATACTATTCTAAATATGATATACATAAAAAATTGAGGACTTTCTGTCCTCTTTGACTAGGGATGTGAATTGTAAATAATAAAGGCACTTTCTTGAGTTCTAAAAGTCAAATGTAAGTAACCAGAACGATCCAATTTGTAAATATATAGCTTTCAAATTAAGTTCTACATTTTGTCTTGTTTACAGGAGAAAACCAACTTTACATTTTTATGTGAAGATGAATTGTACAGAGTGGTTAATAAAAAATGTGTAATCTTTTACCTGTAGATTCTACAGGGTGAAAAACTTATCCAAAAAAAAAATGTTTGACTGTCCAGAGGAGTTACAAATACAATTTCTTTAAAATCAAAAAGGCTGTTCGAAAATGGTTTAAAAATATACTTATTGTACAGCGGCAAATTCAACTGCTTTTGTCGCTATTCTCAGTATTAATTAAAGAAATTAATTCATGGGTTTAGTTAATAAAAAATTTGCCATACCTGATGTTACAATCATTAAAAATTTTGTCTACTGACGTGTAAATATATTTAGACACCTCTCACCCTTCTACGAAATAACCCAAATGTTTCCGGTTATTAGTTATTGGTAGCAGCTATTTACGTTTGCATAAATTATCACTAGTCCCAAGGATCTAAGTCAAGAGATCGTGGCGGCCTTCTCATCTAATCCATCATACCCCATGAACTTCATTAGGTCAGGTACTCTCAAACATTTTGTCGAAAATGAGGGGGAGCATCAACGTGCAAGAACCACTTTTGAACAGTTAAAGGTACATCTTCCAGAAGTCCAAGCAGATTATTTCAAAGAAATTGGAGATACTGAACTCCATTCGTTTGATTTGGTAATATGAATGGTACAATGAAAAAGAATAATTGAGTAAAAACAATGAAATAGTCAAGTTCAGTAAGGAAGTCACCATTAAAATATTTATTAAATGTATAAAAAGCATGACTCGACAGATTTTTTTTATTTTCGTTTTAAATAAATTTGTGTCCAAGTTCCTTATATTAGGAGGTAGCGCATTAAAAAACTGTATTCCAGTATACTCAGTTCCCTTTCTAGTTTGTATAAAGTACATTTAATAAAAAAGAAGACGATGAAAAATGTTTTTTGATGGAACGGTAAGAATGTTTAAATCTGTGAAGTAATTTCTACAGTCATCTCTAAAACCTAGACCAGAGATGATCCGTATAGCTTTGCTTTGCAGAGAAAAATCTAGTGCACTGCCAAGCGCATGACCCCACATTATGATAGCATAAGATATGATAGAATATATCAGTAATACGCTGTTTTTTAAACAGTTAGGAATATTTTATGAACAAGGTTTCGGCTTAAGTAAAGATGTTTGGATTATTTACTGCAAATGTAATTAACACGTTGACTTCAGGATAACTTCGGATCTAAATGAACGCCCAGAAACTTGACGTTTTCTGGATTATTAACATCATTTAAACTTCTAAGCCTAAAAATCATTCTTTCTGTTTTAGATACATTCCCTGTAAGTTTATTACTAGCAAACTAATCATTTGCTAAAGATTGTGTTTGAGGTATGTGTACGGCAGATAAATCAGAGCCAGAGGTGGACATACTAATATCATCAGAAAAAAGTATGCTTAATACTTCACAATTAAAGATACTGGGGAAATCGTTTATGTAAATAAGGAATAGTAGAGGACCCAAAACCGATCCTTGGAAAACTCCGTGTTTTATTTCCGACAAATTAAATTTGACACAGTTATGGTTAACATATTGAAATCTGTTCCGCTCCGAGAATACGTAGTAGTATACTTTCTCTAGTAAAACTTCATGTGAATCATTATTTTTAAATAAAAAAGGAATACTTGTTTCATCTTCAAATACGTGTTTATTGAAGTGTGCGTTATTATTTTGGTACTTAGATGATACTTTTTTAAGTAAGGAACAGGCCATAAAATGCGACATAATAAATACAATTTTTTATTGACAACTGTGACAATTATCAAATTATATCACTGAAGGTCTTTAGAAGGTCTATCTATTTATACCGTGAAATTTAGAGCGCCCTAACTAAAAAAATAAATAATCGATAACGTTATAACTCTATCAAACAATGCTGAAAACATATAAAATATTGCAGATAAGTGGTAATTTTTATATACTAATTAATGTCTTAGGCGTTTTTTTAAATCTCAACTAGAAAAAAGCAAAACGGATTTTAGGGCTATCTCAAATCTCTTGTTTATAGAAGAGAAGAATTTATTTCTACATTGAAGTGGAAGGACATCACTTTGAACGTGTTTTGTAAAAGTAGTAAAATTGTTGTCCATTTAGTAAAATGTATGTAGTATGTAATTTATGAAACATACATGTACAAATGCATTTTGTTAAATATAAATTAATATGCAGTTATTGTAATATTAATCACAAAAGCATAAGTTACTGAGTTAAATAGACCGAAATTTTAGTAAAACTAGATTGTTCCTTGGTCCCTATATCTACTTAAGATAGAGAATCCCTAGGGAAGTTGCGATTGTCTACCAATATTTCTTTTCTAAGTGAAAGATTTATGCGTCTTCTATCTTATTACTCAAGAGACATAAGTCATTGACCTAGATTGTGCTGCTCGAATAATTTAGTTTCGGAAAGGAAAAAATTACTTCTGAAGTCTATAACTTATATTACCCTTATATTAAACAGTTGTTGACTTGATAAAACAATTGATATAGTATATATTGGATTGATAAAGGTACATAATAAATCTACATTTACTACGGATGCTGTTTCTTTTGATTTTGTACACTAAAGCTACGAATTTATGGTTCGTAGAAACTATTTTCGTTGTAATTTAGAACTAACACTAATTCTAAGTGTACTTCAGTTGTAGTTGGTCGAGTTAATACTAAATAAAGTTGCCTTCTCCCTAGAAATAGGATTATATGAAGGGCACAAATGCTCTTATGACAGTTAGTTCAAAAACTATTACTCTACTCGCTCTAGTAAGTGTGTCTGTGTTATAGCGTCATTCGCCTAGATAGCTAATGGTAATAAAGCAAAGCGACACAAATTGTGCATTGTGTAGTAAAAATGTGGCTTGTTACAGGTTTATTTTTAGTTAAAATCAGAATGTGCAAAAAATCTTGGCATTATATTTGATTGTCGACTTAGATTTCAAGAGTGTATATCAGTGATAATTAAAAAATCTTATTTGGCTCTTAAAACATCTCTACAGGTGTAGAAATATTATGACATTTGAATTGAGGAAGTCTCTGGCCGAATCAATGGTTTTATTTTTTGTAAATTACTGTCTCATACTTTACTTTCCGTGTAACAAAGTATAGAATTCAAAAAATTCAGAACTTGTGTTGTAGATTTGTGTTTGGTCTGAAGAGGTTTGATAGAGTATTAGCTAAAATAAAAGAGTTGCATTGGCTTAATATTGAAAATGTTTTTAAGTACCATATGTCTGTATTTGTGTATCGTTTGTTTCAATCTTCTACTCCTTCTTATCTTCGAAATAAGTTTATTTTTATGTATGAGACATATCCAGTTCAAACTAGATATAATTTTAAATTATCTCTTCCAAGGTACTCCACGGCGGTATTTACAAGATCTTTTACTTACAACTCTATAAAAATTTATAATAGCCTTAATGATGAACTAAAGATTCTATCTGTGAACAGTTTTCGTAAAAGAATTAATAAGGTTTTCTTATCTTATGATTGTAATAGTAGAATTAAGTTGTTTTTGTTATGTTAGTTTTTATATTTTTTTGTACCTTATACGGTTAAGTAGAGTAGCGAAAGCTAGACCTCGCCCAGATGTTGTGTGTTTTTTGTAAACACTAATAAAGACCTTTTATTATAATTATTATTATAAAGGCGCTATTTAAAATTAATTTTGTATCTTTTTTTAAATGCTAACGCATTTGAAATGAATTCTCCTACAATTCCTATCAATAAAGCCATATGTATGCTCATAGATACCGAACATCTAGGTATGCTAATAAACAATTCCACAGACAAAGCTCTATTCAATAATTATCTCAAAAAAATAATCTATCTAAATGTACTAACCTGGTTAGCTCTATTAAATGATAAGGGTAAATATTTATTTGAACAACTAAGTAGGTACGTAAATGTCATGTCTAATTTAAAATCTCTTGATACTTCAACATCACATTTGACATTGTCGATATTTAATTTAAAATAATTTTAGTTCATAGGTACAAACATTTTTATAATTAGATATTTGACTAAACTTAAAGGAGGCCACCTGAAGAAGCAATCCTAAAAATGCAGACATTGATCAGATCTCATCTATTGTGGTAGAATTGTCGAGTTCCCACAGTTTCAAAAATGAACTATCTTTAATGTTAGTAAATTTAGCTAGATTAATTTTTTATTGTAGATAATTACAGCTTTGTCAAAGGAATGGTTCATTATCATGTTTGGTATCAGAGCATACATTTGACTTCATTGATAGAAATTGTAGCAGAATTCATTTATCATTATCTTAAAATAGGTACTTTTCTAATACAGTAAAAAAATAAATAAACAAAACAGAACTTTTTATGAGTTACATGGCATATTAATTATTTATGGTCAATCTGTACAAAGTTCTCTGGCTACGAGACTTTTGTTTGCAGTCATTTTGAACACTTATGATAACTATTTCAAATTTTAGTCTGTGCTGTGAGAAAAGGTCTACGAAAACCGTTTACGGTAAGTATGTTTGGGGTATTTATTATTATAATGTAGAAACAGCTGATATGATAAGACTGCGATATTGTTACATTTTTAAAGCCTCTTTGAAGAAGAATATATTTACACACATTTTTAGTTAAAACATTATTTTTATCTTCGAACATTTTGAAATATATTTTCTACATTGTCAGTCATAGGGGTATTTTAATTATAATTTGTCAATATAGTACAAAATTAAACTACAAATACGCGAAAGAACAGTAGTTTTAAGCGAGATAAATTGAATAGGTTAATTATCTCTTTATTACTTTACTTTTCAGGAAGCTATATTTATATTTATTCACAAAATTAAGTAGGTGTTCATAATTAAAATATTAATTAACTGGGGATATTGTCTGATTACCGTTTGGTATTACTCGATTTTGAAGCATATAGCCTGAAAACACTATTAACGTGCAAATTTTGTTTCGTACAAGTAGATACTTAATTTAACTAGGTCGACAGTAAAGATAAATTGATTGCTTCATATACATAGACCTTTACTAGATAAACAAGGGAACGGGATAGTTCCTGGCTTGAAAAAGGGCATTCCTATAAGCAAATATTTATATAGGTCTGTTTTTGTCTTCGTGCGAAGGGGTCCTAAGGTGTATTATGGATTTATGTTAAGCGGTTTGGATCTTTTTATGTAGTTAGGCAAGTTTGTCTTTGGAAGTTGGTTTAAATATGACTGGAATAAAAAATCTGCTCCCTGTTTCATAATTTTCTCATACTTAAATTCAATTTTGAATAGTTATCAATTATATAAGGGAATTAACAAGCCTTTAAACCACAAGAAAAAATGGACACTCAACGCGCGTTACAATTTTCAAGAGGATTAAAAAAGAAAAATCATTGAATTAAATAAAAAAAAAACTTAATATAAGGAGTAATACGTAGGTGGAACAAATTATGAAACTGATTTAACAACAAACATGAGAAATCATTGAATTAAGCAGTAAGCCGTCAACAGTTTTTTTTGTTAATTTAAATAAGCTTAATTTTATTTTAACCATCGCTGTTTTATTTCAAGAAAAAAGTTGACATGAAGAAAACTGTTGCTTCTTTTCTCAGTGTTCGAACGTCTTCATTATCAAAGTGATAGTTAGTTATTGCTAAAAGAAAATAAGGCTTCAGGCCATCTGGTCAGCTTCTTTGGCACCACTAAAAAAGAGAATAATCTATATGGCGACACTCTTAGCAACAAAGGAAAGAGTCGTAGGGGTTCCTTAAAAATAAATAAAGGTATTGTCCAGTAGGTATTTAAAATTTTATAAACTCAAGTACAGCTCTCATCAGAATACGGAAAGATAGTCAAGAACCAGTTAAAATTATGCTAGCACCACCCTCTACTTGAGGGTGTAATCGAACAACGTCCAAGTTTGTGAAGCATTTTTACAAGTTACGGATGTCTATTCTAGTAAGCTATATTTTCCATAAATTTTCCTTACAATATCAAGTTTGTGTTAGATATGGACTTCTCAACATAACTTTCTGCTACAGAGGAGCTCTTTCATCCACCATGCCGTTTAATGGTTGAAAGTTCAGCACCTATTGAAATGGCCAGTATACTTCAGGATTTACGATATTCAGGAATGAAGCAACTATTGAGGGTATCTTCGCCAATGTGTTGATTCCAACAGGCTGAGAAGTGCATTTTTCATTGATTTATCTTAATTTGTCTTTATTTGTATTGTGTTAAACGTCTTGGCAGATAAATATATTTTGTGCATATTTCAAGAGCATTCACGAAAAATCTTTCTTTTATAATTGCGAATTTTCTTGAAATGCCCGTCTTGTCTCCAGGTATTGAAACAAATAGGTAACTGCTAACATCGTCGTACGTCAGTAATTTTCAAATTCGCACCAGAAACCCCCATTATTAGTGCAGCCTAAAATAATTCAAAGTTCACTGTATAATAACAACATGTAAAAGATAAAGTGGTATTCCGTTAATCATTAATACGAAAGCCTCAGTTGAAAATTCTTCAAGCCTTGTTTGCTTTGTATCATCTAGATTCACTTTTCAAAGTGGTAAGTTTATTATATTTTATATATATTTGTAGACATTTATAGTGCACATAGATGAAATTGCTAATTTTTTCTTCAAATTTAAAAACACGATAGCATGACTTCTTCATTTATTGTCATTACTCTCCGCTTTTTCCCTTCATTCGTTAAATTCGACAAAC
Source organism: Monochamus saltuarius (assembly GCA_025584915.1). NCBI lineage: Eukaryota > Metazoa > Arthropoda > Insecta > Coleoptera > Cerambycidae > Monochamus > Monochamus saltuarius. The sequence continues at coordinate 11,580,320 of CM046726.1, forward strand.
ACTTTTTCGTAATGTTCTCTGGATTTTGCTGGCAATAAATGGAAAATTGCTTTTTGAGCTTCTTCAAAAACAGCCAGAGGAACACTACTACTTTCTTGCATTTTTATTAAATTCAGATGAAACTGTTTATTAAATATTGATTATGATGATGAAACAACGTACAATAGCAACCAGAAGGTATAACAACACCTATCACGTTTCATTGAGTACAAAGAAATCTCAAGTCGTGCGAATATCTTTTTTTATTAAATTCCAATAATTCTGACTCCATAAATATGATTTTGATGTGATTATGGATAACATGTTGTATTGCATTCTTGTTTTAATTGTCTTTTATCCTCTTAAGAATATTAAACACTCTAAGTTTTTGCGTTTAAACATTCTTAAACAAAATGCTGCTCAAAATATATATAAAGCTGTTTACAGGCCTTTTAAGCCCAGAGCTGTGTTATTCTCCTCCATTCCATTCTGTCCTTCGCCTTTCTTTTCCAATCCGTTACCTTTTTCTCCTTTAGATCTATTGCCACTGCCTCTCTCCATCGCTTCCTCGGTCTACCTCTTTTTTCTTGTAGTTAGGTTTACTTTCTACTCTCTACTATTTTCTTAACTGCCCTTTCATCTTCCATACGTTCTAGATGCCCTAGCCACTGCACTCTTCTGGCTTTTACAAATTCGTCTATTGTTGGTGCCTGGTACATTGCATATATTTCCTCATTATTTCTCCTTACATAGCCTTCCTCCATCTTCTTACCCACTAGAATTCTCCTTAAGATTTTCCTTTTCCACCTTAAAAGGTTTTCTCTTGACTTCTTATTGAGAACCCAGGTTTCACTACCATACACCGCTGTCGGTCTCAAAATTGTTTTATACATTCTAAATTTTACTCCTCTGGACAAATTTTTTGATTTCAATAAGTGGTTGACTGCTGCCGAACTTCTGTTTGCTTTTATTATTCTCCTATTTATTTCTTGTTCCTCATCACAGTTAGCTGTTATTAGCGCCCCCAAATACACCTATTCTTGAACTTTCTCAAACTCCATCTCTCCATGCTCTGTGCTCAATTTAAAATTGGCATCCTTTTTTTGTTCTCCTATTCTCAAAAGCTTACTTTTCTCTTGATTTATCTGCAATCCCACTTTACGTGCTTCCTCCACAAGTTTTCTCGTTACTTCTTCTAATTCCCTACTATCTCTAGCAATAATAGCCACGTCATCTGCATAACTTACAATTTGATGACTTTTAAACAATATGTGTTCTTCTCTGTTCAACTGACTATCTCTTATGACCTTTTCTAGTACTAAATTAAAAAGAAGCGTTGAGAGTGGGTCTCCTTGTCTCAGTCCTGTATTAATAGTAAAGCCTTCCGAACATTCACCTTTTATTCGTAATTTGAATTTGGTATTTTCTAAGGTCATTTTAAATAGCCTAATCAGTTTATTTGGTATCCCAAATTGTTTCAAAATTTTACTTAGTTTATTCCTTTTGATCAAATCATATGCTTTCTTGAAGTCCACAAATAAAACCATTGCTTTGATCCCATACTTATAGCATGTAGTCAGAATTTCCTTCACCATGAAGATTTAGTCCGTTGTTGACCTTCCTTTTCTAAAACCTGCTTGATACTCCCCTATTTGTAGTTCTGCTATAGGCTCTATTCTCTGTTTTATTAACGTTGCCATAATTTTATACCCTATATCTAACAATGATATACCCCTATAGTTTCTGCAGTCTGTTGCATCTCCGTTTTTTAAGACTGGTATAATCAAAGCATCTCTCCAATCTTCAGGCATACGGCTACTTAAAATACTTATACAATAAATAACTATTTTAAAATTAAATGGCTGGCTATATCGTTCGTAACACCAACTCATAATAACCTCTCAGGTTACACTATGTCCCAAAATTTGTAACCTTGAAAATTTTTAACTTTTTTTTAACCCTGGATATCTATCTCTATAGACACCTCTAGATATGAGAATACCTATGAGGCGTAATACTCATTCATTTAACGTAGTTCGTGCATATTTTTCATGAATCTCATCTGGGTTTTATTTTACATAAAGCTTAATGTAACTCTAATGATTTTATTCCCTTCAGGGGACGAATATGGAGCCTTTTGTGGAAAGTTTGGTGTTAGTAGTGAGCAGCATTATATTGCCCTGTTTTTATAATATGTATTATGGATGCTTTTGAGTACAATAACCATAAACTTGTTTTATGTTCCTTCTCTAATAAAGTCAGCAAATTAGTAGAATCTATGCGTCAGTTTTATCAAGGGAATATAATAAAATGGAATGGATAAAAAACTATAATAAATTAGGTCCTGTAATGTAATAAAATTTGAAAGCATGACATATTATACATGCTATAGGGTAAACATAAAATTCTGGAATTAAGAATATTATCGAAGATAGTATTTAGTTAATTATTTTTGTCATATTTTATTTTAATGCCTACCTTAAAAATGTCAGAAAACATTAGGAGGCATCAAACTTTTAATTATTAATATTTTGTTAAAATGTGTGTAGACCTCAGCAAAAAATAATACTTCAATATAAAACAATTTTGCTGAAATTTTTTTCTGAGCATAATTCTGGGTTGTTGTTCAAGCTATGCTCCTTTTAAATTCGTGTACGTACTTTGTTATTTCTAGAAATGGACCCCTTATAAAAATATCTTGTAATTTAAATTTATTTCAATTATATTATCTGCAAACAGTTCCTGAGTAAGAAAGTTCTTCCCAACGTTTAATTGATCTCTTAGAAATCTGAATGGTTTAAAGAATTCGTGAACATATCTAAAATATGTTACTATCAGAACCGTACCTCAGTTAGTCTGTGTTGACCCATGTTTAACGATTATTTGTGCATGAATTGCTAGATCAAACTAGGCCAGCTGAATAGAGTTGTCTGCACAACTTGTCTAGAATTCTAATGGGGTCTGAATTATTCCAGGTATCTGACAAATACATAGTTAATTTAAATACTAAATCCTATTTATTAATATACAAGGGATACTCCGGCTAAAATGGTATGAATATATTTTTATTTCACTACCAAATTTAGAAAAGTGTAGCTTCATAATTGATTAAGAGCGTGACGAAAGATACACATTAATAGTTCACAGTCTATGCAAAGGCTTGTTTGTGTAATTTTCTGTAGACCTAAATGTCGCCATGATAAATCAGCAGCGTCATTTAAATCCGTTGCAACGTCGCAACTATAACTGTCATCGGCTATTACACACATACAGTCATTCGTAACTTAACTAAAAAAATTGGAATAGATGCGTCATGAAAAAAGGAGTCAATATCGTAAAAAGTAAAATTCTTAGTTTCCAAAAAAAAATATATTGAAGTTGTAGTATATTCAACCTTTACATCTCTGGGCTACTGCTATAAAAATTTTCAACGAATCGTGGATGGAGGTCCCGATCGTCTACTGGTGGATTGCAGCAGTGGCGTATCATACACGGGGCTCAATTATATCCCTACCATGTAGAGCGTGTCCAAACATTAACACCAAAGGATTGGACGAAGAGGACCGGTACCATGGCCGCCACGTTCTCCTGATTTTGGACTTCTTTTTGTGGGGATATTTAAAAATGGAAATATATCGCACCGAAGTGGATACTATTGATGATTTACGCAAACGTATCATAACTGCTGCAAGTAACTTGCGAGTTCAAAAGGACAAGAAGCAGAAAATTTTTGTTCGATTGGAGAAAATGGGTAACACGGGCCCAAAATTTTGTTGGTGTAGCACCAAGCATGTCAAACTATTTTATTAATTAAAACCACAAATTACTTCTATTAATAATTAATTACAATAGCGGTAAGAGCAGGTGAATTTGCTGTTTAAAGTAGGTGTTATAAAATGTTATTTATTTCTTTCTTTGGGAAATTCTTTTAATATTTTGTCTGGTTGTCGATTGCATGCTTTGTCTTGTCAGGTTTTACAGTGGACTAGTTTTCAGTGAAGTGCAGAAGTGTATTTTTAAATGATTTTCTAACTGCCTTTTTTGATTTTTTTTTATAAAATTGTATTTGTAAGAGCCCTCTGTGTATTCAAAAAACATTTCTGAAACACCCTGAAAATCTATTGACTTACTTTGTTTCTCATACGTGCAATCAATGAAAATACATGAAGTATCCGATACTGTATATAAGAAGCGACATTTTTAGTGATTTTAGTTTGCTCTCGTCTATCGCCTCATAATAAATCTATTCTTAAATTTATATTCATTTTTGTGTTAAGTAAATAAAAATTTGTGGTCAAGTTCAACCAAATTTGATTTCAGGTTTTAACCAAATATGACTTTTTTTATCTTAATCTTAAAAATTGGTCTTATTTTTATCTCTGATGAAGATATGCCTCAGCTTGACTAGAAAAAATAAAGTCAATTTAAAAAAAATAATAATAATCAAAGTTGAACAGAAAACAAGAAAACAAATTGTTAGCGTTATATTAACTGAAAATATTAAATTGTATTCTGTTATTTCACTGTATTGTAGTAAAATGAAAACTGAAATGAAAAAAGTTACAAAAGGAAGGAGCAGAAAGAATAAGAAGAATTCAGGATTTTTTTTCTGGTGTGCAAATATCGCAATCGCCGGTGATATTGGTCGAGGGTTTGCAATGTTACCTACAGTATGGTAGGTCGCTTTCTGTTAAGGGTGTTCAGGTTCGGCATGTCACGTGCGATATTTGACTTAAAAATAAAATCGTTTTTTAATACTGTTCAAAATTTTAATACTATAATAAGTGCTATTGAGTGCCAGTGCAGCATTCATCTTTATCCTGGGTGAATCGAGGAGTTAACCGTCAGTAAAAATGCAGAAGTAGTTTATCTATTGTGGTTGAATTTTCAAGTTCCCATATTTTCAAAAATGAACTTAGATATTTATAGAATGTTTTCATTAAAACAGGTTAGTAAATTTAGCTAGATTATTTTTTTTAGATAATTATTGAATAGAGCTTCGTCTGTAGAATTGTTCATTAGCATACCTAGATGTTTGGTATCAGAGAGCATACATATGACTTCATTGATAGTAATTGTAGGAGATATGTTAGCTTAAAATACCTTTCTAATACTGTAAAAAAAGTTGTAATAATTGGAAATAAGTCATTTGTACATGATATTTTTGATAATACACAAATTGTATTTTAAATTATTCTTAAGTAAAGACAGAAGCTTTTCTGTTATTAAATTTACTAGACTAGTCAAATGCAATCAGTTACGTGGTGGGAGAGTGATGCAAAGAACAAAAAATTTTTGCAGTTGACGTTATGTAACCGTATTCCTTATAGTCGAGAAAATGAATGGACATATTTTAAAGGACCTCCTGTTATGCTGGAAAGAACTAGTAAGAACAGTGACAGTTCAAGTAGTAGCGGTATTCTTCAAGAATAGTGAGTATGAAATGCTCGATAGCGAATTTTTTTTTAAAAATTGTTGTCTCGAAGTTCAGTAGTGAAATTGTGCTATATAGTAAAATTGGAAACATGCAGTGGTGCCTGTTTATGTTATATTGTTACTTGCATCTCTTCACTTACCGTTTTCATATCCCATTGCTTCTTCGTAACCACAAAATATAAAATCACGCGTAATCTATATACAAACCCTGTGCCTTGCGGCATCATATAGTTCTATATTTTTCAATTTTGACAAGTAAATACGTCAATTTTCACAATGTTACTAAATTTATTTTAGTCAAAGAGAAAGAAAACTTGTAATTTATTGTTTTATTAGTTCAATAGTTTTGTTCCTAGTGTGAATATTCTGAATATAGCATTGAAGTTACGGTTAATCCACCAACACATTTCTTGCACTGTTTACAATTACTATAACAAACACTAGAGTATTATATTTTTTAAAGTAAAGCGTGGATGTTTGCTAATATTTGATGATATACGATGAAATACTCGGCCTTACAATTAACGTTAGGCAAATTAGAGAAAGTACACAGTTATGAAGGTAGCAGGTGGACATATATTAACGACGACCCTTTCAGAAGTTTGAGCTAATTTATTGTCTGTATAGATTATAATTTCAAAATATGTGCGTACTTTTGTACCACTACATTAATAATACAACTTAGAGTTTCGTTAACACGACATCATTAATACAGCATCTCTTACCTCAAAGAATTATTGAAGTTTTTGGGTGTCAAATTTACTCTTTTCAAAAGCCCAATTTTACTTCAGAAATATTTCAGTAAACTCCTAATACTCTTAATAAACTAATTAAATGTATAGTCTTTGAATGTTGTTCAAATTATTTGCAAAAGCAAATGAAGTGTTAATTGAAAAAACAATTACCACCGTATCCATTTGTTTCAGTACAGTATAAGACATCGGATATCGCTAAAATTTGTTCTGTTTATGAACAGCACGAAAATGGTTGTCTTGATTACAAAAAAGCCATACTGACATGAATAATTTTCCACATTCAGGAAGATCATCTGAGTTTGATGAAAATCGTTCTACTCTCATATTGTTATCATATTCGCGGAAACTACTTCATTAAATACTTCCCGCTTCAAAATTGGCTAGGTGAATTGTTCATTATTAAACTACCAATTTTCAAATTCAATAGAAAAATTGCCAAATCCTTGGAATCATAAACAATAAAGATAATATAACTCGCGTCAAGATTTCAGACGTCTTACGTTACGGCTGACGATACACATTTGTTGTTAAAACCAATCATTTTTTGCAACTTAGTGCAATATATAATGCAAACTTCTAGTGTAGTATATAGTTTTATTACTACCAGTTGCAGTCTCTTAAATATTTTGATGAAAATATAATGAATTATTCATTTGTTCGTATGACGTAAGTCGTCTGAATTCTTGTCGCGAGATATCTTTGATTAGTTCATACACCTGCTTTGTTTAATAAAAATACATTTTGTTTCTAGTGGAAATGGATAAATTTTGTTTCCAGTTTAAAATTAAATGATTTACCAATATTTTTCGCACTTTGAATTAGAGGATGAGTTAAGCTATATAACTTCATAACTTGTTTGACAAGTACAGTACTATATTTCTCTTATTACTTTTCTTTGAGAAACATAGATAACCAAACTGAGGCTGTAATAACACATCTGCAACGTAACTTGTACAACTTTATACGTGACGTGAAAGTATTTAACTTTCTTCAAGTAGGAAAACTGAGAAAAGAGCAAATAGAAAATTATTCAACGTAACAGCACTGCGGGCCATATATAGAATGAATTTATCTTGATATAAGAAAAAACACATGACACAAAATAATAATTTATAGATACCGGTGGCTATTAAGTTTATATTATAATTTTAGCGTGTATTCTATTCATTATGACAGGCAAATTTTATATATAGTCCTTTTGGAAATTTTCAAAAATTAGGGACAATAGTTTCTGCATCAAATGTTTATTTAAATATAAAATTTGATCATGTCCATCCTTCACAGAATGTTTGAAAAATGTCATCATTCACTTCAATACAACAGTCTTTGACGTAACAATTGTTTTTTAATGACGCACCACAATAAAAGCGGTTTTCCTCATATTGTTTAACAGCCTGATTTATCGGGTCAATCAGCTCCTCGCGCGTATTTATTGGCATTTAAAATACTAAGGCCTTCATGTACCCTCACAAAAATAACCTTTATGAGTGTGGTCAGTTGCGATCAACCCACTGTAACAACCAAATCTATTCAAAGGGAATAAAATTATCTTTACATTTAATTTGAATTTATTTGTGGGACCTTCGAAGTGCTATTGAGATCATCTACTATCGAAATAAATGAAATAGACCCCTGAGTTTGGAAATCGATATTAACAAAACTTAGGAACGAAAATATTTGAAATTTGGACCAGATAGAGCCTCACTATTACTCTATTGTGTGCTAAAATTTCAGTTAGATTTGTTGCCCCATATTTTAGTAAAAGTAAAATGTTAAATGCGCGGCATGTGGTAGACGTTCAAAGAGGTCGATCATTGTCGTCACACTTCCTTTATTTGTTCTTGCCAACCCTAAGACAGGAGGAATTACGAACTGAATTTATAAATTTAACACAAATACACCTTATTTAACTAAAGTACTGAATTTCCGAATTGCCTAGACCGCAAAGGGGAACGTTAGTTAGCATCCCGAAGTACCTCTAAACCTCGTTCAATTCCACCTTCGAGCAAAGCGGGTGGTTTATTATGTTTCTATTTTCTCTTGGTTATTGGCTATCTCTGTGTATATTAATGGATGCTGTACTTGACTATACAATTCTAAATGCTCTAATTACCTTATTCTTTTTATAGAGTTCCTATGTTTCTTTCCGTCGAAGCAGGACATATCAATAGATTAGATTGGCCAGCTAGATTTCTTTAACAAGAATGAGAGGGGGCCCAAGACTTGTGACGTTGTGTGTAGTTATGCTCATATCTTTTAAGATTTTAGTCAATAATACATTTGTGATGATCCGACTTTAACTCGTTTCGTTAGTATTCAATTACGTACAAATATATTAATTTTGTATTGGATACATTCGGTAACGGTGGTGGAAGGAATGAGATAATAAATTGCAATACCTTTCTAGGATTTTAATAGAGAGCACCTTTGTAACTATAGTTGAATGGCTTTATTCAGTTGATAAAGACTATTCAAACAGGGCGATTCCATTATCGCGGGTGCAACATTTAAACTCATTTAAGGTTTCCTACTAATAAAATAATTAAAAAAATATGCAATTATTGTTTGAAATGCTACATTTGAACCTGTTCTCTTTGGATTCATTTATAACAGTAGGTAATTATAGCCGGAACTGGGACTCCCCCCACCACTTTTGACCTTGGGTCGACCTTGGGTGACGTCATTCGTGACCTGGTTGACATTGAGAGGTCACGTCAGTGGCTGACATTCATTTGACCTCCACATATGGGAGGAGCTATTTGACATTGAGTAACTTTAAGTGATGCAATTTAATGAACAACGAATGCTCCGCCCACACTCCCTAATCCTACCTTTAAAAGGAGGGAACGGATAAACTGAAATCATTTCGAGTTTGTATCTTCGTGGGGAACGTGCATAACAAAATGTATTTGTGTAGTAGTTGTGGTAAAACGTTTACTCGCAGTGATAATTTACGTCGTCATGAGAGGGCATCTTGCAAAGCGAGAGTCACTAGTGAGGAGGAACCCAGTGCTAAACGTATTAAACTCGAATCCTCAAGTACTCAAACTATTAATTGCTGTAATAAGACTATACCCGCTAATCAAATAAATTCACATCGCAGAACACTGGAACATAGAACAATGTCCTGTACTCCTAAATGTGACGGCATTCAAATTATTAACTGTGCGTTCAAGCGAAGAATTATTAGTTATCGAGTGTGCAGCCAAAATCATCACATAGATTACAATTTGTTTTTAATGAAGTAAAAGAAAAGATATTGGAATTGTTAAAAGAAATCGTGAATGTGCACAAATCTGTAAAAGTCAATATGGAAACCTTCGGTAAATACGTTTTACCAACGCAAGAAATAACCGACGTTAAAGCTTTCAATAGTTCTAACAGAATTATAGACGAATCCAAGGATCTGAACAGTATTTATCAGGAATTTGTCGATTCAATGATATGTCAAACATCAGAATTCGAAGAAAAAGATTCTGGTAAGTAATTCTCAAAACACGACGGATGCGTTATACATATTTACGTATTTAATGTTTTAGGTTGGGCTATCGTTGAAGTTTTATATGTTGAAGTAAATATAAATAAAAATAGTCCTCTATGTGCATCTTCATACATGAAGTTACCGAAGTTCATCGAAAACAAGAAAGCCGTAGTGAATATAAGAAATGAAGATCAAAATTGTTTCGCATGGGCAGTAACATCGGCGATGTATCCACCTATAGGTCCAGTTCAGGAGGTGTCTTCATATCCTCATTTTTCTACAGTTCTAAATGTGACGGGTATGGATTTTCCAATTAAATTAAAAGATATTTCAAAATTCGAATCGCTGAACGATATATCAGTTAGCGTATACGGTTTAGAAAGGGAATTTGAGAATAATAAAATAAAATACGAAATAGTAGGACCGCTGCGGTACGCGCCAAAAAATTACGTTATCACGTTAACTTGTTACTCATTACAGAGAATTGTGGAGAGAACCATCATTGTAGAAAGGAATGCATAAAAAGTCATTATTGTTGGATTAAAGATTTCTCAAGACTAGTTTCTAGTCAAGTTTCACTTCACGAACATAGAAAATATTTTTGTGACGGTTGCTTGATGTATTTTAGCAGCGATAGATCATTATTACAACATCAGAGCAACGACTGTAATCACGTTTATACCACAACACCTTCAAATAACTTTCGTATAGATAAATTTGGAAAAAGCGTTCCCGAAAACATACTAAAATTTGAAAACTTCGAAAAACAATTGAAAGTACCTTTCGTAGTGTACGCCGATTTCGAATCTATTCTAAAACCTTTCGACACTTGTGAGCCCAATCCTGCAAAATCTTTTACAAACAAAACGTTCAGTCACGAACCATTCTCATATGCATACTTAATAAAATGTTCATTTGACGATTCGTTATCTAAATTCGTATTATATAGAGGGCAAAATGCCGGGAAAGAGTTTATAAAACGTCTCGAGTCGGATTTAAAAGAAATTTATAACAAACATTTAAAAGAGATAGTTCCAATGATGCCTTTATCTAAGGAGGAGGAACAAGATTTTTTAAATGCAACTGTTTGCGGTATATGTGAAAAACCGTTTATAGAAGGAGAAGTAAAAGTCAGGGACCATTGTCATTTGACAGGCAGAAAGAGATACGGGCGGCCCATTCTGTTTGTAATTTAAATTATAAACTGCCCAATTTTGTTCCTATCATATTACACAGTATGAGCTCCTACGATTCCCATCTCTTTATTAAAGAACTGTGTTCTAATAAGGATAAAATAGAAGTTATAGCTCAGAGCAAAGAGAAATACATATCCTTTACGAAGAACGTGTATTTGCACGATTATATCGGTAAAGACGGAAAAGTAAAGAAAAAATATTTGAAGATGAGATTTATCGATAGCTTTAAATTTCTATCCACTTCTCTGGAAAATCTAGCTAATAATTTGAGCGATAATCAGTTTCAAGAAACGGTTAAACATTTCCCGGACGACGAACAATTTAACTTAATCAGACAAAAGGGCGTGTTTCCTTATAGTTTCTTAACAACTTTGGATAAATTAAATAGTAAAATTTTACCCACTAAAGAAGAATTTTACGATAATTTATCGGAAGAACATATATCAGAAGCCGATTATCATAGGGCGCAAAAAACCTGGAATATCTTTAACTGTCAAAATTTGGGTGAATATTCAGATACGTATTTAAAATCAGACGTTCTTATATTATGCGACGTATTCGAGAACTTTCGAAACATTTCATTAGAAAAATATCATTTGGACCCGGCACAATACTTTACCGCCCCAGGATTAGCTTGGGACGCCATGTTAAGGCTGACTACAGTAGAACTAGAATTAATGACAGATATTTCAATGATTCATTTCTTTAAAAAAGGCATTAGGGGCGGTATAAGTCAGTGTTCGGAACGAAAACACGTCGCAAATAACATATTCGTTCCAAATTACAATCCGCAAGAGTCTTCTTCTTTTATCGCATATTTAGACGCTACAAATCTATACGGGCACAGTATGTCACAGTATTTACCAACAGGCGGATTCGAATGGTTAAGCGAGCAGGAAATTATCAATTTTGACGTCACGAATATCCCAGACGAGGGTCGTTACGGATATACGTTAGAAGTCGACATGGAATATCCATCGGAATTGCACGACTTACACAGAGATTTACCATTCTTAGCCGAAAGCATGGTACCGCCCGGTTCAAAATCTAAAATGCCAAAACTGATACCCAACCTGAATAATAAAAATAAATATATAATACACTTTAGAAATTTAAAACAAGCCATAAGAAACGGTTTGAAATTGAAAAAATACATCGTATAATAAAATTCAATCAGAGTTGTTGGTTAAAAGCGTACATAGATTTAAATACGGAAATGAGAAATAAGGCAACAAGCAAATTCGAGAAGGATTTATACAAATTAATGAATAACGCAGTGTACGGTAAAACGATGGAAAACGTAGATAATAGAAGAGATATTAAACTAATAACTCACTGGGAAAGAAGGGTAGATCCTTAGGGGCAAACACGTTGATCGCCCGTCCTAATTTTAAAACTTGTACACCGTTTTCAGAAGACTTCGTAGCCATACATATGGGGAGAACAAGAGCTCATTATAATAAACCGCTTTATCTCGGGTTTTCAATTCTAGAATTGTCCAAGACAGTATTGTACAACTTTTACTACGATGTCATAAAAGAAACTATAAGGATAACGCCTCTTTGCTTTATACCGATACCGATTCCTTAATTATAAAAATCTATACAGAAAATTTTTACGAATTTATCAAGTCAAATCCGAACATATTCGATACGTCAAATTATAAAGAAGGAAATAAGTTCGGTATTCCCGTATCAGCTTCCGTATTGGGAAATATGAAAGACGAGTTTCCTTCAGATCCCATAATCGAATTTTACGGAACGGGAGCAAAAGCTTATTACGTAAAATCGGTAAATACGGAAGTAAAAAAAGCTAAAGGTATAAAGAAATCAGTAATTAAAAATAATTTAACCGTTGAAGACTATAAAAAAATCGTAGAGCAAGGCGGTATCATATTCAGAAAAATGAGTTCGTTTCGTAGCGAATTACACAATATATACACAGAAATAAAAATAAAGTCGCTTTGTCATACTTCGACGACAAAAGATTCATAATACCGAATACAACACATAGCTTACCGTGGGGTCATAACGATATACAATTCTACTTAACGGACGCAGAGAAAAATTTCGAATGGTTCGTAACAGCTTTAAGTCAAACCGCAGGCTGTGACAACGATAGCAGTGAAGTCAGGTTGAAAAATTTAATAAACGCAATCGAAGAATTAACCAAATAAGTCAGTCATAAATTTACGGTAATCGAAAAGAAAAGGAATAGAATTGTACGTACACTAATAAAAGTAAACTGGTATAGAAAATAAAAGTAACGTGTCATAACGTGAAAACGTAATTAAATTAAAAGCTAAAATAATCTCATTATTAAGTACAACATAATTGACGTAACTGTATTGTAATGTAGCATAATTTAAATGTAATGAAAATAATCGTTACATGATTAGAATATTAAGTACAATGTAATTTAAGTAAGTGTAAAATGTAAATAGCATAGTAATGTATCATACTTTAAATGTAAGAAAAATAATTGTTATATAACCTCATTACTATGTGCAACGTAATTGAAGTACATGTAACGTAAATAGCATAGGTACATACCGTACCACAATTTAAACGTAATAAAAAATTGTTACATGACTTAATTACTAAGTGCAAAGTACTCGAAGTATCTGCAACTTAAATAACGTAGTAATAGGTATTACGTAATAATGTACGTAATACCGCAATATCATGTAACATGAATATTAAAGCAAAATAACAATTAAACAACCATTCTTTCATTCGTACAATATCATTCAAGCATACCTCTCACACTTAGCATGTCATAGACACACTGAGCATCAGAACGCATAGTATGGAGTATATGAAGCCTTTGCGGTAGAGTGGGGGTGGTGGGGAAGCGACTCTGATCCTTTAAAACGCCAGGGTTGATCGGAGGAGTTAACATTCGTCTAGTGTCGTCGAGAGTAGAAGTGTTAGAAACAGTGTAGTAGTACTAGAATCAGTTCGTGCAAGTACAATGGGTAACAGTAGAAACACCAACCAAAAAGCTAGCGGAAGCCGAAGACCGCAAACCGCGGAAAATTCAACATCGCGGAGCAAGACGCCACAGAAAAATATCGAAACGATGAGGGTATTATCCAACATAATAATACCTAGCGCCAATTATCAAGATAGCCAGATGCAATTGTGGACGACAAACCCCGTTAGTGGTCAACAACAAAACGCATCGCATCCTACAGCGTCTACATCACACCATCCGGGTTACTTTACGGAACCATATAAAAACGTATGGCGACCAGAAGAATTAGGAAACGGTCAGGAACGTCCCACAGCGAGGCCTCACTGCCATTGGATATCGTAAACCAAGCTTTAGCTGAAGTAATAAACGAAGGGTATCAACATACAAGTACAGAAAACGTAAGTAAGGACGTGTTGGTAGAGATGATTCACCAAATGTCACCATGGAGCGAGGACGACTTCGTAGATCCTGAACCTAAAACTGCAAGCATAAATAACAAGAGTAAGGGACCTACATCGACAAAAAGCCCCGCCGCTCCGTCGATAAAGAGGACCGTCTTCCAAAAGACAAAAAGTAAAAGAAACCGAAAAGCCCAACGTACGTCCTAACGTACTGAAACAGTTACTGCTAGAAGAGACGACGCTGGTGAAAAATAAAATGGAAAAGGAAACGCAGAGTAATACCTCGACCGTGACGACGAATAATAACATCCCCGTCATCAAAGTCGACGAGGACCAGGAGAATCTCCATCTAGACTGGGAAATATTTTCTCAAGAAACAGATATGGCCATATTCAAAAGGCAATAACGTTAAAGAAGAAGCTGGTAACCGAGAAAGAGACGACGGATCGCGAGTTCGAGAATGTCCAGCAAGAAGCAAGCGGGTTACAAGCGGATATTGTTCGCTTAAACGAACAATTAACAGCCACTAATAAACGGCTTAAAGAAATAGGAGAACGTCGCGATAAAATTACAAAGAAAGTGAAGTGGGTAACGGAATCGTTAGGTTAAGTTAATAGTAATTAAAATTTAAGTAATATAGTAGTAGTATAGGGTAGTAACAATATTGTAAAATAAAAATTTTTAATTTTATAAGTCGATAAGGCTTTAAAATTTTTAAATTAATTTTCTAGTGTTCTAAGCGCCTGTAGTACCTCGTTTATCGTTTCTAATTACTCGTCTAACCTTTTCCTATCGATTTGTACCATTTTCAGTAAAATACGATAAAATTTTTGTAAACGCATCTGAAAAAGTGCGTTAAAAATCAGAAAAATTCAATAAAATCTCTACTGTGGATTACTAACATTTCGGATATATGTGTAGCATATCGAATTACTCGTCTTGACATTTTCTATCGATTGGTACCATATCCAGACCCATCCGATAAAATATTTTTTACGATCCATCTATATAGTAGTATTGTGATAAAAAAAATAATATTTTTATAAGATGTATTATAATTAAATTTGCAATTAAGATACTGTTTATAAATTTAATTTTTTAATAATAGTTACAATAATGATCACAGTGGTATATTACAGGGTTTTTTTTTTATATTTTCAATAATAATAATTTAACAGTTCTTTAAGTTATATCTTAACACTTGCTGTTTATTAACCAAACACCAACATTTTCGAAAATGATGATTTTCATCAGTGTACAAACAACCTACATTCTCACACAAATATTTATTCGCTCTGCAGTGTCGGCAAACGTTATTCCAACAATCCTGGCTATATGTGTTGCACGCTATACATCTTTGTATTAATGGTTGACACACATTCGATACACAGTTGATGCAACGATCTCGAATTATCCCCATATTAATTGCATTATTCTTAACCATATTCGCACATGTCTCGCATTTATTTGTGTATATTTTCTTCAATGATTGTTCAAAATTCACTGTTACACAATTAGCGCAAAGTCCAGTACAAGGATTGAGTAAAGGTTTGCTGTACGAACAGTAACAATTGTGACAAACCACTGCGTCCTCTATTTTGCATGGATATACACATATCTTTACCTTAGAATCCCATTCTTTCGGAAATGGCATTTTATTAACAAAAATTAACTCACTCACTGATTTTATGTATACTGCTGAAGAGACGTAGTAACACTGAACTCCTCCATCCTCAAGTAGCCAGTTTTATGCCTTTAACAGATGACGTCACATTACGCTTGAATATAGGATGATATTATCCCTTCCATGTGGGTAACGTCACAGAATATATTTAAAATGAGGAGGACGTCTATTTCAATTCATTTAGTTTTGATCTTCGAACAGTAAACAGTAAATAAAATGGCTGTAGGACAACCCCATCTTGAATTCCTGACGTGGTTGGCTACCACAAATTTTCAAGAAAATAGCGATGAAGAGGACCACGAGGTAAGTATTGTACTTGAATTTAAATTTATAATTTTTATTGCAGGTAACTTACATATATTTTATGTTCATGTAGGTTGAGCCCCATAACGTTGGTGCTTTAACAATAAAGCAGTTAGTTGATGCTGGATTGGATGTCGTCGGGGACAGTGATGACGAGAGTATAGAAGCTGACGCCACGGATGACGTCGGTGAGGACCTTGTTCGTGGAATACATGTGGAAGCCGTAGAGATCTTCTTAGGACAGATGAAGTATTGCTCTATGATGTCTTGCATCGTAGTGCCAGGTGATAGGCTCTACTTCCTCTGCTATTGCTGCTTCGAGTGGTTCACGATCAATGCTGTCCCCACATCCAGATATCAGTGTATCGAATCGCACCGAACAATCAAGCGAGAGGAAGCCTTTACTTATACTTGCGATTCATGTCAACTACCCTCAACCAGCTGAAACTAACAGAGTGTTGCATACTATGTAATAGTAATAACTAGTGTGATGATTTAGGTTAAGTTGTGTAAATAGATTTATGTATATTGAATAATAGTATAGTATATTTAGGAAGTATATATTTTTTCTATAATAAATAATATATATTTTTATCGCATTCATGTCTTTTTATTACGGACTATATCTAATAATTAATTAGATCATTGAGAGAGGTATCTATGAAATTGAATAAAAACATATATCAAAAAAAATAAATGATTAAAGTAAAACTATACGTAATCGGTAGAAAATAGTAACTTAAGGAAATATGTGCAAATTAGTAGTTTCATTTGTATGTGAACCGTCAAACGGAAAGTACAGCATTTCATAAAAATGGGGATAATTGTTGTCGACGTAAAAGGGTTCAACTTAAAACAGTTCTATCCAAAGAAGATTACATTTATCAGTGGACAATACACCGCTCATTATCTATTGATTCCCCCAGTTGCATTCAATACACTAGAGAGACAATTGAAAAAGCGAGTTACATATCTACAGCCATATCACCAAGGATTAATGTTGGATAATATATTGCACAAATATTTATTATACTTTATATTATTGTTATTTATGATATGTTTGATTTATGTTAAAGAATACCAGAAGGAACTATTTTTCAAACGATTATTACAAGAATTGGAAACATCGTTGCCCCAATTGTAATCAGTGTAGATACTCTATTACGTAATGTTTCTTCCAGTACATTTCCTGTATTTATTAAAAATAATCCATATTGTTTTTATCATAGTTACAATATATGTATAGCTTAAGGAACTGTAGGAATCTTTATAATTGGTTGTACACATACCTACCTAATTAAAAACATCTTGTACAATTTATATTTCTTTTAATTCCCACCAATCTCTACTCAGAGAGGGATACCCACCACCATAATAATGTCTGAGATTCAAACTCCCCACTGCTAAGTAGGAGGGATGAGTGGATGATTTAAGATCTTACCATATAGTAGTTAGTAGAAGGAAGATTTTGAATATCCCTCCCACTCAAATGTAAGAGGAGGGATGGCTGAGTGCCTATATATACTCGCAACATGCATCAGTTTGGTAGTTCAACCGAACATCTACTTCCAATAGTAATACTTGTAACACTGCAGCAGCATCCATCATTCAACAGCATTAAAATGGCATACACACAATGGTAAGTAGAAGAAAAGTTTTGGTTATTATAAATTCCTTGATGAATGTGTGTCTATATACACTTACATTTTGTATTTGTTTGATAGTTCAAGTGCATATTCCACCATGAGGCCGTCCGACAACAATTCCCAGCCGTCTATCCTGGAGTCCGAAAACTGGGACCATGAATGTGTGGGGTCGTCCGACAACAATTCCCAGCCGTCTATCCTGGAATCCGAAAACTGGGATCATGAATGTGTGTGTGCGTCCGACAACAATTCCCAGCCGTCTATCCTGGAGTCCGAAAACTGGGACCATGAATGTGTGGGGCCGTCCAACAACAATTCCCAGCCGTCTATCCTGGAGTCCGAAACCGAAAACTGGGACAATGAATATGTGGGGACCTACAACCCTATTGCGTCCACAAACAATAGGATGGTGATACGGACCGCCCATGCAGTCATAAATAAAACAAAAGCGGAAAAAAAGGCGTATAGGATGGCTGAGAGGGCTAGATTGTATGGCCTTGTCAGCCAACAATACAAAGCAAAAAGTGACATGATAATGAAAAATAAATATTAGTTTATATGTATATAATCTTATTTTATTTATTATTTTTTTTGACTTGTAAACATTGTAATATACCTATGTACACCAATAAAGGAAATTTCTTTTCAAAAGATTCTTTTTTACTTCAACTTCCTTTCTATTTCTAATACAAACAAAAATAAATAATAATAAAAAAAACAGTGCTATACTTGAAGTGTAATTTTATTGTAATAAAATAATAATAATAATAAAAAAGAATTATGTCCCAAATACATTGTAAATATATTAAACTACGGCTGTCTTGTTGATCCACTCATTCTGATATGATGGTAGTCCAAGCCATTTGACAAATAATTTATTATCCTTTTCTTTCAAAACTTTTTCCACTAAGTAAACATCAGAGTATTTAGTCCTCTGAAGTTCGTACTCATAAAAGCATCCTTTAATAGGTTGACCGTATACATCTTCTATCATATATGTTACGGGATTTGTTATATTTACTTTAATAATTTTAAAAAGTTCCGTTGAATAGTTAGCAGTATATCCCTTTTCAAATACACCTTTAAATTTGCTAATTCGAACCATGTCACCAACACAGAATTTTGCTTTTAATGCTACTTTGGGATGATTATATACGCTTAACTTTGTTGTATGTTTTACATCAATGGGTTTCATCCCTGTTGTACGATGAACTCTATTATTGTAGAAGTTTATAATGTTAGGAAGAATATCAAACCATTTGTAATTGCCTCTGGCCGAAAATTCTTTGTATAACCAATTCTTTAATGTTCTAATGACACGTTCCACAATAGCTGCCTTTTTTGTACTGAACGTTGAATAATGGTTTATATTATACTGTTCCATTAGGGATGAAAATTGGCGGTTATAAAATTCAGTTCCAAGATCTGTCTGTAAGTGTTTTGCAGAATAATCAGCTTCTCGAAGTATATTTTTCATTGCATTATGAACTTCTCTGGCAGTTTTATTCTTAAGTGGCCTGGCCCAAGCATATTTGGAATAACAATCAATTACTATGAGTATGTATCGATATCCTTTGTTTTCTTTAGCAAAACTTTGCATTTCTGCCAAATCGGCTTGCCATAGGTCACCAAATCCTTTTATTATAGTTCTCCTTCTTCGAAAATTTCGTCGAGCGGATTTGTGTAATTCATTGACAATTTGTCGTTTTGTATGACTAATGAACATATTGTATTCCTATATAATTCAAACCTTGTAATACGAGTACATGCACATGTATGTGTCGCAATATTCTCTTTTATAATGATCATTCCTAACAATTGGCACCTCTTATGATTCAACTGGTTTTAACAATATAGATGGAAATACTAATCTACCTGTATCTCTAGGGGATGATGTTTTGTAATAAGTTGCTCAATTTTTCTATGTCAAGTGCAAAGTCTGACAAATCTTGTAGGAACTTATTATGAGCTTCCCAATATTTGTCTTTGTCACTTTTTAATTTATCCAAATCAATTTTCATATCGCTGATCGTTTCATCCGTCTTAATTTTGATATTTTGAAATATTTTTGTTACCTCATCCACGATTTCATTTCTTTCCGTCTTTATGTAAGCTACCAAGTTATCGGTTATGAGGTTGGCTGAGTGTTGTACAGCGGAAAGGATATCAGTTTTACAGGCATCCATAAGTAAATTGACATAGTTTAATGTTGCTCCATCCTTTTCATCTGTCGGATCGCCAATATTTTTAATTGTTTGCCTTGAATGTCATATTGCTTTTCACTGGTGAGCTTGAAACCAACACCCTGTGGACCGCGATGACCTACACAACGACTTCCTTTTCGACGCCCAAATTTATCTATAGAGCTCATCGTTGTTCTTTCACATTCAATGTTTAAACTGCTAATAATTAATGTGTGATGTGATATATATTTATATATTTTTATCTTCTATAAATGTTATACTTGATTTTTGTTTTTGTTTTAATATACTATACCCTCTTCACGTAATTCTTCGATTATAGATAATATTTCATTATCATGACCGGAATGACCAGCTATTTTAGAACTCCATAATAAACGTAAACGATCGATTAATTCTTTAGGTTTATTCCAATATATAAAATCTATTGCTTTATGTGTATATAGTTTTCTAGTTGGTATTAAACCGGAACCTTTTGTAGATCGAAGCATCATTCTGTATGCTAATACTGGTTTAATAACTTCATTATACTTTTTCGATCTGCTGCTGCGATACCCTTGTTTTACATTGTAGTTTGTATAAGCTGCATTTGTTATATTTAATATTTCTCCATACAACCTCTTGTTTTCGTCACTAATTCCCTGTCCTCTGCTACTTACATCTGGAGGCAATTTCAGAAATAGTAAATCATAGAGTTGCGAGTTTCCCTCGTAGGATCTCATCTATTTACCATTTTTCCAAAGAGTAATTTTTCTATCTGAAAATCGCACTTCGGTGTTACCGATCATTAGTTTTCCACTCTCGACATCGATATGTACTCCATATATGGTATCAAAAGCAGTTTCGCCGGCTCTTAAACCGTTAATGTAATTTTTAACTGATTCCGGTACATTTTTGCTATCAATGCTAGATGCCAATGAACTTGGAGGCGTATCTAACTGATTTGATGTATCTGCTCCATGAAAAGAAGAATCAAAAACCATTGTTTTATCATCATCATCATCATCATCATCATACTCTTCGGCGTGGATAGTTTTATGCTTGATAGGACTGCTGAAACTGCTTCTTTTAGGTTGTGTCGTCACTGCTGGAGGTTGAGGTTTACGATTTGTTTGAGCTGCTGCGGATATGCTTCTTAAAGGTTTTGTGATGGGTTCATATATCTTTTCTAATGCCACTTTATTTTCAATATGTCTGTTTTTAATCAAGTTGAATTTTTTTCGAACTGCGTCTGTCACTTCTACTAATTTACGTTGTAATTCTATTTCGCTAGCATTATGCGTGTCTTTATTGTTGTCAACCTTCTTCATTTTTGATGCGAACTCGACATTGTTTGATTAACAAATAACGTTAAAATTTGTGTGCATTACGGATATATGTAACTATCTAAACCTTTTCGATATCTACCTTCTTCTAATTTGCTGTCCTTGTCGATAACTAAGAATCCATATTTATCTTTCCAGCACTTGGCACACATCTCCTGAAATTCTTTAAATGTTACGTCTGGTGAAACGTGGTCTTGAAATATATGATGCATGTTCATTTCGTCCTGTTTAAACATGACAATCCAGTTCGAGTTATCCCTGATAAGTTGTTTTGGAATCCTAGAGTATGTTTGAGCAAGATAGAAGCAGTCTACAGATTTATGACGACCCATACTAAAGTACGATCTAATAACATCTTGTTTTTCACATATAACATCATCAAATATAAACACTGAATTGGGTTTAGCATCAGAAGGTTCAACGATTTCAGCGTTATTATTAAACATATAGAATTCCAATCCTTGAATAGGCTTTAAAATTTTGCGCAAATATTCGTATTTCGGTTGATATAAAGACTTTGAGTATAAATATATATTGGCAAAACGTAATCCGTGCGGATGCGTAATGAGAGAAATCATTACATTTGTTTTTCCACAGTTAGAAGGACCAATTATAAGGCCTCTAATTGTTGACGGTAAAAGTGGACCATGGCGTTCATGGTTAACATTTACCCCACAACCCACACTTTCATCTAAATTATCTACAGAAAATGTTTCTTTTTGTTTTACAATCCGCATCGTTCGAGTGTTCAAAACGATATAAAAGGAATTTTATTGTGTATCTGATATTTAATTGTTTGTTGGCATTACATGTGAAAACTTGTATTCATTTTAATGCCGTCGGTCAAACAGTTCAGACGTAAATCGCAGAATTCAGTGATTGGGACAGGATTTGTTAATTCATTGATAAATAAACTTCCCGTTGAGCTACATTTACCGGGAGGATATCAATACTGTGGTCCTGGTACAAAACTAAAAGAGATTAACCAGAGGGGATCCGGGTATTAACCCTCTTGACGTTGCATGTAAAAACACGACTTAAGCTACGAGCAATCTAGTGATCTATCTGAGCGACATAAAGCAGATTACGAATTAGAACAACGTGCCTGGGAAAGAGTTAAATCAAAGGACGCTAGCATTAAAGAAAAAGCAGCTGCTTGGTTAGTTACCAACACTATGAAGACAAAACGGCGCTTAGGTATGGGATGTACATCCACGAAAACAATTACAAAAAGAAGGAAGCAAAAATAAGAAAGTCA
This sequence comes from Monochamus saltuarius, assembly GCA_025584915.1. NCBI lineage: Eukaryota > Metazoa > Arthropoda > Insecta > Coleoptera > Cerambycidae > Monochamus > Monochamus saltuarius. The sequence goes on from CM046726.1 coordinate 11,602,961, forward strand.
AGAGAAAATGAGTGGAAAAAAGGTTGGCTTTGGTAGTGGTGTTGTTAGTAAAGTCCGAACTGAATTACGAAAAGCCGGAGGTAAACGATTCCTGTCCAAGGACATCCGAAAAGCTGCACAATTTGCATTAAATGCTGCACGAAGATTTACAAAAGCGTCTGGTGGTAAACGAAATATTCGAATTCCACGAATAATAGCAGTTCCAAAAGTTGGTGGAATTTTACCATTAATACCTATATTTGCTGGGCTATCAGCCTTAGGAAGTCTAGCTGGTGGTGCTGCAACTATATACAAGAGTATTAATAACATCAAAACTGCTAGAGATCAATTAGCTGAAACAACGCGTCATAATAAAGAAATGAAAGCCGTTGCCCTTGGAAAAAATGGAAAGGGGTTGTATTTAAAACCGTATCGGACTGGATTAGGATTATATCTGAAACCAAAGAATTCAAAAACTTCTAAGCTCTTTACCTCGAAGACCTCTCAGTAACATCGACATTAATTATTATGTTGATATTATGAGAATTCCACACTTTCGAGGCGTATTTATGCGTGATAATCTTCCAGTAAGCGGTCCTCACCATAATGAATCTGCTGTATTGAATCTGGATAGTAGAAATGGTATGGGAACGCACTGGGTAGCATACAAGAAGTTAGGTAATACTGTTAACTATTATGACAGTTTCGAAACCTACCACCACCTAAAGAACTTCTTAAATATTTATATCTTAAATCAAATCGCCAGATAAAAATCTTCTATAATTATGACCGCCAACAAAAATTTAATACAGTTTGGTGCGGGCATCTGTGCTTAAGGTTCCTAAGTGACAGTAAAAATAAAATCAACCATGGCTTATCCAGTGACTCCAAAAAGTGATCGTGAATTGATTAAGAAAATGGGACATTCTTTGCGTGCTTTCTCCAAGCACAAATCTCTTACAAAAATGACAAAGGAACAATTGGCAGACCTACCTAAGGAGGTAATGATTTCCTGTGCTGCAAATGAAATAGCTCTAGTGTGGGATAAATTACCGTTACATCTACGAGAAGACATTGATATATTAAAGTACCAATATTGCTTAGAACATTATAATAAAGATTACGGCCCAGATGAATCTGTAGATGTGAATGACGGTCCTGTGCCAAGAAAACTTTTCTGCTGTTATTGCAACGTGCACGATGTTTCATTAGCATCGGATAACAACGTTAGTGCGAATATAGTGATACCCCACCAAATTCACGAAAGAGACTACCTCTCAATTGTTGTTGTAATCATCAATAAATTATTGTGTGAATACATTTTATGTATCAGTCATGTCTCGCACGTTTACCATCACAGGACAGTCAAGCGTATTAAGCGCTGACTTCTACCCACCGATCGAATTAGATATACATAGTCAATATGGTTTGGGACTACACGGTTTCTATTCCTATAATTCAATATTAAATATTGATGAGAAAAACAACATAATTGGATTCAAATTCAAGAAGGGATCGTCCGTCACCTTTATTAAAATACCGCCAGGTGCTTATGAACTTTATGAAATAAACAAGGCAATTCAAAGAATTATAGAACCCATAATCAAACTTAACAATAAGAGTTCTACGTTCAACATTGATGATCAATTTATGTTAACAGCCAACAATAATACTTTAAATGTGAAATTCGATCGAAATTCGATTTCGATTTGACACCAAAACACTCTCTAGCAAGTGTTATAGGATTTGAAAATAAATTATATTATGCAAATCTTGGACATCAGTCTACGTTTCCAGTGGATATTATGAAAGTTAGGATCATTCGCATTGATTGTAATATTATTTCAGGAGCCTACATGAACGGTGAAGAAGCACATACTCTTTTGAATTTGATATGGACGTAGAACCAGGTTTCAAAATTACGAAGGAACCACAAAATATTATTTATATGTTGATAAGACCTGAAGGGCGGCAGTTTATCGATAACATTACACTACGTATATTAGATGATAACGGTGCTCTGGTAGATTTTCGAGGTGAAAAAGTTATTGTAAAATTGGAGTTAAAAAAAGTTATATTGAAACAGTGAGTCATAATGGGATTTTGCTTTAATCAGAGAAATCAATCGTTGTCCACACCATCAAGAAAACATGATAAATTTATAAACAATTACCCAGACCAGTTTATTCTACGAAAGAACGTTAAGCGGTCAACATCTAAATTATCAACTAGAGACCGCATTTTTCTTCAATCTATTGGACTGAAATTGAAACGTTAGTGGTTATAATCATGATACCAACAAGTGCAAAGTTGGATGTGTTCGATGAGCCTTTATTTGACAATTCACTTGTTAGTTTACATGAGCACACGTACAAACCGTATGGATCACCATACTATAGAAATTCTGATGAAATACGAATTCCCATTCACTTCCAAGATCTTATTCTTGATATAGCCGAAAGTTACATCTATATAGAAGGCAAATTTACTCCTAGCGATGTCAATAAACCATGCTACCTATCCAACAATGCGTTAGCATTTCTTTCGATGAGATTCGTTATGAAATGGGTGGCGAACAAGTAACTGTTATTCGAAAACCAGGTATAACATCTACAATGAAAACTATGGTGTCATGGGGGCAAACACATTTGAAAACGCTACTATCTTATGGATGGGGTTTAACACAGAAAAATCAAGATATTTTGGATACCACCAGTCATATTTTTAGCGGGAAATTACCTCTAAAATATCTTATGGGATTTGCCGAAGATTATACAAGAGGCATCCTCAACACCAAACAAGAGCTTACATTGATAATTGCTCGATCATTTAAAAATTGCTATTTTGGAGAAGTTGACGCTGATCTAGAAATTAATAAAATAGAATGGAGGATAAGACACATCATTCCTGAAGACAGACAAAAACTGAAGCTATTAAATCGCGTTAATAAGGGCGGTGTTCATGCTAAAATTAAGATGGCCTATCGTATGTGGGATTTATATGAATTACCGACACTGCGAAAGACATCTACAGATATATGGGCTATAAAGACCACTAACAGTTTAGAAAGACCCTGATATATCATTATCGGTTTCAGAGTACTGATAGTTCTGATAATAGAAGTAAAGACGTTACTCAATTTATCCATGCAGATATAAGCAATATCCGAGTTTATTTAAATTCTGAAGTGTATCCATATGAACGTTGGAATTTAGACTTTGGAAAGAAACTGGATTCTGCAGCTTACTATGCTTATGAAAATTTTCAACGCAGTTTCTATGGTAAAGATAATTCTGAGCCAATGATGGATATTGAGAATTCCGAAAAACCCACTCTTTATTATCGATTGTTCGCATCAACAAGACGCCATGAAGTCATCCACTGTAGACATAAAGCTAGAATTTGAAACTCGAAAGAAAAATTTTCCTGAAAATACAAGAGTGTATGCATTGATAATTCACGATGCTTATTTAGCTTACAATGCTTTGGATGGTTCTGTACATAGTGGATTTATGTAATCTAATGAATTACTTACGTGTTCCATTATGTTCTTAGTTGTTAGTTAACGTATTTTATTATACATGTGTAGTTTATTTATTACTTTTGTATTAATTTTAATTTATTTATAGAATGTGTTTTTTGTGAACTCTTGTAGCAAATAAAATCAACAATAAAAGTTTAAAATGATATATTTGTTTTATTAATAATACATCACAATAAAAAAAGATAATAGTTAATACAGTACAATTTATTTATATAATATACAATTTGTAAAATAATGTTAAGTTAATGCTTAATTACATAAAAGTTTATTATAATCACATATTTATTATATTATTCTAGAAATATTAAATTATACAAGTTATATGAAAAAATATAAACATAAAATTAAAATTATCTCTATGAGGTTTGAGTGAAAGCCTCTTCATCATCATTGTCCTGGTCATCTTCAGAATCAGTAATAGATTGCTTAGTTAATTGATATTTTTGGCAAATTGCGTCAGGTAAATACTCGAACAAATGTCCTCTAACATAACCCACTAAACCGATCTCTATCATTTTTCCACAAAATTGATCCAAATTTAAGAGACCTTCGGAATAATTTATACATAGTTCCCAACCATTGTTGTACATTTCGGCTTGTTCTTCGAGCCACCTGACTTTTTCTTCATCATAACAATAATCCAGATCATAATTAGTAGCGTGTAGTCGATCAAAACTCAGAGCATTTAATTCACTTCCCAATCTTTGAATAGCTGTGTCGATATCTGTGGCCTCGACCCACTGTTGACAAGCGTAGTGCATCCACATTTTGTTATAGCTGTAATAAAAGTTCTTTTGATGCAATACAACGAAATATGTTATTGGTTATTTACCCATATTGGATGTTGTATTGGATACAGTTATGAAAACTAAATATATTTACTACTACTAGATATTTAAAACTAATGTAATTATTCAAGAAGTCCAAATTTTAATAGAGGTCTGCACTTAGCATCTTTAAAATGGCTTACTTTGACCTATGTATGTCAAAGTATATTTTGCTTGTGTAAAATTAATTTTACTTAAAGTTTCTTCTGATAAATATTCTACAACCCTCTTGGGTAAAAAGCATTTGAACTTGCGATCATTATCATCAAATAATGTGGCTAACACACACTTTCCATATCTTGAATTCATCATAGACAATGTAAAAATTAAATAGGGTCTATTTATTTCTAAAGAGGTAAACTGTCTTAGAGATATATTTTCAAAATCACTGTTAATGTTATTATTAATCTTATTTAAATCTTCACATGATAGAGCCATTGTTAAATGCACTTCTTTTCTTTATCTAATTAGTAATAAATATAATAATTGCTCTCACTTGAAACAACTGTAATCACAACACCAATTTTACTGCACTTGTTAACTGCTGTGCTGGTGGTTAAACTAGTATATGATTTTAGTCCACAGACCCTTGGATTATATAGAAATGATTTTATCCCCTCCAACTTTCAAACATACACATCAATACATTCAATGTCAAATAGCTCCTCCCATATGTGGAGGTCAAATGAATGTCAGCCACTGACGTGACCTCTCAATGTCAACCAGGTCACGAATGACGTCACCCAAGGTCGACCCAAGGTCAAAAGTGGTGGGGGGAGTCCCAGTTCCGGCTATAATTACCTACTTATAGCTATTCAAATGAAATGGATAAATAGTCACAAGAGAGGTTTGGTGATAATGTGCTACCGCGGGTGCAACATAATCGGCCTACCTTCACAGATCATAGAACAAAAACACAAAAGTCTGAATTGTGAAACATTTATATTATTATGCAGTAGTATCAAAATATCGATTATTGTCTTTGTTTGGTGATGCCAAAGAAGCTGATCAGATGGCCCTATGTGCTTTTTAAGTTACATTTTACGTATAATCGACGATTTACTAAAACTATTGCTCTGCTGATATGTTTGAGAGGAAGTAGTAATAATTCACCGTTTAAATAACTCTACTGGAGACAAGATGTGTTTCTTAACAGGACAATGTTACTTAAAAACTTAGTTAAATTTAATATTTCCTTATTGCTTTCCATCTTTCTGAGGTTATCGATCCTAAACCGACCAGGAATTTGGCTTTTGTTACATTGTTGTCCAAAAACTTATGCACTTCCTTGTTTAATGCCGAAAGTATAATTGTACCTCGTCTAATACCGTAGATAAGCTAACATTTCAAATGCAAAGCACTTGTTAAATGATCTGGTAAAATGTGTAGGCCAATAAACATTTCATGCTTTAAATATAATATTTAGTTGTCTTTTGATACTTTATGATAAAATGAAAACACATGAAACAATTACTGCCGAAAATCTAGGTACAAGAAAACGGGTTACATAGATATATATCGTTTAAAAATGATAAGAATACATACACAATGAAAACATTAAGAAAGTTTGTACGGGTTGAAGTGAAAATAGCGGCAAACGAAATATTCGAAGTGGATTCATACAATGTTTCACGCTCCGTGAATTTACGATCTACTCTCGGGAGCTCGGTTAAAAAAGTTTACTGTAAAAATACAGAAACTTTAAGGCATAGAAATACTGAAGCGTGAAATTTTTTAGTTATACAGTTTATCTTCCTGCATTTGTAGTGTTTTGTTTTTTAAAGTTCTACTCTTTTATTAGAAACTAGAGGGAAATTAAGCACTGAAAGTTGTGAGAATATTAAATACGTGTAATATCTCTAATACACATAACATAAAAAGTCTGTATATAAAATAACTCGATTAAACCTGGTGGTTTTCATTAATGTGGAAAAACAGTATATGTACTTAGGAAACAAAAAAGACAATACAAAATTGCAAACCATGAACCTTTACTTTATTATCAATGTTTTTACAAATCTGGTCAGTTTGGCAGTGTATTCAGCCAAGTGTTCCTTTGAATTTTCGTACATTAGAATGCTAGGACGTGAAATTTCTGCGTTTACCCGAGCAAGAATGACTGCTTTACATGATGCAGGACATTCTAATAATAATCAGATATCACATGTTGGGCATTCCTAGATCATCTATTGTACGAATAGTATACAGATATGAAGAATTTGATACAGTGGAAAACAAACCACGTAATATACCTCCTCGATTATCTAATGAAAGGGAGGATCGGTATTTGGTGCAATATGCCCGTAGACACCGCACATCTTCAGCTTCAGCTCTCAGGGCCCACTTTCCAGGTACGTTTCACTGTTTTATCTCTACACCTACTATTCGAAGACGACTTCACAACGCAAATTAACGTGCTAGAAGACCATTACGCGTTCTCACTCTACTTCCAAGGCATCGTGCTGCCCGTCTCCAGTGGGTGCGGAGCATAGGGGTTGGCTTTTACGCCAGTGGCGGTGGATCTTATTTACAGACGAAACCAGAATTGGGCTGGTTACTGATGATAATCGAGAGTCTGGAGAAAACCAGGTCGTCAACAGCGACTTCATTTTCCGCGTGAAGTTGCTCCATATGAAAGGGGTACCGTATTGTTTTGGGGTGGAATAATGTTCAACCGCCGCACCCCATTAATTTGGATACCACAGAATATGACCAGTCAAATTACATCGAACAAGTTATTACGCCCTACGTAATGAATTATATGAAAATTTTGTGTTTATGGACAACAACACTCGACCACATCGCGCAAGAAGGATTCAAGAGACACTCGAAGCAGGACATATCAATAGATTGGCCAGTCAACTCTCCTGGCATGAATCCTGTTGAAAACATGTGGGATTTCGTTGCTAGAGCCACTCACAATGATACTCCTCCACCTCAGACTGCAGATGAGTTTGTCGTGGCGGCAGCAGAGGAATGGAACAATATTCCGCTGGAGATCGTTAACCTCTTGATTATCTCAATGCACAAACGTGTCAATATGCTATTGGAACGTGGTGGTTATACCGACTATTAGTTACGTAGAGAACTTGCTTTGTTACTTCTTTCTGATTTAATAAATTTTGTCAATAATGTCACACATTTGCTGGTTTTTGATTTTCAGTACTCAGTTTATCAAACATATTCTTTTCACAACAAAAAAAGATTCAGAAAACAATATACTTGTATAAATTGTAAAAGACTTTTGACGTTAAGATTTTTGTCAATAATACATTTGTGATGATCTGACTTCAACTCGATTCATCAGTATTCAATTACGTACAAATGTATTCATTATGCATTAGATACATTCGGTAAAGGTGGTGAAAGGAATGAGATAATAAATTGCAATACCTTTCTGGGATTTTAATAGAGAGCACCCTTGTAACTATAGTTGAATGCCTTTATTTAGTTGATAAAGACCATCGATACAGTTATTTACACTATAAGTGGGATATAGACAGTATTACCGTACGCATATGAAGATTGTACGATGAAGATGAAGAGCTGTGCTTCCAAGTCGTGATGCCCAATACCAAAAAGAAAGTGTCTAGAAAGCTTTTTGTAACACTTGGAAATATTGATGGCTTGAATTTAGTAGAGCTAGTAAGAAAATAAGTCAAATTAAAAAATGAAAGCTGTGATCATGTTTGCTTCTTTTATCGATATAAATGTACCAAACAACCTATTGGCACAGTTTATACAGTTCGTCGAGTGAAGGTTCCAGAGGTTGTGGCTAAATCATAGCTAAATGCGCAATGAACACCAATGAAATTCATTTGTACACGACGAAGTGAGAGAAAATCTATTTCTTGACAAATCACCGTGCCTCCTGAGCGCGCGAATGTGTGCGGCTAAATGCGCAGTCGTCTAAAAAAAACCGAAATCTGGGACCTCGACATCAAAGGAGCCGACGTGAAGAAGACTGTAATAGACTGTGCTACTGGTATAAATACTATTGTTAGTGTGCCAAAAGTGATTGCACGATTTCTTAAACTGTCTGATATAAATGCGTATATTCGGCACTGTTTTCGGTCTTCATTAACTCTTTTAGTTGATTGTGAGCAGATATTTTGAGTATAAAAGACACGGTAGCTGGAAGTCTAATTCTGTCGTTGAAGGTTTCATCGAAACTTCAACCGAAAAAGAAACGAATAGCTATGAGAATTCTAGCCGAAAGCTAGAAGCTTGGACAGCCTAATAGAATTCGTTAACAATAGCTAAGGTTTTAGTTTACACATGTGGTCCACTTCCGGGTAATGTAAATTAAAGATTTAGCGAATAAAATTTTAGGTGTGCTGAAATTTAAAGTGTTTTTTATGACATTTATGTTGGCAGATGCCTTGAATTAAAATTAAATTAATTCAGGTGACTATATTGATGAAAATATTTAAAAAACATTGTTAAAAAATTAATGTTAACGTTATGTTTTAGATACATTTTTGAACCATATACTACCAACCACCATACGGGGGTTATAATTAATACAAATTTTATGTAATCCAAACATATATTTTTTCATTATTTTATGTACTGTAACAAAGAGTTTATTTATGTCTTTAGTATGTATCTAATTAATATATTGCTATTGTATATAATAAAAGTACATTTGTTGAAAATGCTTTAAATTTTTATTCATTATACTCGTATCTCTCATTTTATAGTAACACGATTTAAATAACAGGAGATAAAGGTCCGCTTTTGTTGTCTCCTGCTGACAGAGTTAAATTGACCGGAATATAAATAAAAAAAGTATTTTTTACACCGAAGCAAAGATTAAAACCGAGATTTATTAAAAATTCTTTAAGAAGTTTATTGAAACGGTAGAGCACCAACTGAGAAAATAAATACAATATAAATAAAACGCTCCCTTAATGATATCAATGCAAAAGCACGAAAACAAAATGTTCGTAAAACGCAATGTAAAAGGCTCAAAATAAAATATATAATCCTAGAAATAACTGTAATCTTATACTTATTTGTTTTGATTTGGAAACTTTTATGGGAACGCAATTAAGTAAAAGTAAAACTATTCCACAAAGTCGTAAATTTTTGTCTGAATTAACGATACGTTAGGACTGTATTTAACCTACACTTCAGATAAATTTCAAAATATCTCATGATAAGTGGTCCTAATTCATTTAAGGCACAAATATATTATTTTAGGTCTTTTTAAAATACCTATGTGATTATTCCACCAGTAAAATTTAGAAAACGCATATGATCTGATTTTGTTAATTTATAGCTGACCCTATACAGGGTGTTCTACAAGCTCTATGACGAATTTTGGCAGACGGTAGCTGTGGTAATGTCAAACATTTTTTCTTATTTTATTTTATTTTATTTAGAAGTACTGCTGCCCAGGCAGAAATCCAATTACAGGGCAGGAACAAACATAACATTTAAGAGAAAAATAAAATATATATAAGACAAAAAATTAAAAAACTACATACATATAAAAAAAATTGGTATAAAAATAACAATAGATAATTTATTAACTTTGAAAACAAATAAAAATAAAAATAACAATAAAAAAAGAAAATTAAAATTAAGAAAAAGCAGAGGAAACATAATGACAGTACAATGTAAACTTACTTTAATATACATTGCTTTATAGTAGCAGTGGAACAGCTAAAAATGTCAAAGTGAGCTGGATAATTCAGATACTCCGTGCACATTCTATAAACAGGAGAATATTTAAGAACGTTAGTTCTTGCAGTAGGCAAATAAAAAAGTGTATGGGAACGAGTTTGAAAACAAGGAATATTGAAATTAAAGTTACTCAAAATATATGGAGAATAAATGACAGCAGACAATAATTTATGTAAAAATAATACTGAAAAATAAGTGCGTCGTGTGGCTAATTCCCTTAAGTTAAGTCTACTTCGCGCAAACCTAATTACACAATCTACCGATTGCGGAATGCAGCGAGGTGGATAAGTATCATCAAGTCTAAAACTAAGATATTTAATATATTTCCTCTGAATGTTTTCCAAATTGTTTATATGAACCTCATAGTTAGGATCCCAGATAATACTACCATATTCCAATGTTGGTCTGACAAACGAGTTAAAAAGTAAAATAAGGGTAGACACCTCCGTAAAGTGACGTGAATTTCTTATAACAAAACCCAAAGATTTGTAGGCATTAGACATTACCTGCTCAATATGCGGAACAAAAGACAATTTTGTATCAAAAATGACGCCTAGATTCTTGAGCTGAGTACATCTGTTTAACGAAGTATTATTCGCTATATAGTTATATTGAATAGGAACAATTTTTTTAGTAAAACTCATGACGTTACACGTGGATCAATTTAATGGTAGTTTGTTAGTTTGGCAACAGAAGTTAATTTTTAACAGTTCTTGCTGTAAATAGTAACAGTCCTGAACAGAATAAACAGATGTAAAGAGTTTGAGATCGTCAGCATATAAGAGGGCATGTGTCTGAATACTATTAAATATGTCGTTCACGAATATTATAAATAAAAGGGGACTAAGTACCGATCCCTGTGGAACTCCCGATGTTGCTAATATGTCAAAATTTAAGAAAATTCAGTGTACATCCAAAGTTGGATAATTTATGTAACAAGAGACCATGATCAAGCCTATCAAAGGCTTTAGATAAATCCGTATACATAATGTCAGTAACACGAATTTCGAATTACCCTTGTCTTCGTCATCGGTCTCTGCAGGAGGCGAAGGTGAGCTCTAAATCTTCTTTGGCATAATCGAGAGTAACTCATCGCTGTCTTTTTGCAGCTGCACCTTCCACTGCTGCAATATTTCGTGCATCTACAAAATATGAGGTCTAAAATTTCTCTAGATGTTGCTTCGTTTTTGATCATCACAAAAGCTAAGATATGTATTGCCTTTGCGTTCCCAACCTCAGGGGTCTGAAGATAGCTGGTTTCCCAGTCATATCTGTGAAATGTGCGTAATGGGCGCTCTTGTGTTGCCTTCTCACTGGATAGAAATGCAACATCTCATTTTATATTCGATGCCGATTTCAAAAATGGATCGTAACTGAAAGTGTTCAGTAAACTTATGTTAGCAAGCACCGTACCGTTTCAGCATGCATATTTGCCCAGTTTTACAACATCAGCATGCGAGGAAGAGGAGCTGTGGAACACCAACTGCTCTTTTTATATCAGGCTATTTTTAGTCTTTATAAAATCAAGTTTACTCTTCCAGAATTTTACGCTAGTCAGCAAGTGAATGCGTATAAGAATAAAATATTCTTGAGTCCCAGATTACATATGATGGGTGGAGTGAATGTTGATTTGTACTTTTCCTCTGTCAGGTTTTATGAACAGGACGTTATGGTCAGGGGACGTTTTTGCTGTAAGTAGCACAATGATGTCAAAGTCTTCCCCTATAACAGCCACATTGGTTGTTTCACTTACGGACTGGTCAATAGCGGTGCTTAGAATCAATACATCAGTATTATGTGTTACTTGATATGTTGTGGTGTCGTTTTCTAGGAGTTTAGAACTCCATAGGTTGATCAAACTATCTTTGTTCTGGTGGTTGGAGAGAAATAATTCTTGAGTCACTGAAATTTCAGTTTCCAGATTGAAGTTGTCGACAGACTTTTTCATCCTGTAGCGTCTTTCCTGTTCTACTAACTTAATGCAGTTGAAAGCGATGCTATATCTATCTAAACAATGTTCTGCCTCATGTTCCTATGTTAGTTGTGAAAACTGAGAATCCTCCAAAAAGGGACTCCCCTCCACCTCCTGAAGCGAACGGGCTAAGGGCGGGGACTTTTAATATTTAACTACCTCAAATACATTTCCGCAGAGAAATATTTTCCCTCTTCAATGCACGCTACAACCCCTTCGTTGCTTAGGCTAAGAGTGTACTTGAAAAATGGAACATTTTAATAATTAATATGTATTTCTATGGTTTTAGAACTATCATTTTTTATTCTAATGAAAAATAGCGATTAAACGTATTGTTGCCTACTGTCAAAACAACGTGATTTATTAAATCAGTGCCTTTGATTGCAAGAATACTAACGAACAGATCATATGATATATTATTCATTCCCGAGTATTCAGAACGAACATTTTACTTTGATTTTTTTCTCATCACCTAAATCTATGTAGTGTAAGTATTAATATTTATATTGCTTTGAATAGAACCATGCAATATTTATTAATCTTGTGTTACAAAATATTACTGATATCGTTCGCTTTAATCGAATTATAATGTTTTTATACAATAACCTAAAGTTAAGTTGAGTTGTCACCAGATGATCTGTACATAAGTACAGAAAGCAATGAAAATTAAATGAATATTTATTAATGTTTTCATTCAGTAAAGGAAAATATTGCTGTTATAAATTTGCCATTTGAAAGGTCGATTTCGTTTTCAGTGATTAAATCTGAACAAAAAAATTATGTGCCGTCGATACATCCCCGCAATCAAGATAAATCATTTTTATAACGACAGCGCCGTTTGTGAAGAATCGGATTTATGTGATGTAATAAATTAAGTCTAGATGTTATTAATTAAAAATAAATATAAGAAGGACGGAGGAAAAATTATTTACTACATTTGAAAAATGTGATAGGTATACGATTAAATAATTAGGACTGTAAGACTGTATCAAATTATTAATATCTGTATACTATTCGTACACTAGATGATCTAGGAATGCCCAACATGTGATATCTAATCAATAGAATGTCCTGTAAAGCAGTCATTCTTGCTCGTGTAATCGCAGAAATTTAACGTCCTAGCATTATAATGTACAAAAATTCAAAGGAACACTTGACTGAATAGTGAATACACTGCCAAACTGACCAGATTTGTAAAAACATTGGTAATAAAGTAAAGGTTCAAAGTCTGCAATTTTGTATAGTTTTTTTTGTTCCCTAATTACATGTACTTTTTTACCACATTAAGAAAAACCACTATGTTTAATCGAATCATTTTATGTACACGTTGTGTGTATTACGAATTTAAATGAAACCTGTAGGGTGATAAGAAGACCATAAGAATCGGTAAATAACTTCAAAGTCTGCACTAAAAAGTGGTCAGGTGTAAATAATATCTCTACCCTCATTCTAATCACAGGATTAGCCCAGAAGTCGGAGACTTGTGCGGGAGAGGGCGGCATATTATTATTAAGCAGGCCGCATTTGCGCCCAGGAACGACTTACGTTGGTAGGCCCTAACCACTATTCAGTGCAGGAATGAGGAAACCTGGTAAAGATTCAACAATTTTATTATTAGGTGCATTAGAGCAGAATAATTGTTTTTATCTATGATATACTGCTGTGCATTTTATCAAAAAAAATTGAGGAACATAAATATTTTGATTGAAACTGAACCTAAATATGGAAATTCTTAACCTCAGTTAATATTATTTTTTCTGACGCCACTGTATAAATTTTATTCAAATATAAGTGATGTATCGTATTTAATATATAAAGCACGCATATACAAAATCGTTTACTGTACTTTTCGTTTAGTATGACACGAAGAATGAGTCCTAAATGCTTTTGCCGCAGTGACATCCTGTATAATAGGAGGTTGCTAATACTAAATACTTTTCTGCGATAATTGTTTTACTGTTGCTGCAGAAGAGATCACAAACTCTGAGTGAGATTGGTGTTCGTGTAGCATTTTCAAATTGTCATCAAACGATTTGATAATAGTTGGATTGACTGGAGATTTATCTGTGGATTTGCACTCCGACGAATATGTAGTGGCAAAACTTCTGATTATTTTGTGAACGTAACTTTTAACAATCACAAACTCTTTGTATTATTTTGAATATATTCCTACTATTTTTCCCAAAATACTAATAATTAAATATAGTAGTATTTCAAAGTACTAATGCTACTGAAGCTTCTTCACAGGCAGCAGGCATTAGTCCTGTTCGCACATAAGTTGGGAACAGTTTACAGTCGTCAAATGCACGCACATTATACTTATAGTGTTCGCATAAGGTTGAAAATACATTATTTTAGTTGGAATATGCATGCAGCTGGCAATTGAAGACTGATTCTGCTGTTGTACTAATAAAGCTATTATATTGGAATACATATCGTGTGATTCAAAGAAAATTGAGTACAAAATTAATTAAGAAATTATATAACCCGTTTTTTTTTGTTTCCCGAATTATAAATTTGGAGGCCCTGGTTCTAAAATTTTGTTTGTAAATATTTCATGATGTGGCGATAATTTGGCATGGGATTAAATAGTAATTTTCTCAAGAATCACAGAGCATCCTAATTATGTGTAATATCATTTAGTCATCAATTTTATTTTTTCGGTGTATTCAAAGCACTGTTTCATTCTGTACTAAAATATATACGTGGAAAAACGTTACGTTATCGAACTTTTTTTCTAATATTTCTAAGTTATCCTGAATAAAAAAATACTTTTCTTGAGGTAGGTATTTCGTTGTTAACTATACATATATCCTAAGGCACTACGTGCTTTGGTCCATTAATTTCATAGATAGATTTCTAATATAATATAATAATAATAATAATCTAATATTTAGCCAACATAGACAGATAGATTTTATGTTTAATATGAACATTGGAATTTTTAGTATATCAGATGTCAAAAGAAACAACCGTAGTTGCAATATAAAATTCACAATGATAAACAAATAGACCATAACCGCGCATGCATAATAAAAGTAAATTGGAAGCTATCAGAAATTTACTGCAGAAACAAACCTTTATAATTGCGTTGCTATTATAACGTGGTTGTTGTTGCTTTTGATAAGCAGACGCATCAGAAGAATATGAAATAATATTGTGATGAATAGAAATATACCAATAATAAAAACATTATGGATCACAACATAACATAACATTTTCAATGGCAATAGGTATATCAATTTCAGGAAAATGAAAGCGATGATATAATAATGTTAATTGAAGGAGTTACAAACTTGAATAATAATGGTAAAACATATTAAAATAATAATTTTGATACAATATGTATCAAAATATAGGTACTTCGTTCTGATTGGTAAAATTTAGAATATGATACAAAAATAGTGGGAACACCCACCAAAGAAGGCTGTACACACTCTGGATACGGGAAAATCAAAATAAGGTTGTTAATAGATGCAGTTAAAGAGGCTGCGCGGAATATTATACAGCGTCAAGATTATTATTGGTAAAAAGGAAGCTACGTAGAAATCGTTTTCAGATAAAAATGTTGAGAAAAAAACATTTAAAAACTAGTGAAAAGCAACAAAAAGTGCTTAAATAAAAATATACATTGTAGGGAAAAATAGTCGCAAATAAAGGATATATCAGGAGATAATTATGTGAAAATTTAAAAGGTCCTATTTCTGTTCAATTGTATATGACTGTTTTATTGTTATATTAATTTAAATAAGTAGAACAGGACTGCGCAGAGTAAGATTTGCCTACTTAAAATATTTGAAATTATCACAAATTTTATTGAACAAAACCAATTTTTCATAAAAAAAAATAAATCTATAAATTTCATAATCAACTTATTAAATAAACTTATTCTAAAAAATATCTATACTGGCATAAAAAACAAAAATATTTTAAATGAAGTTCTTAGAACCGCCTCTGAGAAAAGAGAATCACATGTAAATTGTTCAACTCAGACCAAAATATTTAAAATATTTAGAAATAGAACATTTCTTGGAAGGCTGACATAATATCAACTTAACATAAAAAGTTAACTGGAACTGGCGCCCAAATTTTCTGTCAGCAAACAATAAGAAAAATCAGTTAAATACGAGACTGAACTAACCCACAAAAATAAACAAAAACACAAACTAAGACTCACACTCTTAGAAATATAATAATAAACATTATCAGATCACAAATTGATTTGTGGATAATGTTGGTATTTAAGTATTGATATACATATAGTAAATGTAACTAAAAATAATGTCTAATTTAAAATTACCATAACCCTGTTCAATTTGTATTTCTCATATCTAATATTCCATTTCGTTCTTTTTAAAATATTTCTTGCAGTGGTGTGGAAATACATACAATTACTGTTACTGTCAAATGACTGGCCTTTCACTTCCAATATATTCATATAGTAAAATTTGTATTCATCTACGAAATAGTCACGACAATGCATTGATGAGAACCGTGCGAAACATTTTAAAGCCGCTATCTGACGGAGATAAGCATTGCAAATGCTTCGAAAACCACCAGCTTTCTGTACTACAGCATCGGAGAAAAATAATTCAAATAGCCGTAAAGCTCTACAAACACAAGAAATTCTTCCCTTATGCATACTACGTCAACAGATATTTTATACTGGATTCCATTGTTTCCACTTTTTATTTCAGCTAACACTCAAACTCCGCAAGAATAGATCAATTCGTATTTTACTCCTTCCATAAATAAGAGTTTGTTCAACGCTCTGAATAATCCCCTTAATATATTTTAAGACATTTATGAGGTTACTAATGGGCCAATTTATTTTTTATTTCATATCGTAAACAGAATGAGATTCTTGAAATTTATAGCCCCATAACAGGCAAAATAAGGGAAGCTAATGCTCTGATCAATATGTCATCTTCAACTTTTATAATGGCACAATACAGGTTTCTTACAAACAAGTCTAGCTCGTTTTTGTTATTCATAATACCAGTGGGCACTCATTTGTCAATATTACCCAACCTCCACTGGCATTAATGTATTATTGATAAAGACTATTTTTATTAACATATTCATCTTTATTCCTTAGATATAATACTAACAGTGTAATACGTTAATACTAAGGGTCAAACTCAACCTTAGTTATAAAATAAAATACGGGGAAGGGGGTTAGTGCACATTTAGAAAACGTTCTAGACAATGCAAGGGAGCAATGTGTGCTAGCCTATGCCAATAGAGAACACCTGGGGATTGCGACTGAAGGTACTATATTGAATACCTCAATAGAGTGTTATGGTACAGTAGTCTAAGGGCAGAGCACTGCAAGGAAGAAACTTAATAAATTTCAGAAGCCAGCTTAGCACAGGAGTAAACTCCAATGGCTACCTTGGAAGTCTTGTTAAATTTACCACTACTACATATTGTGTTAGAAAGATAGACAGGAGTGAAAGTCTATCGAATTAGGAACAATAAATGTATATTGAGTATATCACTTTGTAATTAGGATCCAAGATTCCAAGATAATGGAAACGTTGCTGCCGGATCATATCCTAGAGATGAGATCTAACAGAATGATCGTAAGGTTTAACTTTTATAGACTGTTCGAGACTTGAATAAGGAATGGGGAGGAATGAAAGTTTAACTATAATGCACTGGAAATATGGAACCTGGTGTGGTTTACAGATGGCTGTAAAATGAATAGTGGAACTGAAGCCAGAGTAGTAGGAGTGAAACCCAGGTGGCATGGAAGCTATAGCCTGAGAACCTTTCCTACAGCAATAAACGCGTGTGGGAGAATCTCAGGAGGGGCGACACTCGTAAACTCATCTATATATTCTCGAATAATTAAGCTGCAATAAAAGTTTTAATATCAAACGCGGTGGGGTCAAGACTCATTTGGAATTGCTTACAATTGCTAAATGAATTGGCAAGCACCAACACACTTAGGTTGGGCGCCAGGACATAAGGGAATTGAAGGAAATGAAAAAGTAGATGAACTTGCAAAAAGGAATCTGAAACATTTTTCTTGGGACCAGAGCCAGCCTTTGGAATCCCTTATAGTGCCATAAAGTATGCTTTGGGATAGTGGGTTCAAAAATAACATTCCTTCGTAGAAAAGCAAGCAAATGAAATGCTGAGCATGAGTAAGAGTAGGCTCAGGAAGATCGCAGGACTTTTAACAGGACACTGTCAATTGAAGAAATATTTCTGCAACATGGGATTAATGCAGTACCCAATATGTCAAGGGTACATCTGGGTTGAGGAAATTGCTTTGCATGTAGTGGAGGAATGTGAAGGCCTGGCACGCTTGAGATTTCGTTTTCTAGGTAAACTTTTCTTAAATGGGAATTGGAAGAAATATCGGCCAACAGACTTTTGGACTTTATGCTAAGGACAAGATGAATGATTAGTGGGAATGTGCTTTATTGCGAGGAAATTGACGGGAATATCGACTACCAAACTTTTGGACTCGCAAAGGACTCGTCCGTTAGACGAATGATTAACTAGTGGGAAGCACAATAGGTAGATTCTGACCGAGGTCCTTCAGGTCTCTTTTCTTGCTTTCCAATTAAGTATATTATAGTGATTATTCTAATAGATACAATAGCCCCACCTCATATTTTTTTGTTATTTTGGTAATGATATTCTGATATCCCATAGAATTTAACTCACAATATGCACCTTTAATTGAATGTTGTTTCATTTTGGATATATAAACCAAACTTATATTTTTTGGTTGAATACATTCCAGATATAGTTAGTTTTGATATCCTCTCTTTTTTTCACTCTTATGCAAAACATATATCATATAATAACTCCGAGACAGTTTTAGAATGTATCTGTTTTTAAGCTACAATGGAATCAGTGTAGATTTATGTATATTAAACTATTTTTTACGTACATGGTTGAGATTATATTTCTTAAGGCACTGAAATTGCGATATAAAATATGAAAAATTAACATTGATTAATGTGCTGGTGGAAATAAGAGCGTTATTTAATGTTTGAAATAATTGGAAATACGGAAATATTGATCCCATTCCCTTATCCCTATATGCTTGAAATTGTATCGTGGCATTAAACAATCCTGTATGCGTATTTGCCTAAACGCTCAAATAGTATTAATTTCAATTACAGAATAATGTAAAGTAAATTTCAATATTACTGCGATAATGCTTTTATCTTATATAAGAGTAATATAAATTTAGTAAAAATTACTTATGGTCAGTATATTCTGCTACCCATTACATAAAAGAATACAGTAAATTTTTGCAAATATATTTACAACACAAGATGACGACTCTTGCACGGTAGCGCGACAAAAAAATGAACAGATATTTATCGATGTTTCAAATGCAGATTAAAGGTTTTTTTCCTGAAGATATCGGATAAAAGCTGAAACTTTTATGAGAAAATTTATACTAATAATGCAAGCGATCCTAAAAGAAACTTTAGATGAAACCATAAAATGCATATGGGATAATGCATACAAATCAGATTTACATACGTGCTAAATTAAACAAAACTGCGAAATAATCTGTACCTAGCAGATTTTTACCAAAACTTGATAATTTATGAACAATGTTCTACCTGTATAGCATTTCGTTCCGGTAACAGAAGTAGACATTTAGCGAATGAAAACGGAAATTATTGGTATATAGATTATCCTTTTATATTGATTCTCAGTGGCGTAGGGGTATTCTGAAGATAGCGTGTTTGTCTTCTATAAAATATATTGAACATTGTTGAAACTGTTGAAATATTAAGACAATTTGCTAATTATTTTGACAAAACCTTATAAGAGTAAAAATATCTGAAACCGTTCGTAGCCTGTTTGGTGTCCATGGCAAGAATAATAATTGTTGATCGTATGTCAAAGTAATTAAAGCGCACATTAATTGTGTTGTTCTCAGGCTAGACTTTCTGGGGTGACTTGGTTCTTTTCATAAGGCATTAAAGAAGCGGTTACAAGCATGTATTCCTAACAGGGTTTATGTTATCTAGGAGTTGCAACCATTTGATTACATTGCCGATGTTTTTATTTGTGGTTTAATTCTAAGATATGGGAACGTTTATCTGCAAATTGTCAAAACTATACTTGTGCTGCAGAAAATCTGCATTACCGTCGAAACATCGTTATATTCTTAAAAATAAGTACGGAACAGGACGGAACTACAGCACATACCGAGCACAAACCGTAAGATATCTGCAGCAATTTGAAAGCCATAGTTTATTGACTAATATGTCATTCTCTACTCGTACACGAGTTTTGATCATTCAGTGTATTTTTTTAACTTTTTAAGTATATTATTTAATTTTTTGATGTGCCTGTTACTGATAATTTAAACAAGTAGGTATCTGTTTTTGAAAAGCAATATTACTGTGTCCATTTACAAGCTTTACTAAATAAAATTATCCAAAAATACTTACAGATTTCATTTCCATGGTGTTATTAAATAATATGAAGCTCTGAACATGAATTATTTTCTTACGAGTCAATCTAGTTTCTAGAACGCTGATAAGAAATTGAACGATAATTTATAATGCCTCTCCTGTCATAAAAGTACATTAGATACAAACCAACATTAACGGTAAATTTGTTTTTAATTTTTAGAATCGTTACTTGAATATAAAATAGTATAATTTTATATGTCAAATTAAATACATTATCAACAATATCTGTATCTATTTTCTTGCACTATCTAGACGTTTACGTTATATTAATATTGATATTTATGATTATAAACGCAAATCCTTTAGTTTGTTAGAATTATTCAGCAATACGTAATTTGCTATGAAAATTAGCTGACTGGAATAAATCAAGAAAACCATTTGACAAAAATTATTTTAGATTCTCTACTCTGATCCCTTGCTAATATTTTATTACTGAAGTTAGCAATATATGTCGGAAATAAGTTGTTGGCTACGTGCACGTAACCCTTTTATATGTTCTCATGCAAATTTTCACTCATAATTCTCCCAAACGAGGAAATAAGCTGTATGCAAATTATAATTTTTCCATGCAACGCCTTTTCTGTGTGCATTCAAATCGTCTTGCATGTAGTTAAGATTTATAATGATGCCTTTCTAGCCAGCTGAAAGCGTAGTTAACATCTTGATGATTTGTTTACAAAGTACCTACAATTTGTCAACGTGTGCACTTGAATTTGAATAAAAAATTAAATGTCAGAAGTGCAATTTACTTGATGTTTAGATTTCACACATGGTATTGTTAACTAATGTGAAAAAATCTAAAAGTTCATTTTTAATATAATTCTCTTTATGTTAAATGTAGTCTTGAAGTACGCAAGAAGCAATGAACAATGCAGCTCGAAGAATTATTAGTCCAATTCAAATAATAAATGATGGTTTTGTTGTTGCTGAAAAATTGTTGATAAAAAAACCGAAATGAAGCAAAATATATTCTAAATAATAGTAAAATATTGTTCCTTATATGCTTTCGTGGACATGTGACTTTTCTGTATACCACATCGATCCAGTTATACAATACCTTGCCAAAAAATAATAAAGTTATTTTGATATCTCGTGAATTAGGTACTATTTATGTTGTGAAATTATACTGAATCGGTGGTAACATATTTTTCATGTCAATATTTTCAAATATCACCATTTTATGTGAACAAAAAATTTAGGTTCTATCGAAATTTAACTGGTATGTCCTCTTTTGTATTAGAAATACTAACTTTTTCCATACTTTTTTCTTCAAATATGCTTCCTAAACTACTGGCATCCACGCCACTGTTACTGAGAATAAAACGGTTTACGAATTTTTCTCAAAATGCAGTCGACATTACCTAATACGCATAAAAATGTTATTGTACATTTCGGTGTACTTTATAGAGAACGCCACGGCGACTATTTCGAACCTTTTAAACAACTTTTTTGTTCCACCCTGTATATTATTTTCGACTGGAACAATCTCTTCCCGTACCTTTTTTAATTAAGAAAGGTATAACCTATTGAAGTCGCTAGGAGCAACGGTTTCTGAGAAAAACTGGGTGGATATCTTTCAGTCTTGATATGTTCGTTATGGAAGTTAGTTACGCTTCTTCTGAAACACGCTTCGTTAGTAAAAAGGTTTTTATTTAGAAAATTAATATCAATGTTTCTTCTTTCACAAATTCAATGACTAAATATCGATCGGGCATCAAAATCAAGTGGCAATATCTGTCTGATGGATATTTGATGTCATGACAACATTAAGTCTGTCATTGTTTGTTATGACATTTTACTTAAGTAAATATAATATGATAGAATGCTGTTTATTGTTTTGTTGTGTGTCTCTTACATCTGGTAAATACAAGAACGGCTGGAACATACACATTTGAGGAACAAACAGATATGTTGCTAGTACTAGGATTCTGCGAAGGAAATTGTAGAAGAAGTGTTACAGTTTACCAAGAAAGATTCCCAAATCGACGGGTACCAAATTTTAAAACTTTTGGTAGGATTGAGAGAAGGCTTCGAGAAACAGGACATTTAAAGTCAAGTACGGTAAATTGGGGACGTCTTAGACAAATTTGCAATCCACAACTAGAAGAACAAATCTTGGATACTATTGCGGAATATTCCGGAGAAAGTGTACCTAATCTTGGACGTCAGCTGAGGGTTTCCAAAAATGTATCACGTAAAGTGTTGAAAGAACAGTTGCTGCATCCCTTTCATGTACAACTAGTTCAAAAACTATCGCCACTTGATTTTGATGCCCGATTGAGATTTTGTCATTTTATTCATGAAAGAAGAAACACTGCTAATCATTTTCAAAATAAAATTCTTTTTACTGACGAAGCGTGTTTTACAAGAAGGCACATATCTAACTTCCATAACGAACATATCTACGCTGAAGAAAATCCACACGCTATAAGACCAAGACGCTTTCAACATGAAATTAGAATAAATGTTTGGGCCTGTATAATAGGATCAATCTAATAGGTCTTGTTTTTCTACCAAATAATTTGAACGCAGAGAGCTACTTGCACTTTCTTCAAGGAACATTACCAGTGTTGTTTGAGGACTTACTCTTGGATTTCAGATGTAGAATATGGTTTCTTTATGACGGTCCTCCACCCCATTTTGCATTAAGTATTAGAAATTACTTTCAGGTGCAATTTCCAAGCCGGTGGATTGGCAGAGGAGTGGACGCACCGGAGAAATGGCCTGCTTGAATACCGGACTTGCACATATGTGATTTATTTTTGTAGAAAACACTTAAAAACAAGGTCTATTCAGCCGTTATAAATAACGCAAATGACGACTTCATGCCGCTGTTCAAGAAGACATGCTATGCATAGTACAAATGAAATTTGTACGAAGAATAAATCTTTGCATACAAGTAATGATGGCCATTTCGAGCATTTCCTTTAAACTTTAATTATTTATGTTTGCATTTTCTTATTATTTTTTTTTACTATTCAGATCACTGCAAACAATAGATGCGTTTTTTCCGGAAACCGTTGCTCCTAGCGACTTCAATAAGGTATATAAGTATATACCTCTTTTAACTATAACTGTATCGGAAGCGCTACGTTAATGAAAAAAGAAGTACCATGTTTTTTTAAGTACAAATGACCCTGTACATATTATGCTAACTTATGAAATGATAACGAGATAAAAATTAAATAAAAGCCTAGAGTATTAAATTTCCCGGTTTTAAAAAGCAATTGTGAAGATTTTCGTGATACCTACAATAAGAACGTAATACTTCCGGCATTCTGTTAATTTAGTCTTGAATTTTATGCGATGGATATTACATTAGCTTACATATAGCTTTCGTGAAGTTTTGTTATCTTACATTATTTCAGTCCCTTTCTACCTATCATTTATTTATTATTTAAAATTTAAAAGAACACACCAACATATTCGTACTTTAAACGTTCTCCACAGGTACGTCCACTTTTAAATTACACTTTTTTCTAGGTAACTTGAGGCAAAAAATAGCGAAACATCAATGCGCCGTAGTTATAAATGTGCTGCCATATAAATGAAAATTAAATACCTGTCTAGAATTGAAGTAGGTTTGTTTTATGTCCCAGCTCAGATCGTATTTAGTAATTGGACAGATGTATTTGGATTAAAAACAAATTTTTCTAGATGAATGGACTGTAATCCAACATATATGAAATTAATAAAAATGTCAGAAGAGACATAAATTCTACAATTTGTATTGTTAGCTTTTGTGCTTTAAATATATTAAGCTAGTCCAAATTAATTCTCTCTTTGACACCAAATATTGAAATCGCAAAAGTTATATAAATTACCGTAGTTAAATTTACTGTTAGTCTTTGTCCAATGTAGATATATCTATAAAAGACATAAATAAACAGAAGCTTATATCTTTGTGAATATTTAAGATATTATTGAATAATTTCAATATGTTTTATATTTTCTTGTTCAGTAGTCTTTAGAAGATTCTTCTATTGTTTATTCTAAATAGTTGTTAATGATTAGTTTTAGCAGAAATAGATATCGAAAACATTACTTGATGACGATATGTGAAAAGTATTATTTTCAAGTATAGCTTCATACACGTTTTTAAACATAAATCTCTGTTAGTTTTTGAGATATCTGACTGAGGTTCTGCATATTAGCACAGAATATATAGCTAATATTAGAGGTAGTCTAGAAATTTTAGAATATTCGTTATCATAAATTATATATATTTCTCTGTTTTTAGTAAATTATTACTTTAACAAAGCTCCTAGATGTTTTGGTGAGCATTTCGATTACCTACAGGGTGTTCCGAATTGTAGAAACCAAACATTAACAGGTGCCAAAACATTATAAACTAAGAAAATAAGTCAATTTAAATATGTGTCGGCATACAGGGTATCAAAAATGTTAATAAAAATTATTAATGAGCTTAATTGTAAAGATATAAATTTGAAATTGATGGAGAGGCAGTGGCAATATTTTTATTTGAAGGTCAATTTTTTAGATACTTTACATTTTCTTAGTCAACGTCAATAACTTTTGCCGTAAATTAGTACAAAAATGTTCAATCTCAACACAACAAAGTTCTTGAGCTTTAAATAAAAAAATATCAAGAGACATAAACGTTTACAAATTAAATTTGCTATCAAATGAACAGTTGCAGACCATACGCGTACGTTGAAAAATATTTGGTGGAGAAAGGGGTTGGATCCCCTCAATTCTAGTGTTCTAAATAATATTTTTCTTGAAGAAGATTTGTATAAGCTATCTCGTCAAAACAACAAAACCAAATGTACACTTTAAATCTAAGAAAAGCTATTCGAGGTGCACTTTAAAGTTCCATTTCCAGCTAATGGGCCTTCTAATGCAGCTTCGAGATATTTTTCATCCGCGACCTTCAATGCAGCAATAAAAATGTTTTCATTGAACTTTATTGGATACATATCTTGTGAAAGAGTGTAGAAATACAACTTTCACGAGTATTGCACCTCCACTGTAAATGCGGATGTAAACTTAATAAAATTGCATTTCTGTTGGTTTTGCCCATAGCTCTTGCTCTGAAACGAGGATGATTTATTTCGCTTATAAATATTTTACAGTTTACTCGATTTTTATTGTACGATTTATGCGATCTAGTGCGCACTCGGTACAGTTACTATTTAAATATACATAGTAGACAATTTTATACATTTTGTCGTTACATATTCTTTTAATTTGTTTATAGATGTTTGACCAAAGCCCTTTACTTAAAGTGTGTTTCAATTATACGCAAATGCAGAATACTATAATTACGTACCTATACTGACAGAAATATCTTAAACCATTAATACAAACTGCATGATCGTGATATCTAACAGCTTATCTTCATCCTCGACAGATGTTGATAGGTTGAGAATATGTCAAATGGTTCTGCTCAGTTTATATAAATGAATTATTTACTGATCAAAAGAACTTACCTGAGGTTTGATTATAATTATATGAGTGTCCAGTCCTAAAATATTACACAAATGTGTATTATGTAGTACGCGTTTGTCCTACTACGTACACAAGGTTTAAAGAGTTTCATCCCGCTAAATAGTGTTTATGTTTTACGGCATGGGCGGGTGTGTAATATTTTCGGACTGGACCCTCATATAATTATGATTGAACTTCAGATAAGTTATTTTGATCATTAAATTATATTTCCACTCCTCAATATTACACAATTGTTTACCATGTAAATATTTAAAGAAATTTGCCGCAAAACTTAGTAAAGTGTAGTGGCTTTATTTAATCAAATAAGCCAAATAAACACCACAAAGTGTTCATTTCAAACATTAACAATAACTGAAATTCAACTTTACATGTAGGTTAATACAAACTAGGCTAAGGAAGAAAATATAACATAAGTGCAACTAATATAAGTCAAAAACTGTTTCTAGAAATGTTCTTGATTCTACAAGGGCTCTGTTGGCGGGATGCAACGAGACAGCTGCGCCAGTTGTACAGGGTCAGCTTTGACTCTTTAAACCTTGTGCACGTAGTAGGACAACCGGCGTTCTACATAGTAAACAATTGTTTATTGATCCTAATTCAGTTACGGTTAAGCTTGTAATTAAAAGTAATAAGATTATACTTTGCTACACAGAGTTACGCTTCGAGAAATTTACAGACAATACATTTTTAAAACACTAATCAGAAATTTTGTCCACGTTTGATTGAAGCTTGATTGATCATTAATATCTGACAGACATAAAGAAGGGCCGGACAATGTCATCAATAATAATTAGAAACAATAGCGGGCCAAGAACCGATCCTTGAGGGACTCCAAAGGTAGCATTTATTTCTACAAATCGGAAATCATGATACTTCACTGTCAATCTTCTTCAAGAGAGATATCATTTGAAGAAATTAATATATAGTTAAGTTAAGACGGATAATGTTGGCAGTAGATTACCATGCCCACCACCATCCAATTTAGCTGCGATATATTGCGTGGGACGCATTAAATTAGTAACTGTGTGACCGGGATAGCCGTGACCGACCGTGCTGTGCAGTAGATACGTTTGATTTTACATGCAAGAAGAGACCCTCATAGAGCAAAGTTTTAAAAACTTTGAAGGCATTACGATAAATTCTCGACCTCGTTATTGTTGGACAAATTCGGCAAGAGTTCCAAGGAGGGAGAGAAAAGAAGGTAACTTACCTATCCTTATTGATTGATTATCTTGAAAACATAGTGGTTTAGCAAATATTGATGCGCAATCTATAAATAAAAAAGCTGGTAAACAGTCTGGCCCAGCGGTAGATTTTGTTTTTATTTTTTTTTGAGACAGTTAGCACTTGACTCTCGGAGAAGGTAGGCATACCTACTATACAACGACCAATTTAATATTGATGGAGGATAATCATACGTCGGAGTTGTGGATATAATATAACATATTTCTTATTCTTCATATCTTTTTCACACGATGTCTACATATCACAAGATCATGCAGGTTACCTCATTAGGTACTGAGTTAGTACTGCAATCCTTGTGTATAACATTACTGGCAGTACGCCTTTCCTATTATAATGCTGGCCACAAAATTGTGCATATCAGCTAGCATTACGACGCGCTAGTAAAATATTTAGTTACTGCTACACAATTTTTACTTAGCATAGTGTAAAGAGGTCAATAGGAAGCCTCAACTAATGTCAGTTACCTACTGCAATGAGTTGTCTGGTTCACTTTTTATGAAAGTAGTGATAGAAAATATGTCTATTTAGTCAACGTAAAAATTTGAATTGATTTAGCTAAACGCCGACTGAAGATGGTAAGACCGTATTAATAACATTATTTTTGTTATGCTTGGTACATAGTATTTGATTTCCCTCTGTCTAGTGGAATTGAATGGATTCTGCTTTATAGTATACACTAACTGATGATAATAACGACAGCCGCACTAAATTAAACAAATAATTTTTCTTGTAATACCGTAATTAAATTGAATTATCCCAACAAAGGATGGCCGCTAGTGCTTAATGTAAATGTTTATTTTGCCATTAAACTTTTGAAACAACACAATTTCCACCTACGCTTGAATGATGCTTTCGATGATAGGCCATTATATCAACACTGTGCAAAGTTATATTGACCCAGTGACCCTAGTTTTATTTTCAATGGGTTATAGATCTGTTTATGTAGATAATGGAAAACATAAATTATTACTACTTATCAACATAAGACCAATAAATGCAGGATAATACTAGAAGCTAAATATGGGAACTTGTAGTGGAGATATATTAAAAATAGATATTAGTAGTTCATGTTTGTCGAGAGGTGAATAGGACCACATTTATTGGTTTATGGTGTACATCTATGAGGATATACAGGGTGCCTCAATTTCATTGTAACTTTTGGGTATATCGGAAACTGCAAGGATGCTGTTTTCGCAACATTGGACTACTTTTTTGAGACATTGCACTCAGAAATTTCATAGACCCGTCTGTTTTTACAGGGCGAAATTTAAAAAACTATTTTCATGAGAAAGTTGCTGATTTATAGGAACGGTAAAAATTGCTTCTGTTATAACTTTTTACGTTAAATTCAGTGGTGTACTTGTAATTTCTCTACAAGGTGTCTCTATTACCAATACACCATTTTGATATGTCAGCTATTTTCTGAAATACGAACACTCCCTTAAAAGTAGTTTTTAAATTTCGCCCTGTATCTTAACAACGAAGAAGTATATAAAAATGTCTGATTGCAGCATATTAAGTTTCTTAAAAAAGTAGCCCAGTGCCAGTGCTGCAAAAACGGCATCTTTCTATCTCTTGTAGTTTTCGATATAGGTACCCTACAATTACAACAAATTTATCATGATTGATATCCTGTACATACAAGGATTTTTTGAGGATATTCTAAGGATGTATTGGAAATTAGAAGGATGAGATGTTCACAACACTGGACTATGTTTTCGAGAAATTTAAGATACCGCAATCAGAATAGGGTAGACCTCTTTGTTTTTTTTTTGAGATAATTTTTTTTTAAACTGCTTTTAAGGGATTAATTCATATATCAGAGATCAGCTATGTTATGGGAATGATGAAAATTGCTTGTAATAGACTTTTTTATGCAGGGTTAAGTATAATTATGACAAAACATACAATTTTGTTTAAATATAACACCATATATATTTTTTTACATTGCATTTTTTCCGCTCATAATGATGGGTATAGTCGTAGTGATTTATGACAAATTTTGGAAATTATCAAAAAATGTTAAATTACTAAAACTAATAGAGATGGCCATGCATTTTCATATAACTGTACAAAATTTATTCATAAACTCTACCTTAGTTAGAAGGCCGAGGTATTTTTCGCCCTAAAATGAATTTGTGGTGTTTTTTAGGTACATAAATCTCGAAAAATTAAACGCAGAGTAAAAGTAATACCGAAAATAAAATTATTATTAATAATAATAATATAATAATATCTCTACCCCTCATTCTAATCACGAGGATTAGCCCAGAAGTTCAAGACTTGTGCGGGAGAGGGGGCGACATATTATTATTAAGCAGGCCGCATTTGCGCCCAGGAACGACTTACGTTGGTAGGCCCTAACCACCATTCAGTGCAGGAATGAGGGAAACCTGGAAAACCTCATTAATTAGGGGGGTAGTCAAACGTCAACCGGTCTCTCACATTGACCCAAGTCAACATTCTTCCACCCTACCATACCCGCAGAGAGGGTGCCAATCTCTCCACGAATATAGCTTATATACGGTCTACCGGCTGCGGGGGTCGAACCCACAGCGATCCAGTCACCTCGATTCAAGTACTGACGTCTTAAACCGCGCGACCACTGACCGATCCATTAATGGTTTGTTTATTCACTTTAACTATTTAAAATTACCTCAAATACTACTACAACTTTTAAAATGCATTTGTATGACAAACATTATTTTGCTATTAATTGTAACCCCACATTTTAACAATTATTTTCATATACTTATAAGCAAAAGTGAATCTTATATGCAGAATCGTGTAAGTTTATGTTAAAGCAATATTTACATCAACAGTTAAATTTTAAAAAAAAGGTATTTTGAAAGATTTCTGTACCTAAAAATTTGTTGGTTAGACCGCTTTAGTTCTTAAATGTCTAAAATTACTTGTATTTATAAAAACACAATCTCAAGAATATGGCGTCCTTGAAGAAAAATATATACAGCATAGCACTAATAACAGAAAAATTTTGTAAAGTTGTTTAAAAAATTAAACTATGATAATCGCATCCTTCTGTCTCTTGTAGTTGTGTGTACTATATTTACGATGCTTTCAAGAAATGTTTATATTATAGTGTTACACTGACATCGCCAAAAATTATAATTAGCTTTGTCTGTGTGCAAGATAAATTTTGTGAAAATAAAATTATAAAATTTACTTCTTACTTAATCCGCTTTTTTTTTATTTATATTTTGAAGATATATAAATGATTTTTATTTCACTGTAGTAAAACCCAATTATTTCAATTATAATTTTATTACGTTTTCTTTTGTATGTATCACTAACAAGTTGATTAAGTAACAAAATAAGTATTGCTAATATTCTTAAGGTACCTACTAACAATTTCATAAAACCGCATTCCTAATTATTGAAATAATTTAAAATATATTAACTTGTTTTGGCACATATCCCAAACCATGTTCAATAAGCATCTGCAGTAAGCCTTTAGGCGGTTAACCGATTACAAGTAGCAGCAGCAGCATCACATGGCTATGTGACAGAATATTGTTTGCTTATTTCAACCAAATTTGTTCAGTGGAATGTTTAAGAACATATACCAGTGAATAATATTACAATTTAAATGTTATACTGCACATTAAATTATTTACGGAATCTGGACATATGAAAGACAGACTAAATAAAATTTTATAATACTGCAATGTAGTTACTACATTCCAAATAATAATTAAATATTTTTGGCCATTTCCATTAAAATTAAATGTTTAGCAGAAAATATATTAAATTTAATTATTCAAATAAAAATAATTATAAATTTGTACCTATATATTGCCCATATTTAATGAATCTAGTTGAAATAGAGAACATTCTCCATAAATTTTATCAATTATATATGTTGCAAGTTTAGAAAAAAATGTATCTGGAACAAACTAGGTATGTATTCAAATTCAAATTCAAACTTTATTGCTCAACAGAAAATTTCATTTACAGGACAAAAATTATAATAAATACATACATACATCATAGAAAGAAACAATAAAGATAAAAGATAAAATAAATCAATAAAATAAAATAAAATACATACAACAATAATAATACAAGTAAATAAATATATAAAGACATACAGTATAATAGCATAAATAAACTAATAACTAATTAAATTAAAATTGTTGAAACCTCTCCTCTACAGCCTTTCTCACAGAATTGATAGATGAACAATTTTTATCACATTGCTCCGAAATAATATTAAAATTATGAGATATAACGTACACTGATGACTTTTTAAGAGTGTTGGTACTAGCTGACCTTAAAACGTTTCAATTTGCCTAGAGAAATAAAAATGGTATGCTGATTAGAATACGCCTAAATTTTAACAACGGAATATTGAACCTTGATAATAAAAACTCATGATTATAATCTCGGTCGGAATATATACCATCTTTTTTAAAAGATAGAAATTTTAAGAATTTGCTTTGTACGGATTCAAGCGATAAAAATTTTAGTATATAGGATACCAGATTAAAGAACCACACTCATGTTTAGAACGCCCTAATGAATATAGCGTTGTTAATGCTTCGATATTAGTAAAAGAGTTACAATTCCTCATAATAAACCCTAAGGTTTTATACGACGACTTCGATATATTTTGTATATGCTGCGAAAAACTCAGACTTGAATCAAACAGAATGCCTAAATTTGTACGCTCTTTCTCTAAAATAACATTATTTAACGAGTAGTACATAGTAAGCTAGGATGATTTTTTCGCGTATAGTTAACTACTTTTAAATGTATAACACCAATTTTCAATAATATTTATTTGGGACTGCAAAAAGTGACAATCATCAATGTTTTTAATTTTGAAATAGATTTTTAAATAATCAGTAAAAAGGAGTTTGGGACATTCAATTACTTTAGTAAAATCATAGATGAATAACAAAAATATAAGAGGTCCAAAGTTGGATCCTTGAAGAACGCCAGAAGTGGCCTCAAGTTTATGAGATTCAAATCAATTGAAGACAAAGTACTACGATCGCCCTTTAAAATAAGTTGATTATAATTGAATTAAATTATTAGAAAATCCATATTCAGCAGAGCTAGTCTCAGTAATGTAATACTATGGTTGATAGTGTCAAAGGCCTTCGAAATTCGTATTCAAGTTAATATATCTTAGTTTTAGTTTCGGACGAATAAATAATGTAAGACTATCCGTTCTTAATCTGTTTACCATTTGATAATAAAATATATTTTAGGACAAGTGTTAAGTGTGAATAATAACTAGGTTACGACATAATTTTAAGGTAATTAATTAATAATGTAGCTGCTTAAAGCAAAACATAAAACTGCTATAAAAATTGAGAAAACACTATGATGAGCACATTAGTAACAACGCTTTCTTGTATGAAATGTATACATAATATACAGCGTAAGTATTTATAAGAGGTTGTATATGATAAAAATAATTAAATTGTAATATGGATCGGAAAAACCATTTTTCTTTCATTTAATAACACAATATTTTCATTTGCATACTGTTGGAAAAACACTGCTTTCAGAAGTAATGTATTCTTTTTCATATAAAACAAATTTAGGTTCAACCTATCTATTTTTTTTTGAGGAGGGTGGTAAGGAGGAATAATGTTCAAATGTACCAACGGTGTTTTGTTTTCTTTGTCTGCCAACCTATTTTAAGGGACATTTTTACATTATTATTTAGTTTAACTTTTGAATAATTAAAAAATCAAATTACTAATTATTTAAATGTAAAAAATGTTGAAAGATGTCCTAATTATCTTTAAGCATTTTCACTTTGAAGAATATATTCTCATGATAATAATTAAATAGAAAAATATGAGTACCATGAAAAATAATATATTTTGTCAAGAAAGTGACTAAAGTTTCTATAATAGCATATCAAAATCTATTACATCAAGAGTTTGATGATAATGGCGCATTGTTTAAATAAAAATCGTTGAAATCAAATAAATATATACCTATAAAGAAGATATTAGCAAAACTATTACTTTAATTTTTCATAGTAGAATGTTGTTCAGGAATAAAACTGTAAAATTTCAATATTAACGATATAGTGACAAACAATTCAGCAGTCTTAAATATCAGTTGTTTCAGTGAGACTGAGGTACAGTATGCACTGAAGCAAATGAAATCTAAATTAACGACAAATATGTCCAATGGATTTAAATATATTGAATACTTAGGTTCATTAAATACCTCAGGGAACCAACCGGGGACCTTTGTTAATCAATATTTTTATAAATGATATATTTAGTCTTTAGATTTTCAGTGGGTACCTTCTTTATGCAGATGACTTAAATATTTATTGTGAGATTCACTCTCGGTTTCAATAAATTTAATCTGATTATATACAATGCATTTTTCATTCCATAGCTTTAGGAAGTGGTTCTTGGACATGTCAGTGCCAAATATTTACTAAAATGATTACTATTGGTTTTCAATGTGCAGTATGTTGGAGAATATATCATATGTGATATCATTGATTATATGTATTGATGGATGATAAATAAAATGGAGGACAAGAATTAATAGACCAATTCCAAAAACTATTTGATTTGGGAAAAGGAAGAATTGCCAAAAGAATGAACACAAACAGTAATTTACCCAATACATAAAAAATGTCAGAACTACAGGGAAATCGCATTGCTGAGTGTGGCATATATAAAAAATGTAAATAAAAAGCAGATTGGTAGGGGAAGTGGAGGATACAATTGAGGAATATCAGTGTGGCGTTGGATAACAAAGAAGAACAGTAGATCACGCATCAAGGATTACGATATGCCTAACATTGAAAAAAAAAACTGATAATAGAGTAAAAGTAAATAATAGAACCACGGAAGTGTTTGAAATGAAAAATGGTTTAAGGCAAGGGGATCCAATATCATCAGTGTAATTTAGCTTATCTCTAGAAAAAATCATAAGAGGTGTAGGAGTTTTATAAAGTGCAGATGATCGTAGTGCTAACAAAAATAGAACAGAACTGAAGAAGGTAATAATAGAATAGATGATAAATTCATCATATATTAATGAGGAAAAATCTAAGGATATGGAATGGAAGAAGTATATAAAAAGGCAAGATTTTGAAAATAGACACAATTTGGGGGAAAATATACAGAAGAAGTAGAACAGTTCACATATTTAGGAACTGCATTTGCCAGACAACCGAAAATGGGAGAGGAAATTGAAACAATGTCAAGAAACAAATGTGGAGGACTGCAGAAAATACTGAGAAAAAAAAATATTTCACAACTGTAGTAAGACATGGAATATTGAATAAAATTGTTGGAGGGAAAAAACAAAAGAAAGGTGAGTCAGAAGAACAAATAAGAAATAACAAACCTATACAAAGAGGCAAACATTGTAAACGTGATAAAAGCACAACGATTAAGGTGGCTCGGGCATATTGAGAGGATGCTAGAGATGATACCAGAAATGGTAATGGAACGAATAATTTTGGGTAAGAAGAAGAGAGGGCGACCGAAAGCCAGATGTAAATCAAAAGTGGACAAAGACCTGCAACAACTACAAATTGTAAGATAGAAAGAGAAAACAACAGATAGACCAAAATGGAGAAGGAAGGAACGAAGCCATGGATCTTCTAGGTCCGCAGAGCTAAATTATGTATATCATTAATGTCAAATTTCCATTATTAAATTGTTACATTAGCAATTAATATTAAGGTAAGGTTATCAGGATTACGACATTTGAGTGTTTATCCATGCAGTTAGAGATAAAAAAAATTATTTACTGAAAATGAATCACCAAGGAGACATTGTCGATAATATTTTGAAGGTTTTGATTTTATGAACGATTACGAATCCTTTATCATACTCAAATAGTGGCAAATCAATGCAACATTTGAATACAATAATATTTTCATAATAACTTAAGCGTAATAATTGCAAAGCAAGTTATAAATAAAGTCTTAAAGGTGATGTATAGTTTTGTTTGTCTGGTTAGCGAAAACCGTTTAACATGTTTGAAGACATGCTACGATAAAGTAGGAGGCTCTTTTCTACAATATAAAAATATTGATGCAAGAATTCGAGCCATATTAAATCCCCTCTGAGACCCTAATCGTGGAAAAGGAAAGCATTCAACCCGATAAATTAAACACACACACATTTGTATAGGCGATATTATGTCGAATCCTGTAGCCTGGTAAAAAATAACTTTGGTTTCAGAATGGGGGTATAATAATAATGGCAGCAACAAACAAATTTTGTTGGCGCGACGAATAGCATGTTTTTGAAGAGTCGTATATTGTTGTTTCGATAAAATGCAGAATGTGGTGTTAAATATAGCCATAATCGAAGTTTATTAATCGATGTATGTTTGAAAGTATTATGGTTGTGGTATATACAAATAAGTCATAATCTGTTAATAAATCTATTAAACAACTAATTAAATTTTTAGTTAAATTTGAAAAGAAGCAAAAAATATGTAGTAGTATATTAAAAATATGTACAACAAACATCTTTATACGAACAGTAGTTAATCCCTAAACCGTCAATATTGTCCATCTGACAGACAGTAAACTAGTATTTCTACAAGTACTATGAAAGCAAGACGTGAAACAAAGTTAATTAAATTTTTAATTAAATTTGAAAAGAAACAAAAAATATGTAGTAGTATATTAAAAATATGTACAACATACATCTATGTACGAACAGTAGTTAATCCCTAAACCGTCAACATTGTCCATCTGGCAGACAGTAAACTAGTATTTCTACAAGTGCTATGAAAGCAAGACCTCAACACCTAGGAAGCAGCAACTTTTTTCTTAAATTTTGTATCCTGTATGATTAAACTTATTGTTTTGAACACTTTGCATAATCTGTTTTCTAAAATTGGTTAAAAACATCATCGCTATGTTATTTATTTCGACTTAATACGAAAAAAATATATGTAACGTATAAAAATGAAAGGTAGATAATGTATTTATTATTTTTTTGCTTTATTCTTTAAAAAGGCACTGTCGCGCGGTTTATGGCGTCAGAATTTGAATATATGTATGTGTTCGAGTCCCGCAAGCGGTAGACCATATATCAGCTATATTCGTGGAGATGATTGGCACCTTCTCTGTGGTTATTGTAGGGTGGAAGAATGTTAGCTTGGGTCAATGTGAGAGATTGATACCGGTCGACATTTGACTACCCCCTCTAATTAATGAAGTTAAATCTATTGTCATAATATATCATTTTCTATAATTTATCAAGTCAAATTTCTTTTTAAGTCGACGAGGGTTAACCTATAATATGAAATGCCATATCATCTATAATCTTCTAGATTAGCTGTAAGCCCCTAAAATGTTTCTAGACCCGAGATCGCTATTAATGGCTGTAGACTTGTACCACTATTAAAAATTTTGGGGCACGATGCCCATATTTTATTACTAGAAAGCGAAGGCGAGTTACTTGGCTTCAGCGTTATAACTGATAGATTTTGTATGTATGTACAAACATTGATAAACATAGCAGTTCAAAGGCATTAATATTTTTTATTTGTCAATAATTGGGTCTAATGGTCGAATGTACTTGAAAGTATCTTTGATGTGTTTGTCAACCGAGGGCTTTAGTGTTTAAGATTAATTAGTTAGAAATATATTATACTATGTTAACCTATTGCACTACTATTATGCATTTGTCTAACAACCAATCATAACTTTAAGATATGACATTATCCCCCTGTATAATTCAACTGAGCAAACTTTTCTCGTTTAGTTCATTTAAATATACCCTGCAACAGCAGGTTTTCAAGTCCTATAGATTACCTGCTTTTAGTAGCATCTTTGCTCACTCTGGGATGATTCTCGTTTCTGTTAAAAATTAGTTCTTCTGTAACTTCAAATCTCCCAGCGCCATTCTTTACTTTGTTTATTACAGCTCCGCCTTTATCAACTAACCTTTGAGATGACTATAAGCTACAGAAAAAAGATCCAGAACAAAATATCTGAACAAAATTCCGGTTACAGTTGGGTTTTACGATGTTTGCTGTTTTCGTTATAAATCAAAAGCGACATTTTAAGATGGAAAAAACATGGTATATAATTCCATATTTTCTGAATCATTTGTTTTAAAATTTGTACTTTTGGTAAGTTGACAATATAATTAATTTACTAATAAACAGGGATTATTTAACTGAAGCCAGAAAATCTTGTGGCTAAGATATATGTATATTTTTAAAATCAGTTATTTTTTTTCAAATCTGGCACAGTACATTAGACCATAGTACATTAGTATCAATCTAGTTTATTTTCTAGTTCCAGTTGCGTAAAAGCAGGGTTTTGCTCAAGAAAAGCGCATTTTTGCCGTAAATAATTATTTTTAAAGTATTATGCCAGGAATAAAAACAATATTACGTTTTATTAAAATGAAACAATGATAGCATATGACATCATTAACATTTTTTAATGAATTAATACGTCGATTGAATGAATACTGCATACTTGATTAAACATCTTGATTATTCCTGACGTCATTTGCCTCTTGAAATATGAGTTAATATGCACAGTATCGATAGGTGTATGCTCTACTTTTTAAGTACCCCCATAAAAATAAATCGAGGAATGTCGCATCTGGCGCATGCACAGGTCCCTTTACTTGAGCCATAGATATCCATGATCTATCCAATAATTTGGAAAATGCAAAATCAGACATCGTTGAACAGCTGCAGCACTTTAGTTGGCGCTCCATCTTATATGTACCACATAACTTACAACATCGTTATAGGTATATCTTACTTATTAGCATTAGCAAGTCGATGACGACCCACACGATACATGGACCCACAAGAGAATCAGCTATAATTCCTGTCCAACAATTTAGATTAAAGTTATGTCTTGGATTGGTTAGTACAACTGAAATCGTCTACTACTTATTTGAGAATATTCTTCTAATTCTGTCATCCAGTTCTGCAGTATGTACCGTATCTAATGTAACTGTCTATTTTCACGCAAACTTAGTTCTATTACGGACAATATTTTTCTGTGCCAGAACACAGAGGCGCTAATATTTTTTTATTATTCAACACGGTATTGATTAAACTTATGTACCTATAGGTACAATGACGAATAGTTTTAACAATGAATAAATTGTTGCATGAACATGTTACAAAGATATTTATCATAAAGAAACAAAATATATAGTATATTGTCTGCTTATTACTGTTTCCATATATTCTTATAATAGACTGAATAATTAGACTAGATGGTACATGATTTTAAAGAATGTTATGTGCCTTTCTTGAGGAAAACGTTTTTTAAATTTCCACTTCAATACGCTATAATCTGGCGCAATAGTTAAGTTTAGAATTATCTGACAGCAGTTGTGCTTCTTCATATTAAAAATACATCTAATAAATTTCTATTATATCCTAGTTCATACCTTATTTCAATATGACGAGACTCTTATGATGTAGTCGAGGTAATATTAATTAAACTATGGTTAAAAATATAAGTACTGGTTACAAACTGTACACGATTCGTATACTTTGTTGATCGTTTCGCCGATAGAACTATTTTATTTGGTGGATTTTACAGTACAGGTAATCTCAGCAAATAAAAGAGTGAAGCTAATGGATCCATTTTATGACTTTCTATGACGACTTGCTATAAATGACGCCATTATTGCAGTTACCTTCAAAACGTTAATCTACAGTTTCAGTACATCGTACATTGTCGATTTGTGGCATTATGTAGGTATTCTCTTCTGAAAAGATCTTGTTAATTTTTTAAGTTTGAACAGGTAAAAGTATGAAGAAACTAAGCTAAACTGTAAATAAAAAAAACATTGATAATTATTTAATATATAAGACGGACGTGTGACATTTTATGTTTATACAAAGTTTCTTCTTTGAAAGATATTCAAAAACGTTTAATTGTATGTAGTAAAAACTACTTCATTTTAAGATAAACACATTAAGAAGTATTTCTGATTATTTTCTGTTGCAGTTTTCATGTAAAATATTAATATACAATTTAAAGTTATTGTCATGTTTTTTAAAAATCAGAATAGGCAAGCAACTGAAGTAAGAAACTTGGTTCGCAACTTCTTTAATAACAAAATTTTATGCAATACCATAAATAAAAATTGTTTGAATTTAAAATTGTTATGTTGGTTGATGATATTTATATATTATCATTATTTTCCTTTACAATATTTAACAATTAGCATACTTCTGCAATTGGCGTCAGAGAGATAAAATTACAGAAAGAATCTTTTCATTAACAAGAAAGCATTACAAATAATAAAGTATATCTAAAAATAGATAATAAAATAATGAAGAATGACCACGAAAAAATATCACCTCTGTTTTAGTAGTAGCTAGCATCTTTTTAAATAATGGTTTCCTAAATAATTCAAATCTTTATTTTATTTTTAACTACTTTTGAGTTGATCTCAGAAAATAGCAGAGATATCGAACTGGTGACTTTTTTAACATATGACCCAAACAAAATGTTTTAAATGGAACACCATATATTATTATGCAATTCAGTAACAATTTTTTTTCTTCATAATGATATATATATAAGTGTTGCAAAGGTTCTTTATATTCTATTGTCAAAAACAATTAATTTAATAAAACTAATGTTGTGTGGTGCATAGTTGGCCATACATTATTGTACAGTGCGTTTCAATAACTTTGATAACATTTTGATCAGCAGTAACTTTTCTGTTTTTAAAGATATCGGAATGAAGCAAAAACCATATTGCATAGTAGACTAGCAACTTTTTTTCTTTTTTAAATAAAAAACAAAAGACTAATGATTTTGATTTTTTTATTGGATATTTGGATTCTACTCAAAATTCCAAACATATTTTAAAAAGCATATCCTATGCCTATCTTCAACTGTTTCTGAGAAATAGTTTTACAAATTATCATAAAAATTGCTCTACTTATTCATGGCACACTTTGCACTGAGCTAAAGCTGAAGTTCAGCATTGCTTGAGCCATGCTGGTAACAATCGAGCCTTAGTGTTTTGTTCTGTTGAGGAAAATGACAGACAAGTAGAGCGATTTTTATGATAATCTGACATATTTGTAAAACTATTTCTCAGAAACATTTGAAGATAGGAATAGGATATGCTTTTTAAAATATGCTTGGAATTTTGAGTAGAATCCAAATATAAGTTAGGTTAATTTTTCTTAAAATCATTGGTATTTTGTTTTTTTTTTTCAAATAAGAAAAAAAGTTGCTAGTCCACTATGCAATATGGTTTTGGCTAAAATCCGATATCTTTAAAAACAGAAAAGTTACAGCTGATCAAAATGTTATCAAAGTTATTGAAACGCACTGTACAATATAATTAGACAAAATTGGTTCATGAGCTCTACCTTACTAAAGAAAAATATATACAAAATAAACAGTTGTTTCCACAATCAAAGTTATATGATAAACAGTTGATATTTCTTATGCTAAGAGTATATATAGCGAATCTTCAGCGCCATAATTAATAATATTAGCTATAATATAAAAACATAACGTGTGTTAAGAATAAAATTCTAATACTGAGAAAAATGGAAACCAAAGTACATACTTCTGCTTATCCCTACTTATTATTTGCTGACTATGACATTAATTTAAAATCTTCACCAGAGGAAAAATTTAAACAATTTCAAAGTATCTTTTTCAATATTAAATAATATTTTCAACATTTTTTTAAATAACATCATCTAATAATTTTCTTCTTATTTATTATTTTTTTATTTTTGTTTTTCTTTATCGTTTATTTGTTATAAATTATTTAATTGGTTAATACAGGGTGTCCAGAATATGAGTGCCGTAATTTTAAGGGCTTATATATCTAACTAAAAGCAATAAAAAACTCTAATGAAAAAAATGGCTAAAGTGAATAGTTTGTCTACAAACACATTTCAAAAATAAAAATGCAACTGCAATAATATGCAAAACTATGTTACGAAATTACAAACTAAGGTACAATTGAGGTTAAGTAAAAATTCCTGCAACGTAATTTGTTCATAATTCGATTTTTGGATCAGTATTAATGAAGTAAACAATTGAAGTTTCCGAGAATTTCGTACAGCTTTGTCTACTGTTTCTTAGAAGTTTGTGAGTGTACAGAAATAATTTATAGTAACCATAACCAGCTGCATGGCATATTAATTCACGACGAAGGTAGGCAAATCTCTGTGGCTACGAGACCTTTATACGATAAACGCTTCTTACAAGAAACAAAAGTCATTTTAAACACTTCTAACTATTATTCTGTGTTGTGAAAAGAGCTCTAAGAAAACTATTCACAGTAAGTACCTATGTTTGGGACATTTTTTAAAAGAGACACTCTATAAAGAACTTACAAATATGCCACTGAACTCTACATGAAAGAGTCTACCAGAAGAAAATTTCACCTATCCGATATCTAAGTTATTCTCTGAGAAAAAAATATCTGTTAAAAGTTACATTGTTAAATTTCGCCTTGTATCTCTATAAGTAGATAATGTATCAATATTTTGCGGTTAATATCATATCGGTGTCAATATACAGGTACAGCGACTGGGCTTATATTTTTTGTTAAGGATAAAGGGATGAAATTACCACATCTGGCATACTAAACTGAGTGAGTATTCATGTTTTATACATGAAATAAAAACCGGAATTTTATTAGATCCCGAAGAGCTTAATTACTCGGTAATATTCTAACCAGAAAATTCAATTTAGGAAGTCTGCTGAATAATCAGTCTACTTGCATGTTTTATACTTATTTTACAAATAAATCTTCCTCATGGATATTGTTTTCACGTAACGAGCAACCAATAATGTAACATCAGCGGATTGTTAGTAATTATAAGATTCAATGGTTCAAATATAATAATCAAATAATCTTTGAATAGTTCCTCGAATATAAAATACAATACATTTAAAAAAGGCTTAAAGATAAAAAAGTCTGTAGACTACAAATGATTAGTAAAATTTTCGATAGTAAAATCATATACCAATATACATAAAAATCGTGAAACATATTATGTTTACAAAATATTCTCAGACGTCAAGAGATATACCTTATAATAATAATATAATAATATCTCTACCCCTCATTCTAATCACGAGGATTAGCCCAGAAGTCGAAGACTTGTGCGGGAGAGGGGGCGGCATATTATTATTAAGCAGGCCGCATTTGCGCCCAGGAACGACTTACATTGGTAGGCCCTAATCATCATTCACTGAGTTAGCTAGACAACCATCAACACAATAATGTCATATTTATGTCTAGTGTTTCGTGTTTTTCATATTTTAATGTTATGATCTAATATCAGTTTTAGACATTATTTTCCTTTAATTTTATTGTAGTATTTGTCGCAAGTAGATTTTTTCTGTGGTATGTAACCATATTTGATCTTACTGCAGGTTTACTTTGTTCAACAAAATGAAGCATTGTAGCAGCAATTGAAATTTTAAAAATTTTAAATAGCTGCCTGAATCTGAAAACTTTGCCATTTGCGATTATCTAGTTCTCCTTTCATATCTTTATTATTTAAAATATATCCATAACTTATGTTTACGTTAATCATATACAGAATGTTTCAGTTTTAAATTGACATACTTTAGAAAACGATCTCTAAAAATTAATGTCACTTTATAATAATAATAATAATAATATCTCTACCCCTCATTCTAATCACGAGGATTAGCCCAGAAGTCGAAGACTTGTGCGGGAGAGGGCGGCATATTATTATTAAGCAGGCCACATTGCGCCCAGGAACGACTTACGTTGGTAGGCCTAACCACCATTCAGTGCTGGAATGAGGGAAACCTGGAAAACCTGATTAATTGGGTAGTCAAATGCCAACCGGTATCAATCTCTCACACTGACCCAAGTCAACATTCTCCCACCCTACCATACCCGCAGAGAGGGTGCCAATCTCTCTACGAACATAGCTTATATACGGTCTACCGGCTGCAGGGGTCGAACCCACAGCGATCCAGTCACCTCGATTCAAGTACTGACGCCTTAAACCGCGCGACCACTGACCGACTCATACAGGGTGTTTCATTGGGAAGTAAACATACGTCAGTGAATACAGGGCATCTAGGAGGCCTCAAAAAACCTATTGTTGACGGGTCTAACTATTGTCATTACCGAGATACAGGGCGTTTTACCGATTTTGTCTATTTATTTAACTTGCCATAAAAGGCGAAACACTCTGTATAATCAAATGATTTTTGATTTTCTTCACTCAATCCACAAACGTCATAAGCGAAGCAGAAATGTAGGTCGGATGGCATATTGTTTATAATTTGTTTAATTGCAGTGAAGCAGAATTACTAGAGTTTATGGTCAATTTGCCGTAGATGCGCATGTAAGTCTTCATGTTTGTTCGTTAAGATATCTGTTTGCGAGAGATTTTTTTAAGTAAAAACTAGTAAATCTACTTTCATCATAAAATTCAAAATTAATTCTTATTGTATACGTGAACTTACCTTTGCATTTGGGGGGAAAACATATATTGAATGGCGATTTTCAAAACATGTGCATAGGTCCGAGTGGGTCACTTGAGTAGCCTTCATGGTCACCAGACATGACTCCTGTTGATTACTACGTATGTGGCCATTTAAAAACGAAGGTACAAGGAATTGAAATTAACAGTCCAGAGAAAAAGATTGAGTGATTTATAAATACCTACCTGCAATTAACTAAGAAATAATCTTGATATAATAAAGAATATCTGTATCATCTATCATAAAATAAACATGAAGGTATGTTCAACATAATGGTAGACACTGAGAATTTACTGGATTGTTTCCTAAATTTGTTATCGTTTTTTTTGTCTGTTTTTATTATTGTCTGTCATAAAGCATACTATTTTATTTTTCACTTTAAATAAATTTATTAGATGATTATTGACTGAATTAGACAATGTATATAACCATATAATTTTCAATAAAATAATTTTTTATTAGTATTATTATTTCCATATCTGTCACAGAAAGAGTTTTTTTAAACAATCAGACATGAAGACTTATATGCGCAACTACAGTTAATTCACTATAAACTCTATTTCTGCTCTACTCAGATGCCTGAATTTATTATATTAGAAATACTTCTTATTATTGTTTTTAATAATAATAGTAAAATATTTTCTCCATTTCTTTAATGTGCTTTTATGGAAATGTGACATTTCTGCATAGGTACATCGAGTGGACAGAATTGTGTGATTACTCAAATTGTCTGTAAATATGACACAAAATATTTTTTAGATATTGTTTAGTAACAATCATAAATTTAAAATTCTCTAAGGAAAATTTTTAAAATATCCGTGCTCTAGGGAAAAGGTAAATTGGAAAATATGTTATTTTTACACCATATTATACACCGCCTATTTATCCCCATTTTTCCGAATTGCCCTAGAGGAACAGTGTTCTATCCAATATAGGTAAAACCAAGGTATCCTGAGACAAACAAAAAAAGCTCGAGGGCCTCATTAGAAACATCCCGGAGACCTTCCGACCCACACTGATGGTTCAGGATTTACTAATCGATGAATGAATGGAAGACAACGTATATACCACGTATATTGTTCTTCTTCTGTTAGAATGAAATTCATTCTTGAAGGAATGTGTTGTAGAACTGGAAAAGCAGTGATATATT
Organism: Monochamus saltuarius; assembly: GCA_025584915.1. Classification (NCBI taxonomy): domain Eukaryota; kingdom Metazoa; phylum Arthropoda; class Insecta; order Coleoptera; family Cerambycidae; genus Monochamus; species Monochamus saltuarius. The sequence goes on from CM046726.1 coordinate 11,647,780, forward strand.
TAGATTTTTTAACGTCCCGCTTTCTTATTCCGTTTCATTGTAAACAAGAAAATACAAAATAAACAAAAATGATTAATAGTTCCTTCTATCAAATGGAATATCTGGAAAGCTTTCATCAAAGGAAGTATGTACTATTGTTCACTGAAGATATTCGAATATTTAACTTCAATATTGATAGTTTGAGTCTCTCAATACTCTTCTAAGTTCGAAGTCAATGAATAAATTCCGTTACAATTTTACGTCTATTTAACTATTATAAGAACTTTTTTATATCCAGTTGGAAAAATAATAAATTTACCTTTTGCTTATTTTAACAATGTATTCATAAAGTTTATTGCAACGTCATTGTTATAATCTAAAATATATAAAATCAATACAATTAAGTAAAAAATTAATTAAAAACCTGTTTATTTACAAAATTAATACGAGACTAATTTTATGAGTATATACTGTAATCATTGGAGTGAATGAATCGATCAGGTTAAACTATTGGGTATATTTTCATTTAATATTGAGCATTTTGCCAATTTTACTCATTTATGACAATATTTATACTAAAACTAATTAATTGCATTCAAATATAACACTGATTTTATAAATAGGTACTCTAAAAATGGCATATAGAGCATATAGCACTGGTAACTAGTAAATCTCAGTGAATATTCTAATTGTTTAATGTTGGAGGAGTTTTTTTGAGAGTTTTCCATTGTTGCCTATAGTCTTCCGCACCTCATCCATTATATTTGTGTTCGCTCTGTTCTTTTCATTGCGTTTTCATTATTTTGTCGAAAATTGCAGAAGATAATTGTTTTGTTAAAAAGTGCGTAAAATGAAGTAATTTTGGTGATAGTAACTGAGAGATAATTGTTTGAGTGCCAGTTAACATTTGGTTAACTAAATGGATGAGTAAATTATGTATAATAGAAATTTATTCGAGAAATTAATTTTTGACGGTTTGAGTTTGGTAGGTACCTAATGCGGATGCCTTATTCGTGACGGATTTCAATTCAAATTTATTTGAAATTATCTACGAATGCAATTTTAAAGTCCATGATGATAATTTGCCAATTGTCATAACCTAAATATCTGTTTTGCGACATATAATCTTAATTATAGATATGGAAGGTCTCAAATACTTCTCTACTAACATAAAAATATTACAAAGAACTCATGATCAGTGCATTCACGTAAGATAACATTAAAATAGCTTTAATTTTTTACTAGTGTCTTCTAAAGTCATCATCATTGCATCATCGTTAAAGCTGGACAATGCGTCTATAATATTAATGATCTCAAAAATATCTAAAAAGAATAATTGTTAACACATTGTGTTACATAGGTAGGTATCTTTAGTTTTTTATTTTATCTTCTAGTTTCTAGAATTATTGTAGATATGTAAAACAAATTCAGTATTAATAAAATTAATCTATTACCCATTCTATATAAAATTTAATTGCCACAAAGAAAAACATTTCTTAAATTAAATTAAAATTCTGATCAAAATAAGGTACCATACACGAGATACTAAAAAAGGTGTAAGAGTGTAAATTTAAAGAACTTTGAAATATTTTTAAAAGCATATATCAGAAAAGCAGTTGAATACCACATTTCCGAAATGTAGGCCTAACTTTTGTCTTTTTAAATATAACATCCTGTATGTTTTTACGAGATTTGGAAAACCAATTGAGCTTTTCAAAAATTTACTATACAGAATACTTATCTTTTATGGTTTTCCAGATATTATGTACATGTTTAACATGCATAAATGCAAAGTTTTGCATATCCGTATATATCAAAATCTAGAAATGCTTAATTTCATATCGTTCATTTAAACCCTTAAATATATATTTCATGTGTTATATGATGTTGCATTAACAACAAACATGTACAAGATAAGTATCTTGTATACAATATATTTTTGAAAAGATCAGTTGACACTCTATTCAGTGACGTAAAAATATACAGTGTTCCAGGTAAAAAACAAAAGTTAGTTAGGCCTATATCTCGGAAAAGTGATATGTAATTATTGTTTTGTGATATATGTTTAAAAAAATATTTAAAAGTTCCTACAAATTACATACTTACACCTGTTTTCTTATCTCGAATAATAACGGAGAAAAAGGAGAGGGGAGACGACAATTTTCTCGTGACCACCCTGTACCAAATCAATAATTTCTTGAATTGTTGAGAATTATTCTTGAAACTAGTCGTTTGGTTTCTATGAATATCACATGTATTGTCGTTGGTGATTTGGTGTTTCCAATATGTACATTATTTTTATATTTGCTATGTATTATATCCTCTAGCTTTGCTCAATAAACTATATTTTTTAGTCTTAGTTTCCCTTTTTCTTTATTATTAAGATATAACCTAATTAATTGTAATATAATTTTTAATCCGACATTGTATGTTTTATAGACATCGACAAATAATTTCATTACTCATTAAGTTTCTGATTTTTATTAACCACATTTTACGAAGAATTTTTATATGATTGTATACGATTTCAGTGAATATCAGTGATTTCTTTACAGTGTACCAATATCTTTGATCTAAAAATAAGCCACCTAAATATTGGCTATTAATTATGATAAACTAATAAAGTATTATGGATCCATCAACACTTTAATATCTTCGAGAATGAAAAACTGGCCCATAACTTTCAGTTATAGTTCATAAAGAACTATACAAAATTTTGTACTAAAATAACTTTTGGTCAAATTAAGATGATCACTTCTTAAGCAATTTTTATTACACACTAAACGGCCGTCCTCTGTTTTGGCGAATGCGCTCCGTGCATACTTAAACGTGTTAAGATTAATTTCCCAAATTTTTAGAATGTTTATCAAGAGCATTGCTTAGGAAAGTTTTTAATAATATCTGAATAAACCTACACACAAAGGTTTAAATAAAATCCACGTTTAAATTTGACTTGTTTGGTTTTACAAAGTAGAAATACCATGTTTATGAAGTTCTAGGTAAGTAACGAAGCCACTTTGGATTTCATTGGTTAAATCATTTAGATAATCCATTTATTCCTAATAAAAAAGTATAGAAATATTTGTTATAAAAAGGTTTGCTTTTCTTCTACACTTCAATAATAATTGTAGAAAAGCACGGTTAAATTAAAAACTATTAAAACATTAATTATCACAAATATTGTAACACTTTGTATATAGGTATGTTTGTTTCAATCGACTCAAAATCAAGTATTCTATCGCCTCCTAAAATTATTGTAAGACACCCATATAAAACTGACAATTATTTATTGGACTTCATATAGAACTGCGAGTTTGAGAGTCCTATACTTTAATAAATGCCTCATGATATTAATTCACGTCACCACTTGTTGTTTTGCAATAAATATTCAAGTCCACATTAGAAAGATATAAATTGTAAAAAATGTCCTCATCTTTACGCAAGGTGGAAAGCGCTATAAATTTATTCCGCAATCATCAAAGCTCTTGGGAAATTACCACTGATAAGCCAGAAGGGACCAGCATGGAAAATATTGTCAAATTTTCACATTACCCGAGAAATATGTTGAATTCTCCACTGTATGGGTGCTAATAAGTCTCCTAATTACCCTCTGCTTTAAAGTACCCCAAATTTTTTTACGTAATTATGTACATGTCACATAAAATTCATATTAGTTTGTATGTTGCATAAGAAAGTTCAATTAATGACTAAGATAGAGATACACTTATTTTTTAATGTTGAAATAAATGTTATATTTCTTTAATTTGACAGTATTATCGAAATATTAATAAATTTATTTATAATAACATTAAGAAATTAATAAATCAGTGAGTAATAATACCATGTTGTTTGTTTGCGTATTTTAGCATTGTTGAAGAACAAATTCAAGTAGGGAAAGATAACATGTATAAATATAGTACACTGTATGCCATGTCTCAATTTCGTTTTAATTTTTGGAAACTGCAAGAGATAGAAGAATGCGGGTTTTGCAGCACTGGACTACTATTTTGAAAAACTTAAGATGGCATAATCAGATCTATCTTCGTTTTTGAGGCACAGGGCGAAATTAAAAGTAAAATTACTTTTGAGGTATTGTGCATCTCAGAGAATAGTTGATATATCGGAATGGTGAAAATGCTTTTGAGTTCTTCACGTAGAGTTTAGTGGTTTGCTTGTCATTTGTCTATGGAGTGGCCCTTTACAAATTATGACCAAAACATACAGCTTACTAAATAAATCAACCTGTCTATTTTTATGGCATACAGACACATTTTTTTTCATAATAATAAATAAGAGTATAAAAGTATATATATAAGAGAGAAGACTTTATATTTTGGAAATTGTCAAATAATGTGATCTTGCGAGGTTTAGGTATAGTGAACAATGCAATTTTATATAAATAATTATGAAATATTGAGTAATAAACTCTATCATCGTTACTTAAAGAAAAATGTATGCAAAATGATCCGTGGTTTGATTAAATATCTTATATACAGGGTGAGTCAGAAATAATGGTTCAACACTAAGCTGGAGGTACTAGACACCAAAATATTATGTTTTAGCTCATCATGCCTTATACGAATGGCGCTGGTTAAAGAAATATAGGATGTTCAAGGTTTAAATTTTATTCTAAAATTTCTTTATAATTGCACGAATAATAAATCACACCCACCTAAAACACATGAAAATTTGACACAAGCCTACTTAGAAAAGAAATAGCAATATTGGCGCCTGAAAGAAAATCACCACAAAATACATTGAAACTTTTAAATACAAATAACTCAGAAACCGATAAAGTTAGGCGACTTAAACAAGAGTACATATTCTATGCAGAATTGAACGTTCTCTTAGATTTTTAAGCATAACTCAACATAAAAAAATATGTTTTGATTTACCTAAATAATACGGTAAACCTAACGCCCTCTAGGAGCAACATCAAAACGAGCTTCAAATTCGTAATTCTAACCTAAAAACCAAAAAACATAATACTACCAATTTTCAAAGGCATGCTATCAAAACTCTCAGTTATTGAGAAATTTCAGAATAAAATTTAAACCTTTTACACCCTGTATTTCTTAGACAAGCGACATTTGTATAGGGCATGATGAGCTCAAACATATCTAATATTTTGGTGTCTTGTATCTCCAGGTTAGTGTTGACCCATTATTTCTGACTCACCATGTATATAAATAAATAGTCAATATTTTATGCTATATCTGGAGTATCTTTAGCACCATAATTAATAAGATCTGCTGTATGTACAATAATAGGATGTGTGTTAAGAATAATATTAATTAATATCGAAAAAATGGAAACTCAATATGATTTCCTGACTATTTTCATGAATATTTAAAATCTTCACCAAAGGGAAAATGTTAAGTTTTTATTTTTTTCAATATTAAATAGTTTTCAACAGTGACATTGTCGAATAATTTTCAACTTATTAATTATATCGTTTTTTTGTATTTATTTATTTTCAAATGTTATACATTTAAAGATATTTATAAATTACTAATTTGGCAAATTATTTTGTTAAAATTATATTTTGAATTATTAAAGTGAATTAATTCATTAACCAATTTTGTATAATTAATAATATAAAAATGCATGGCCAACTATGCACAAGACAACATCAGTTTTATCAATTTAACAAATTACAAAATATTAAGAAGCTGCTATTATATTCAATTACAAAGAACAAACAATAATGCAATTGAATGGTATACACATATACACGGTGTTCCATTTAAAAATTTGAAATACAACACTAAACTATACGTAAAAACTCTATTAGAAGCAATTTTCACTATTTCAATATATTAACTATTCTCTGAGATACGAACAATCCCTTAAATGTATTTTTTTTAAATTTCGCACTGTATCTCAAAATCAAAAAGGTGTATGAAAGTTCTGATTACAGCTTAAATTTCTCGAAAACCGTATCCTTCCATCTATTGTTGACAAATTATTTATAAATAATGAAACTGATTATTAGATTATAGAGGATCATGAATGTAATATTATCAAAATGAATAAATATAGGAAGTAAATTAAATGATAAAAATCAATTGCCGAGTAATAAGTATATAACATACTCGTAATACTAAATCAACTAGGTATATTTTATAGACTTAGATTATTTGTATAGATTATTTAAAATAATCAATTCTGATTCTATTCTACTTTATTCTACCTACCCATTTCAAGTAGCGTCAATTGTATTTCATGTTATTTCATTTTATTTCAGAAAATATTAATTGAACAGCAATTACGTCACTTCAGAGTTCGTTAAAAGTGTTTTAAGGAAAACAATCCAGTTAAGTTTTATATATACCTCGAAATTTAAAATTATTGTTTAAGTCTTATTAAATTCAATTTAGGATTTTTAAATTAATTTGATATTTTCAAAAATAGAATTTGAAGTAGAAGTAATACTTCCTGAAATTTAATTTAGTTAAATTAAATTGAAATTATACTAAGAAAAGGTGTACTATCGTGAAACTATCACAAAAACTACACAAATAATTATATAATTCATTAGTGCAGGAATTTATTTGAGCCATCAGTTTTATTTTTTTTAATTACTGTATATTCTTGTGCGATTTGCATAAATAGGATATCAACAATAATACTTTAAGTATAAAGTGAAAATCCATAAAATTACAAAATTTGTAATGTAGCAATATTTTTGACAGGTGAACTAATTTCGGTATTATTTCTATTAATTCAGTTGTAATATTGAATCAGTAAGATTTATGCATACCATTTTGTATTGTATAATTAATCATGATGAAAACAATCAAGTATCTTATTATGTCCAAAACAAAATAATTGGTTTTTAAAATATTTTTAAATTAATTTAAAATTGCTTCATTCAAAATGAAATAAAATATCAAATAGTTTATTTTTTTGTTAGGAAAAAATAGAAAAACTGTAAGTTTCATCTAAAATGGAATTATTAATAAAAGCGTAATTATATTATAAATTATTACAAGGATATATATTTTTAATTGTATTGGAAATGTTTTATTTTATAATAAGAAACTATATAATTAATACCGTCAATTTAAAGGCGTGTACCGACAATATTTCTTCTTCAATATTACTTTCAGCGACCAAGCGAACGATTTCCACCGTAAATATAAACTGCGACAAATAACCGTTCGTCAAACTTTTCAAGTTTTTCACTGCACGACTGGTATTGGTCAGGACGTAAACTGAAAAGTACTGAAAAACTTCAGACTTACGCAGAATTAAGTGACAAACTTTGGAAACTATTACTCACCGATAAAGCAGCGGGTCGTAAGATGTGGGTTAGTTTTCAGGAGGTTCGAGGAGCGCAAGAAACACAAGAGCAGCACGGCAACGCGAACGTAGGTGTGCGCTGATTCAGGCGGATCCGGTTTTATACCCCCCTTTTCGCCTGCGCTCTGCCATTGCAAATTCAGAATGTTTTTTTATTATCCAGGTAAATAAACAAATAAGATTATGCCAGCGATATCTTTAATGAGGTCTATTAAGGGCTTTAGTATTTGTTTTTTAACACCGTTTTCCTAATTAACCGCTCATCAAGGTAAATAATGGATTGTAATGTTACATAATGAAGGTGGTGTGGATGAGGTGTTAAAATAAGTGTCCTACTATTAACATTCTACAGGGTGTCCCTAAATCAACCAGTCATACGTTAATCTTGAATTCTACATCGAAAAATAACACTAGTTTGCTATATAAACTATTGTCCAAAAAGGCTTCGTTACGGATATACAGAGTATTGGAGTTTAGCTGAAAAAAAAAACAGAAAAACTGAAATTTCTTCAAAACCCTTTGAGATATTGCAATGCAATTTTAGAGGGGTAGATAGCTACAGAAGATTCATGTTTTGCAACACAGAATGATTTTTTACTTTTACCAGTGGCGCGTAGCGGAACGTTACTGAATATGTTTGAAGAATAAAATAGTACGCCGCTAGTTTCTCTTAAAATATTCTTTTTCTTTAAATTTATTTTAATGTTTAATTCTGAAGAAAATAGCTCCGTCAACATTCTATCGTATAACGTACTGTATTCGAGCAAAAAATAAAAACATACAGCAATTCTCGATAATTAGGCGATAAAATATTGACGGGGTTATTTTCTTCACAACTGAACAGGGAATTCAAAAAGAAAGAATACATATAGTGTTTTGCGTAAGAATCGACGCATAGCAGATGCGTGTAGGGTGTTCCAAAATATTGCAGTTTAACCAAATATATCTATAAACAAAGTTGCACATAGGCGGAGTTACAGGGCTTCAAATTGTGTTCAAATATTTCCAAAGAAATTTATATATCTCAGTTACTTAATTTGGAATAACCAAATTTGGTACATGATTTAGTTTCATTATTGTTTTTTTTTACTATGAGTTCAAGTAAATTGAAACACTACAAGGTGTTCATTGAGGGTGAATCACCCTTAAAATATAAGAATTTTTTTTTCATTGATCGAGTTTAAAAGGAATGATAGTATTTTCAACTAATGATATTGTTCAAAATGACTCTTTGCCGCAAATTTAATCTGTCCAGTAAATGATTATAGTTTCTTATAACGTTACATTTATTCGTAATACAATTCTACAAGTCTTTTGATGATGATATGGATGTAGTAGGTTACTTTTAAGAATTCAATGTACAGAAGTTATTAATAGTCCAGTTTCTCGAGATAAATGTTTAGTACTTATTTGCCGTTCATCTTCAACAGTTTGCAAAATATTTTCTTCATCTTGAAGTTTTATGAAGTTATTGGATATTATTGAAACACTTTCCTGCCTGTCGAGCTCATCTTTCAACATTAGAAAATGTTTCTCAATGGAGAATCATTCGATTTAGAAATCTCCTACGATATTCTTTCACACTTTTTTACAGTTTTCATAGCAACCTAGCACAACATGTTTAACTTGTTCGCTGAAAATAAATCTTCCAACCAGTTTCAACAACAGACAGTAGCAGAATAAAATTTAATTACTAACTTTTAAAGACAACGTGTTTCAATTTACTTGAATTCATAGTCAAAAAGACCAATAATAAACCTAAATCATGTATCAAATTAGGTTATTCCAAATTAAAGTAATTGAGAGATATTAATTTTTTTCGAAATATTTGACCCCATTTTGAAAGCTTGTAACTCCGACTGTGTGAAACTTTTTAAAAATATTCATTGACGTTCTGTTATACGCGCCGCTGGTACGGCCAAAAAATCATTTTGTTTTGAATATTATGCGCCAGTTATTTATTTATTAGTATACAGTGATACAATCTAAAAGCTTACAATGGCCATATTTGAGGAATAGAAAAATATATAAAAAATCCCTTGAAACCGGTTCTGTAATATGAAAGGAACACCAAAATGATGTATTGACTAACTGGTTTTAACTTACTCTTTCATCCACAGCCACCCCAACTAAATAATCTTAAGTGACACACTACTTGTGACATCTTATCTTAAAGCTATTAAAAAATGCTACATTTGATGTATTTTCAATTTAACGATTTTTTTTTACTTAATAAATAATGTTGCTAATTATTTCCATTATTTTGCAGACAATAATAAGTCCTATCCTCAAACTGTTGACGCACACTTGCAAGTGTTTCTCTGGTAATAACAGTACCACTAAATATCGCTCCTTAAAGTAAAACTGTTGAACTAGACCTGTAATAACTAATGTTAAAAAAACAAACACATTCTTAAACGTTTTCATTTGTTCAAACAATAATAAAGAACACGGAAAAGAAATATTTTGAAACAAAAAAACAATACAGGGTGAACCTTAAATAAGTACAAATATTTTAACTGCAGGTGTAGTTCGTCATATAGATGAGTCTAGCGAAAGTCATTTTTAAAAATTTCAAATATTTACGGAGATGTTATTTTTTTTAAATACCCACATTTTGAGGACCGCTGACCCGATAGACCACTGACGTAACCATTATATGATTTACTAAAGACGAGGTTGCCATATCGTCTGTAAGATAAATTATTTTTTATCGTAAATTCAATTTTTGGCGTTGTTTCTAATTTAAAAACACTTGTTTTTAGCAATAAGTAAAGTAAAATTATCATAAATGATTAAAATATGAATTTCCGCAAGTTCGATACTATCAATTAAATTATTTAGGAAGTTACTTTGCTCAATGATTCCAAAAAATATCCATAAACGTGCATAAAAGCTCACTAGGCTGAGAACCAACTACTTAAATAGTTATCTATATTTCACAAGTTAATACCATTGTACACTGTTAGCAATATTATCACAAATTATCCCTACAAATTCTTCATCAAGAATAAAAAAAAACTATGATTTTCACACACACCCTGCACTAGTAGGGGAGACCAGGTACGAAAGTAACATTTTTTGTAAAGCCGGATAAATAAAAAATTAAGAAAGTTATATAAATGTACTTACTCTAAGTCGTTTCCTTGGCATTTTATATATAGAAGAAAAATAATATTGAAGTAATTAAAGCCCATATTGATGAATAATTAATAAAAAAGTAGAGAGTGTACATCGTTACAACCTACCCAATGGTATGGGTCAAAAGTAACAGACCATGGGGACGTTTGTAACATATGAATAATAGGTAATAACTAAGTATAAAAAGTTAGTATTTACAAGGTATTTGTTTATTGATTATATCTATATAAAAGTAAGTCGTAGTGCAGGTATATAATATATTTTTTGTTTGAAAAAAAAAATAATAAAAAAATAGAATAATGAAACAAAAATATAAAATAACAATAGGTAAATTATTTTTGGTAATAACGAAGAATTTTATCCCTATCTGGCTTTTGCACGGTTGTTACGCCAGACTCGTCTATATTCCATATTTGAGATAATTATATGTATTATATATGAGGATAACATGTTAAAATCGTCCCCCTATGGCATTGTTACAATCGTCCCATTACGCATTTTTCACGCAATTGACATGATACTTGCTAAAAACATTTTTTAACGATTATTTTTAATTAAAATACCATGCTTAGGTTATAGCCAATATGGGTATTAATTGAACAAACCAATAAAATAATTGAAAATAACATTCAGTTCTAGGATTCTGATAGATTAAGATTAAGAATGAAAACTTACTTTGCATATCATTTCGCACCGTGCAGGTCATAACTCGAACTAAAACACACCACGGATATTGTTGTTCAAATGAGTTACTGCAGATGACACTGCCGACTCTATGATGATATAATAACATAGACAAACCTCTTTAGAAAGACAATAGGCTTACTGTTACAACCAACCCGTGTTACTTTCGTACCCGGTCTCCCCTATGGTCCATGGCAAAGGAATAAGCTGTGGCAAAAGTCAAGTTACAAGTGGAAACAAAACATGTAATATTTGTGGAAAGGGATTTGATAATTTCAATACACGTAAATTGAATGTTAATATGAGATACTTTTGCATCTGAAACCAAACTAAGCTAATTAAATGGTTTATTTAAGTAATGCACTGCTTGACGTATCTGTTTTAAGAGTTGCGGCACTAACGTATAAAACGGATTTAAATCGTCTTATTATTTTCACAAACAGTTTTTTCTCATCTCAGTGTCTTGTGTATTTAATGTTTTTCGTGAAATACAGTGTGATTAAATCAAATATGGCGCATTATTCAAACAGCGAAGAGGTCGATATGCTAAAAGCATATTTGTTAAGTAGATATAATCAGTGGTAGTGATAACGTATTGTGATAAATCAGTTGAAGTGTAGTAAAAATGGATGACCAAATTTTGGATAACTATGATTGTGAGTAGAGAATCTGGTTTATATTTTCAATTTAGTGATGAGGTATAGAAATGTCAAAGGGGAGAAGATGTCCATTAATACTTTCATAAATAAACATATTTCAATCATTCTTTGACATGTCTAAAAATTGTAGTTAACTTTATAAATGATACTGCAGGAAACAACTACTCCGCGGGCTAATGCCCCGACCGGCATTGAATTATACCTGCAGTATCTGTATGAAACAACCAAGAACCCTCATCAGTATGCCATAGGTGAGATAGATAACCGACAATTGAACTGGCTGTTTCTTCATATGTAGTTTCACATATAAATCGAGTGCAGGTGAGATGTAACTGGTCTGCTACTTCCTGCTCGGCCTAAGCGGCTCGACTTGCAGAAAGCGACCTACAATATCGTAGGTACTTAACCGCAGACCTCTCGCCCCGGGCGATGCGCCATTAAATTTATAAGTGATACTGCAGGAAACAACTACTCCGCGGGCTAATGCCCCGACCGGCATTGAATTATACCTGCAGTATCTGTGTGAAACAGCCAAGAACCCTTGTCGGCCACTCCACCAGACATAGACCGGTTTCGGGCTTGTTAGCCCTCATCAGTATGCCATAGGTGAGATGACCGACAATTGAACTGGCTGTTCCTTCATATGTAAGTTAAGTACCTACGATATTGTAGGTCGCTTTCTGCAAGTCGAGCCGCTTAGGCCGAGCAGAAAGTAGCAGACCAGTTACATCTCACTTGTAGTTAACTTTGTTGAAGCCTATTCGATGTCATTAGTGTAACACTGAAAAATCATGAAATTTATTTAAAATTTGACCTTTTTATTCCTTTGTAAAAAAAACAACTATTAATTACGTGTTCTACACACTGAACTGTACTGCTGGTTAAAATATGTGTATTTATTTAAGGTTCAATCTGTATAGACTTGAAAATTAAATTTTCTTTAATAAATTGAAAACTACTTGCAAAGCGCCATTGAAAGGCATTTTTTGAGAGCTTTAAGATAAGGTATCACAAGTAGAGGGTTACCGCTTAATATTATTGGACTGAGAGGTAAAGTAGAATGGGTTAATTAATGCTCCATTTAGATGCACCCTCATATTATAGAAATGACTTCGAGGGATTATTGATATGTTTTTTGTTTCTCATGTCTTAAATTATCACTTACGATGTCGTCATCAGAACTTTCATAGACCTCTTTTTAAGATACAGAGTGAAACTAAAAAGAAAACTACTTTTTAGGCGTTCTTTGTATCTCGGAAAATCGCTGATTAATAGTTTTTTATGTAGAGTTCAGTGGCGTACTTGAAATTTATCTACAGAGGTGTCTCTTTTAAAATATGATCGAAATATACCCCATGGAACCCCATGTATATTTTTGGGAGACACTATACATAAGGGTGTAATCAACATATTTCTATTGCGGACTCATATTGAAACACAGGGTGATAAATTTTAAAGAGTAACAATTGTTTTTAAACAAATTTCTGAAATACTTCAAGGAATCAAATTGAATTTTGACAGAGTCGTATACTAATTCAAGGTACTTAAAGTCATGTGACATTTGTTTTGATCTATGACTAAAGGAAGCTTTGTCGAAGTTATCTCTTGATAACTTTTACTATTTTAATATTATCGGATTCAAGAATCAATTTTGAACAAAATAATATCGTTTTCGATAAATAAGTAGAATTATTGCTGACTGCATTAGCCCTTTAAAAATTGATACGAGATAAACGCTCCAAATTGTTATTGAATATCGACTGTATTATAATGACATAGAGGTGTGAAATAATAAATGACGGTTTTCAGTAACTATTAATTATTCATGGACGAAGATTGACGTTGCTACAGAATGGACTTTCTAGAAATCAATTAACAAAGAATTAATAACATCTAATTAGTACAAAAATTATGGCAAAACATATTAATAAGAAATAACTTGCTTCAATACATGACCCTTTTTATATCGATGGATGCTTGCTCAACAATTTCTTGTAACTTCACATAAACAAATGTGACATAGGGATAACTAAAATACACAGCTCAAGGAGTTAAAATTAGAAGACTTAAGCTAAAGCAAGTTTGTGGCTCCCGGACTAGGGTTTTGGAAAACGTGAAGTAATATAGAATATCCGATTTCAATTATGAGCAGGTACCCCATGTTGTCTTTAATCATTGAGTAAAATTGATCAATAAAATATTATGTTTCTAAAGAAATAATCAACGTGGCAGATCAACATGTTTGGTTATGCTGGGTGTCAAGACATGAGAGAATTGAATGAAATGAAAAAGCAGATGAGCTTGCAAAGAAGGAATCTGAAACATCCTTCTTATGACCAGGGCCAACCTTTGGCATTCCTTGGAGTGCTGGAAAGTGGGTTCTAAGAAGGTGGATTTAAAAAGAACATTGTGAATACTGGGTTTCAAAACCAGAGCATACTCAAGCGAAGGAAGCCTTGGATTATCCTTCGTAGAAAAGAGCAAATAAAATGTTGAGCATGAGTGAGATCAGGCTCAGGGCGATGACAGGACTTTTAACATGACTGTCGATTGGAGAAACATCTCTATAACATGAGATTAGTAGAGAACTCAACATGCCGAGGGTTCAACTGGAAGAAGGAAACCTCTTTTCAAGTACTTGGGGAATGCGAAGACCTAGAACGCCTGAGATATCGAATTCCTTGTCAACCTTTCTTTTATGAGAGGGAATTGAGTTACACGAATTCTGGTCGTGGTGCTTCAGGTTCCTTTCCTTTTGGGAACTGTCCCACAAGTAAAGAGAAAAAACATGTTTTGCTTTATTATATTATTGCTGATAAATATTCATGTCTCAACCAAATATTATTAGTAAAATTTTTGTAATTGTCACTTTCAGGAGTAATATATAAAACTCAAAATTTTTTCTATATTGACGATTTGGATGAATATCCCAATCACAATTTTGACATGTAAATACTCTTAACAACAGGTAATCTAAGACTAATTTTAATGTATAGTTTGTTGGTATTTTTGTTTATTTTTCTCTTTTTTTTCTTGATGTAATTTTAACCTGTACCTATATACAATTTTATAATGTTTATATAAAATATTTTGTACTGTCTGTTTTAGAGCCCTGAAGAAAAATTCAATATAAGCCGAAACGTTGGCAGTAAGTAAAAGCTTCTGTAATAAAATTTGTTTTTTTGTATCAATATTAATAAAATAAGCAATTGAAGTTTCCTAGAAAATTCTTAAAACTGTAACATACTGGAACGTACGGCAATATTGTAGTTTATACCTGCTGCTTTTAACCTAAAAGTATTATTAGTCATAGTAATGTGGATAGTGTATTTGGTTTTTTTGTGCTTGTTTGATATTTCTTTGTACATAAACAAAAAAGGAACAATTTATAGTAAATCTGGGTAAAAAAGTATTTCCCATTTTATACTGTATTGTAAGAGCTCTAAGAAACCCATGTGCAGTAAGTATGTTTAGATGTATTTGTAACAAAAATTATCTAGTTTATATTTTGTGATTTGTAATTATTGTGCACACATCTAACAATCCTGACATGTACGTCAGAAATACTGTCATATTCAAGATATGTTTGCGGTCATAATTATTATGTTACCGATGGTCAGAGAACAAAAAAAAAATATGTAAAATGTTTCCTTTCGTACAATTTATCATCCAGCAAAATACAGGCACTCATATTCTGGACACCTTATATATTTCAAAAGTTCATCAAATCTCGAACACAATTTGCGAAAGTCGTTAATTTAGTAGAAAAATGTCAAATAAACCTTCATGCCTGATATTAGGTTGTCTAGATCCTGATACTTACTGCGAATTGTTTCTGTTGGACGACATGAAGCTTGCAAGTTACTTGTAATAACAGGATATATATTTTAAGAGACCATCATTCTCCACCAACATTAAGACATTATTTTATAAGCAACAATTTTAAGAACATGCTGTATAAGCTGCTGTATTACTTTAGCCTTATATTTAAAAACATTTTGCTTGCAGGTAAATATGGTATCAGGCGTTAGATATGTGCTGCAACAGTGTACTACATATTTAGCTGTGTAAATCAGGAAAATGTTTAAACCAGTTAATTGTTTAATAAAAGACAAGATACTTTACAATTTATTTAAACATAGCGGCCAATATGAATGTCTAAAATCCAGAGAAGGACAAATGGAACAGAAACCTCACTTAATGTTGGCAATCTTCTCTTGTTATTTCTTGGTCTCGCAAGACAAGACCAATACCATACTTGACAGCAGACAAGACAAGATTTTTTAAAAAGTCTTGCGAGACAAGACAATACAGATTACTACATCAAAAAGTCTTGCAAATATAAAAAGACAATGTTTAAGTTAGTATTAGCGGAAAAAAATAAATATTGCATTTCTATTGTAGCCAAGTATACCATGTAGAGCATTGTGGTAATGCATGTATTGGTATCTTGGAAACTATAAAAGATATTAAAGTGAATGAATGAATGCTAACTTAATGGTGCTTGCAGACCGGACCAGAGTTGTGAAATTTCACACTGAACATGTGAACTAAATTTGTAGATTTGTTTTCTCTATTTTTTTTAAATTGTTCACATGTGGCGAAATATCCAAACAAACAGAAAGGAAAACAATTAAAATCATTAGATTATAAAAATATTTTACTCTGAAAAACATTGATTTAACTACACAGTTATTAAAATAATGTTTTCATAATGTAATCTCGATTAAAATCCAACTCAATCTTAGATAGTAATTAGTGTTGCTGACAAATCTAAGGCCAAACATTGTTTTTTTGACCTGATTCTTCATCCATCAGTGTTATCTATCTTAGAGACCATGTCTCACAAAAGTGCTGCGTATACTTCTGTAACAAATGTGCCAATCAACTCTATAATAGCTCAATATATTCCAACTGTAATAAAGAAACACTCAGAGTTCGTAGACACTACAAGCTCTCGATGGGTCATTTACATTTACATATTTGTTTAAAAATGGTATAAAATAAAGATTTTTTCTTTTAAAGTGGCGTTACATATCAATTAGATATTATTCCAAATAATAAGTTCATACTACATCAAAAACTGTTACTTGTATGCTTGTACGTTACTCTATTTCATACATAAGGTATAAATTATAATTTATCAAATATGAAATAACAAACATTAGCTCTCTGCTTGTTCTGTACTATCTACTTTGTGATTCTCAAAGAGCAATTAGTGGTATACGATAATAATTTTGCAACTTTTATTGCCAGCCATTAAAAATGTTATTAGGAACCAGTGAGGAAGATAAAAAGATTAATACATTTGGAAGGAGTTAAAACTGTGCATAATATAGTTATTGCAATTAACGAAATAGAAGTACCTGCTTATACAGAAATAGAAATATATTTAATATATTTTTATCTGGAGCAAACAAATGATTTGTATAAGATATAAAAAGAATTTTAAAAAATCTGTATTCCAGATTTAGAATTTTAAAATTTTTTTTCCCAAACTAAAATTGATATAAGCCTCGTTTTTATTGGGTGGAGTTTGCAAATTCAACGTGTCTTTGAAATTTTATAAAATACGATTTATGTAAGTCGTATTATAAGTAATTATAATACCTGTACTAACCAAAATAGAATTTTAAATCGTCGTGAACAGAAAGTATGTTGCCAACACTGTATAGTTAATGTGGAGTTTGGGTCAATTATATTTGAGAAAAAAATTGCGGTTAATCTAGATACTTTATAGGTTATATTATGCGTGTCGTATAGGAAGTAGATACTACCGCAGCAGAGAGGGATCAGCAATTTCACACCGCTGTCTGCACTTTGAAGTTATTTCATTCGATAAAGACCGGCAAAAATTTTTTTATTTGCGCGTTTTCATTTATTTCACATGAAAGTTTACGGTATATCCACATTATTTAACAATTAATTATACAGTTATATATAGGTATTTCAACATGTATTATTATTATTTACTGTTAACATACAGTGTGACAATGCGATTTACTTCAGTAAATAAAATATCTGTCATTGTATGCTTTTCATAAAGCGACCAAAATTTGCAGATTTATTAGATGACAAACTATATTCTAATAGTGTATTTGCAATTCTTATCATACTTTTAGAGTTTACAGAACTCAATTTAGAAAAAAATTTGTTCACAAAAATTCGTGCTGCCAAACTGAGCTATTAGTCGGACACTAAATTTTGTGTTGCATTTTTTTCCTTGGGAAATATTTAGGAAGAATCTCAACCAACCTTATATTTCCAAATTTATTTCGCAAATCAGAATTTTCATATTGTTCAATTATCTCTAAGCTGATTTCTTGTTCACAAAAATCATTGATTCTACCGGAAAATTCTTTCATCAAAGATTGCAGTTCATTTGTAATGACGCGAAATCAATGTTATCATAACTGATAATTGTTTTAAAATAATTACCAATTCGAAATCGACTTTTCCAAAGCCTAAGTTTATTTCGAAAAAAAAATGACATAGGTAGACATAGAGTTCATCAACTAACTGTTTGATAATACGCAATTAAGTTCATTGAAGTGTATAGTAATGTTCACTAGAAATGCCAAATATTGTGGTTAAAATTTAAAACACCTTTCCTTAAGTCGGACGTATTTGAAATTTTATTTTAAAATGAAGGAAAAAAATATTTTTGTAATAATTCCAATAAAATTGTCTTATTGTGCCATATTAATTTTATTTAGAATTGCCTTCTTATGTTACATATTTAAAATAAACTGTAGAAAAACATTTTTGTTTGTAAAATTTTGCACTCATGTGAATAAAATTACCAAGTGCTATTAACAATCAAAAAACACATTTTAGTCATCTATATTTCATTACATTAATGAGTTTATGGAATAAGAGTCAAAATTCGTTTTTTTTGTGGAAAATACTTTTGTAATACATTTGTGCAAATATGGGTAAATATAAAACAAAGTATCATTTCATTGCCAAATTCTATTGGGTATAGCTGGACCACGCTTACATTAATGATTTTATGGAATAAAAGTCAAAATTCGTGTTTTTTTTGTGGAAAATACTTTTGCAATACATTTGTGCACATATGGGTAAATACAAAGCAAAGTGTAATTTCAGTGTCAAATTCTATTGGGTATAGCTGGACCACGCTTACATTAATGAGTTTATGGAATAAAAGTCAAAATTATTTTTTCTGTGGAAATACTTTTGCAATGCATTTGTGCACATATGAATAAATACAAAGCAAAGTGTCATTTCAGTGTCAAATTCTATTGGGTACAGCTGGACCATTCTAAAATCAACGTTGTTTACTATAGCAGTGACGAAGACATAATACTTCAACAATAGTTTACATACAATCTATTGTAATAATAATATCACTATTTGACACCTATTTTCAACATTCAACTTTAATTCTTAGTTGTTTCATCCAATAATAAAAATCTAATAAAATTTGTATTATTGGGTGAAACAACTAAGAATTAATTACATTGAATGTTGATAATAGGTGTCAAATAATAGAAATCTAATAAAATTTCTACTCAGAACTTCCAGTAGTTCAAAAACTAATTTGAAGAAGTGCCATTTTTATTGCAATAGAATGTATTCCGAGCATGTGCATTCATGGATAGGATTAACTTTGCTTGGCCTTGCTACTACGCATGCAGAGATCAGGGCTGAGATGAATTTGGTCAAGTTGTAGTACCTTAATGTATCGGTTTTAGTTTAAAATATGCTTATAAATAATTAAATTGTAAAATGACAATCATATAGGTTGCTGAAACATTAATAACAGAAAGTAAAACTGATCTTTTTAGTTCAAAAAAATTTGCCGCTGTGAATTTCGGACTTCTATTTAGAATTAAGTTTCTTAACCTTTCCAATTCGTCCTTTTCTCTAGCCAAGAGTGGCAAATGCTCCAAGAGGTAGTTGCACAATTTCAGCAACTTATTCGCTTCATCCACTGCAGCGTCGCAAGTAAAGATTATGAATATGGGTCCGCACTAAAAATAAGGAAAAATACTAATTTAGTAATTGCGGTATCACGTGTCAATAGTGTTATAAGGAAGTTCATCAATTCTTTTTATATACAGGATGTTCAGTAAAAAATCACCAAATTGTTGTGATGTATTGTCCAAACCAAAATATAGTGATTTAATTCAACTTACCTCATTTCGAAAGTTAAAGATTGTCAAAATTAAATATTAAATTTTCCATGTATTTGCTTCAAAAGTAGAATAGATTTTTAATCGTCCTAATTATTTTTGTTAATCAAAATGTGTAAATAATGGACTCATAGTAATTATTGAAGAATTAGCGTCGTACCTCATGGTCAATTTCGAAAAAATCACATTTTGAATTAGAGTTGCATGTCTATATAGTAATCGTTAAGGTAAGGTGTAACATGCGTGTCTAAATTAAACATAATAAAAATATGATAGTAGAGTTTTAAAAAGTCCGTAATATTCAAAGTTAACTTTCTAAATAGTATAGATACTCGCAATACCTACCTATATGTGTCTTCTAAACATCACATATTGAAGGGAACATCTATTCGAATACGCTGTTTGTGAATGAAATTAAATATTTCTGTCCATTTAGTGTACCTAGGTCGCAATTTAAAGGCCGATAAGGTAGTAATTTATGATCCCACACCGAATATTTTCCTTAAATTCATGTTGCAAATGCTTTTCGCAAGGAATAGGTCGATCTTCTCTCCACATGCAACATTTTCTTCTGTTATTTATTCTCCTTCTCATAAATATGACTCTTTTAGAGTATAGAATATTGTCGACCAATGATGAACGTTTAAATTGAATTCTTCACATCATCCCTCAAAATTTTCTCTTACTTAAATAATTATCTAGTAATAGTTATTTTTCTAACATGTGCGGAAAGTGACACATTCCCGCACGCAACTGCCGCATGCCGTAGCCTAAATGGCCCAAAGCGGAGTTCGGGCAAGCTTAGGAATACAAATTTTTCTAGTTCATGAAAATAAATCGAAAGTTTGTGTTCTTAAATCTGTATTAATATAAACTGATGGTGCATCTGTGCATGACGTTAATGACTGTAAATTACAGTTTGAAGATGATGAAGATGAAAAGCCAGTTTATCCAAAAATCGTTACCAACTTAATCATCAGGTAAGTTTCATCACTGATAAATTTTTTTACGTCTTCTTGACTAAAAATTATTGCCTTTTTTCGCACGAAATCCAACATTAATTAAAAAGGCAGTTATTTGATTAAATTTTCCAATATCCAGATCTTGTTTAACTTTACAAATACTTTTTATCATTGAATATCTGAACCATAACATGTTTGTTTTCCAGGATTTGGACATTTCCAAAAAATATGCTAAAAACATTTCATCTTTTGTTAATTTTACCATTTTAGTATAACACCAATCGATAAAATGGGAGTATCTTTCTTCTGATTAATTCATTATCGATTTCATAAAATTGAAAGAACATTATAGAAATTTAGTGTAGATTGATATACCAAGCAACGTCAATCACATAAACAATCAGAACTAAATGTTATTGCTACAGCAACAATTATTAATGTATACGAGGGTTCTTCATAACAAAATATTTATATATATTTTTTTTGTTAAAAAAAATCTTTGCAAATTTAAGAGTGGAATCAGTTTCAATAGAATTTAGTCTTTTCTTGCTCAACAGTACTAATAACTGAACCACCAATTTTTTATGCAGATGCTACCAGTTTTCCTTAATCTTGCAAATAGTACTGAAAATAATTACTTATCTGGTTAAGATGTATATTGTCACGGGTTTCCTAACCCGTCTTTTTCTTTTACCAGAAAAACAATCCGTTAATTAATCACTTATCTTTATTAACTACTATGTACACTACTGAATACTAATTACAACTCAACTAAGCACTATTTAAGTAATTTCCAACTAAATACTCCAATTCAAGACTGTAATTCAATACTCTCATTCAAGACTGACTGACACGGCCGTTTATTCATCTTTTATAGATCAAACGAATATTCCAGGTATTTTCTAGTATCTCTAGACCTTTTCTCGAAATATTCTCGTCGATACTCCAATTTTCCAGTCGCGCCTCGATACACGGCATTATCTGTTTGTTTACCAGAATCGCGTAGGGCAATCGGGACAATCTAGCGTTTTGCGCTACCACAGCCATCGAATTGGGTGCGAGCGGGGCAAATTCTGTGACAATATCTGTTATATTGTTATAGTAGATAATAGCGTTCGTTATACCTGCCTAATGTGCACTTATATGTCTGTCTAAGAGATTAGTAGCTGAGTGTGCAATAACATTCCTTTGAGCAGATCAGGACCACATTGGTTATTTGGACATAGGAAGAAAGTTATGTATTGGCAGCGTTTATTAACATACATTAAATAACCATATATTCTTGACGGGGGCTATTTAAGATTTACGGTCACTGTACATCCAATAGCCTACGATTCACATATTTTTAATACCTTACTACTACTGCCAGTATTTTATTCTACCAAGTTTGCATTTGACAAACTCTACACAGTACTCATCGGGAATAGTGTAGGATTTATTCTAGAATCCGACACACCCGATATCAGTGGATCGATAGGCATGCTACCGTAATGTACACGAAATTAACAGGTATAACCATAGCCACCAAAGAAATTGTCCGTAGGCATATGACGGCCAAAACTCAGAATCTTCACAGATAATAGGCAATCTTTACTGATCTTAAGTAATCGTAAGATAATTATTAGATCAGCATGGGAATGCTATCAGGCACTGGTAGTGGCCTCAATCGACAACAGAATATCTGTATGCTGCGTTATGGATCCTGAGCGATGCAGTAAAGAAGCTGATAAGCTAGCCAGGAGTGCATCGGGTCTCAATATCTTTGGACCTGGTCCTTCCAGTCAGTCCATTGTCAGTACTGTTGAAATTGTCAAGTTCTTAGAGTATTCCTGCAAGGATATAGCCAAAAAGTACTTGGTCGTGTCTAGGATGGATCTTCCACTAGTGACAGGTAGTCAAACTAGACACTGTTGGCTAAGGAAAGACCTTTAATATATAAGGAGGTGAGAAACAGGAAGACAAGGTAGTATTTCATGCACTCTGTGAGTATACTGCCATCTCGTAAACCTAAATAATCCGTGTTGGGGAGCGATGACCTTCTAAGGCCTAAATTAGAGAGATCCCCCCGAACAACGTCACCATCGTTTTCTCTTCATTAGGCTGCTTAGCGGCTTAGGTAGATTGATCTTTTATTGGCAGGAAGTACAAGGGGCCCAACGGGGCCTAAGTCTGTACCCACAATTCCAGAATACCTTACCTTAACAATTACTATGTCATGTCTGACATGCAACTGTAACTCAAAATTACATCTCCTTGTTAATGGTTGACGTTTTAATGGGCTATGACATATTTAAAAATGTAGTAAAAAATAGTATTAGTAAATGCTATTACTTCAAGGATTATCTTTTTTATATGCTTCGATTTACAAAATTTTAAGACGATTATTAGCATCGAAAAATATTCCTGTAAAACATTCCGGTAAAAGTCATTTTTATGTCATAACAAACCCAATGATAAGTTTAAAGCAAGTACATCTAAAACTGTGTAAAACTTTATCTAACAAAATAGAAATTTTACTTCTTAACTTTGACAGTATGTTGGCAACCTTTAATTCACTTTTGTCTGATGTAAGTTAAATAGCAATATATTGACTCGTACCATCTCTATCTGAACTATTCTTTACTCGACATCCTGTATAGAATATAATATAATTTTTAACGTAAATTAACTAAATCTAACATTTTATAATATGCTTTTGATATTGTTCAAATAAATTTGTATACTTATTTTCAAAGCTTGCGCAGGTTGTTTAAATAATTAAGAAAGTTTGTATTTGTGATACATTGCTTGCACTTTACATATTTGCGTCATGTTCTGTTTTTAAGATTTGTAGACAGGGTGAGTCATTTATATTCGTATATAGCTTAAAGGCATATTGTTAACGTCAAAATAAAGCGATTGAGAACAACGTGCCTTATTCAATTGTTCCTCCTTTTCATTCGACAGTGTTAAAGTTGAAAATTTTTTTCGATTTTTTGCTATGTTTTAAGAACGTATGAATGCATTGTTTTGAAAATTAATAGTCTCATGTTTCTTGAATAGGTGGAATTTAGTAGTATTCAGTTTATTTAGTTTACCTTATTAATAGTGAAGAACAACTGTGGGAAACGTTTAAAGAATTGGTTAATATCATCAAGCAACATAGAACTTCGTCAGACAAAATTTAAGTAAGAGGCGAAGAAAGTGTATTGAAATCGCTGGTGGTCACTTCAAGAATCTTTTATGATCAATAATTTATTACGATAAAATCAAAAAATTCAAGAGTGTAAAGACAAAAAGTTGGACATATTTTTACAGCGACAATGCAATGTAACTGGCGCCCCCTAGTCGTGACCTCAACACTGTTTGCATATTCGCAGTTGCAAAAAACATAAAAGTTTTAAATTTTCAAAACAATCGGTCCATACGCTCTTAAAATATAGCAAAAAATTGAAAACACTTTTTCAATTTTAACACCCTACAATGAAAGCGAGCAAGAATTGAATAAGGCTTTATTTTGACGTTAACAATCTGCCCTTAAGCTTATTATTTTTAATAACTCACCCTGTAATATGGATTAAAGAAAAACTGCCGTTAAAGTTTTGAATGTAGTCAAGGACTTTTTACTGTATTAGAAAGGTATTTTAAGCTAATATAAATCGAATCTCCTACAATTCCTATCGATGAAGTCATATTATGTATGCTCTCTGATACCAAATATCTAGGTATGCTAATGAACAATTCCATAGACAAAAAAGCTCTTCAATAATTATCTAAAAAAATTAATCTAGCTAAATTTACTAACCCGGTTTAATGAAAGCACTCTATAAATATCTAAGTTCACTTTTGAAACATATGACTTCATTGATAGGAATTGTAGGAGATCTGATTTATATTAGCTTAAAATACCTTTCTAATACAGCTAATAATAAATAATATATGGGTAGATATTGTGGGTGTAATTTAACGCTGGTCGGGGTTTTGTCCGCAGAGTAGTTAGTTTCACACAATACTGTTAATACCTAAAAATATATAAAAAACGATTACATAAAGGGTAAACATTATTGTCGATATTTAGTTTCAAATAATTTTAATTTATTGGTATAATAATTTTTATAGTTAGATATTTGACTCAGCTTAAAGAAGTCAAGGATGTCAATAACTAGAACATTATCCAAACAGAATATGCAAAATTAATGTTGAATAGGAAGCAACATGGTTATTTCGTTTTCCGTATAAAAATGTTAAGTGTGCTTACAATATTCATAAATGGGATACCTACGGCTTTATTTTGGATTTACGTGAAATTGTACCTGTTGGTGGAGCTACACTCCATAGAAAAACTATATACAAGTTTTCGAAGGATGGTTTAAAATAAATTTTTTAATGTCAACATTTTGTATATCAGAAACAAAATGTTATTGGGTAAAAGTTTATTTGATTTATCGCCATAGTTTTGGTTATACAATCCATTGGTGATATCTGCCTGATTATTAAAGAACACCGTGTATAATTTAATAATTACAGAAACATATTGCGATTTTTTCTACAATTGTACAGGGCGAATACTAAATATCTGCACTATGTTGAACTGAGAAATATACGAGACAAGATAAAATTATTTTTGATTAACTTACATAACAGTTTACATTACTTACCACTACCACACCTGTGTAGAATATACTCTCAATGATAACTTTATTTGATAAGATTGTATCCATGCCAAATTTTAAACTAGTGTCGGTAAGAAAAGCCAAAACAAGTAACAAAATCATCACACTTTGAGCTATAAGCAGTAATAAGGGCCAACCGAATACTATGTTAAAAATATCCACAAGTTTGTCAGCTTCCACATAAATGGATTCAATTACTTGAAGATTTTTAATCGTGTCACTTTTAATAATAACACACTTTTTAGTTCTAATGAGAGTAATTTTAATACTGTTGTACTTTCTTCTTAGTAACTGAATGATATTATATATTAAATTTAGCATTATATGTTTATAAAATTGATGTATTAATACATATACAGCGAAAGTTACACCTAGGGTGTCACGAATAGTTGGAAAAAAGGTAAATCCAGATAGAATTCCTATAGCGAACATAACAAAGGATAATTTTGAAAAATGCGTCTTACATTCAGGATGGTACTTGGCGTGAGACAAAAAATTAAGTAACTGCTGCCAGGACTCTATATTCCAAAATGAAGATCCTAAGATCGCGACCAGAACCAGAAGCAACGATGCCAATGCCTCTAAGCAATATAAACTAAGCCAAAGTGAGGACATCTTGATTGGTTGTTGTTGAATTTGATAACGTAAAACTATTTCTAACAGCGTCATTGAGATAGACAACAATACTGTATATAACCTGAATACATATCTATCGACTAGTTTTTGTTTGTCGAAATCATACCAAGGAGTTAAACCAATAATGTTTGCTAGTTTAAAGATTGGGTTTGTGATAAAACAATTTTCTCCACAAGGTTTCAGTGACATGGTACTAAAGCTAAAGCAACATAAATCGTTACTATTTCTACAAAACAAGTGAATTAATTAATTAAATGTAATATTTCTCTGTTTGCATAGAAACTGTAATGGTGGAGTATCTATTGTTATTTGTTGGAAATGTTGTTCATTATATACCATTTTAAGTGAATATATTCTTGCATTAGCCTAGCTATAATTTACATAAACATAAAAACTCAATCTACTAAACCTTTTAAGTTAATAACGTATCATAAACTATCTTTTATAATTCATATGAAATGCTATGATGTAAATAAAATTATGTGCAATGCACCATTTTTTAATTGATGTATTGATGTGGTTAATTGTTTTATGCTTTTTTTATATATATAAAATATTGAAAATGGGATGTCACCGTTTGTTTGTTGTTGACATTGGTCAAGTTTGATAATAATATTTTCATATATATATATATCATATATACCTACAAATATACATGTTATGCCCAGAATATAGCTTCAATGAGTTTATTTGTGACTCTTTGCCGTTTATTATACCGAATTTTTTTTATGATGGTTGGGTCCAAGTTGTTGAGGTGCTTATCACAAAATGTAACCTTGTCGCTGAACTGAGCTTATGCCTGACCATAAATAATAATATCTCTAATAATAATAATATCTCTACCCTCATTCTAATCACGAGGATTAGCCCAGAAGTCTAAGACTTGTGCGGGAGAGGCCGGCATATTATCATTAAGCAGGCCGCATTTGCGCCCAGAAACGACTTACGTTGGTAGACCCTAACCACCATTCAGTGCAGGAATGAGGGAAACCTGGAAAACCTCATTAATTAGGGGGGTACTCAAATGTCAACCGGTATCAATCTCTCATTCTTCCACCCTACCATACCCGCAGAGAGGGTGCCAATCTCTCCACAAATATAGCTTATATACGGTCTACCGGCTGCGAGGGTCGAACCCACAGCGATCCAGTCACCTCGATTCAAGTATTGACGCCTTAAATCGCGCGACCACTGACCGATCCAAAATCAATCATAACAGTGCCAACCGTGTCACCTAAGTCAACATTTAGACAAATTTTTCATAGAAAGTATTTTTTAAAAGAAATTGGTAGCATATATAGATGTCTTCACAAAGATTAACAAAGCAAAAATTATTTTGATTTTTTTTTTGATTAAAAAAATCATGTTTCAGTGCATTCGTAAGCTGTTTTTCATGATTTCTTATTTATTTTATTTTTTTTTACTTATTTATTGAATACATCAACTTACAGCCAGAAGGCCAATTACAAGTTGAGGGGACAGCACAAATGCATAATATCAATCAGATATAACAAAGAACATATATACATATATAAAAACAAACAAAAAATCTAACATCTATAATACATCATATGTAATTATTAACACAAATAAGACACAAACTAAACAAATACATTTCTTATGTCTTTCTCAGAACAATTGAATATGTCGAGGCCATTCTGCACAGCGTTATACACATAACATACAAAGGAGATGACTTCATTAAGTTGGTACGTGGCTTGCAAAGATAAAACGTATTACAATATCTTGCCTCGAAAATTTAAATACGATAAAATTTCTGGACAATCATATACATTATGAATTACTTTAAATAGAAATATTAACAAATGTAGATTCCGACGATCCGACAAACTAAGCAAAGAAAATCTACTAAGAAGATCATTATGCGGTGTCCCAACTGGAGGATATTAAAAACCTCCTCTGTATATTTTCAACGCACAGGGTATGATTAATATATCCAGGATTACAGATCAAACTCGCATATTCCATTTTTGACTTCACAAAAGAATTAAATAATGCAAATAATACCTGTTGATCCGTAAAATTGTGTGCGTTTCTTATAACAAAACCTAGATTTTTAGAAGCAGCAGATACAATGTTTTCAATATGTTTCACGAATGTCAATTTGTAATCAAACGTAATGCCCAAGTCACAAAAATAACTGGGACGGCTTAGAATCGTGTCATTTAATTTATAGTCAAATTCAATAGCAGCTTCTACGATGATAAGAGACAACATGGCATTTGTCAATATTTAAGGGAAGCTTATTTGTAACACACCAATCATAAATTTTATATACAATATTCTGTATTCTGATACAATCATTTTCAGTTTCAACCTGCCAGTATAGTTTCATATCATCAGCATATAACAAAGAATGAATATCCAAATCGTTAACAATGTCATTTATAAATATTACAAACATCATTGGGCCAAGTATAGAACCCTGTGGCACACCAGAAGTAGCTGATATTTCAAAGGACTTAGTTCCGCGGAGTTCAACATATTGCTTCCTATTACTAAGATACGAACGAAAAAAATTAAGTAAGTATGGGGACATACCAACATTTCTCAGTTTTTTAATAAGAATTCCATGATCTAGTTTGTCGAACGCCTTTGAAAAATCGGTGTACAGAACGTCAACTTGTGTGTTAATGTTCACATGGTTAGAAATGTATTGAGTAATTCAGCACAAATTAGTAACAGTAGAGCGCCCATGTACAAACCTTATATTGAAGCTAGAAAAATTGTTTAAGTTCAAGCATTCTGAAAGATTTTGAACCCATTTTGTACAGCATAAACTCTTAAGTTTAAATACTGAATACTGAAGTACAGAGAAAAGCATTTTTTAAATAAAGTGCGACATAAATAATTACGAAGTTCTTCATTTACAAAATCAGGAAATATTTAACTATAAATAAAAAGCGCTTTTACGAAAAAAATAAGAGAAGTTTAATAAGGCTAAAAAATTTCAATGCAAAATGTCGCTTATGACTGAGCAAACTATATGGATACCATTTTCTGATAACAGTTCTTTTAACGTAATTTTGATGGATTTGGGTTAAATAGTGTACAAAAGTAAAGTAAATAATAAATTTGCCTCGAAATTTGCAAATAAATATAATGAAACAATTGTCAACTTATTCTTTTATGGTTTATGTACCTGAAAAACTGAGTTTAAGTTGAGCTCTACGCTATACATATAACACGTAATGCTATCCTGACGTTTTAGTGATGTAGGTACTTCATAACGCATATTTAAATCTAAGTAACTTTTGGCCGTTATGCGGTTTTTAACTGTTTTATTAATGGCGTTTAGTGCTTTCCACTAATATAACAATATCAATTTCTACCAAAATGTCACTTATGTCGTTTTGTCTTGTACACGTCGTTATGGTGAAAAGTAATTTTTCAGAAAATTATTTTTAAATTTTAATTAATAATTTCTATGAAAGGACATTCTCTTACAAATATTCCATTTTCTGGAATGTAACGATAGTATTAGAATAGCAGGTCGTTATTTACTCCGTTACAAGCATTTCAAACACGATTTAATATGTTCTCAATTGTACATCGGAGTTTCATACACTTATTTCTTTAAAAGCCGTACCTATGACGCTGTAAAAATTATCTACATAGATTTTGGAAGAATTCTATTCTTCGCTATTTTTGTAGTTGCATATAGAAAACAAATCAAATAATTTTAGAGAGAATTTTGTCGATAAAAATTTAGAACATGTTCTAAATTTCTGTGAGAATCTGCGCAGTGTGCAAATTGAACTATATAATTATACCACAGCTTAAATAACAATCAGCTCACAGACTCGTATGAGCGAGAACGTCTCGCGCAGATCTTCGCGCATGCCGCCATTTTGGGATAAATAGCGGCAGGGACGTGTGGTTGTAAAATATGCCCTTATAGCCATACCGTCAACGACTGCGTTATTGGCGCACGAATGCTGCATTTTGTGGTTTGTTGATTTTCTTGTATTTTATACTGTTATGTTATTTTATTTTTAAACAATTTCAAGTAAAACAAATTTATATTTAGTATGACACTTTCTAAATTGGGACAACTATTTTTAATCCGGTCCTGACTTGTATCCCAAAAGAGAGAGACAACAAGCTTCAAGGACAAATTTTCAGGTTTTAATACTTCAAAGGTGCCGCCGTAGAGTCTGTGAGCTGATTATTATTTAAGCTGTGATTATACTACTACTATAATTGTGTGTTCTGTGCTGTGTTGGGTACCTACCACCACTACTGTAAATACTTAAAAACACACCGTCTGCGAACAATGTAAGCTTCTTTTTATATATTTTTAGGTATTTACAATATTGTGTGAAACTAACCACTCTGCCGACTGAAGCTCCGACCAGCGTTGCATTACACACACAATATCTACCCATATATTCTTTATTATTAGCTTTTATAACATTTTTTACTGTATGGGAAAGGTATTTTAGGCTAATATAATCAAATCTCCAATAATTCCTATCAATGAAGTCATATGTATGCTCTCTATACCAAACATCTAGGTATGCTAATGAACAATTCCACAGACAAAGCTCTATTCAATAATTATCAAAAAAAATTAATCGTCGTCCTGCATTAATCCAACTGCATTTCAACAAAAAGTGTAGTCTCTCCTTTTCAGTACTTCAGTCCCGTCCCTTGTTTTCTTCCATCAGTTACCATGTTTGCGTAAGAAGGTGCGTTTCGTGCTTGTTGTTTTTTGTATCGCCAGTGTAGATTATAAGTATTAATTAAATTTACTGTTTACCTAAATAAAAATGTAATCCATATCGGGTTAAATTAAATTTCACAAATTTTCTTATCAGGAATAGTGAAAGAGCACGGTTGTCCCAATAAAGACATGTTTTCCGTGCGTGTTATTTGATATTAAACACGAGGCGAAAACCTAATGGAAACAAGAATAAGTGTACTGATTCCGATGCACTTAAGTAAGAAAATAAAAAAAAAAAACATGAAAATGATAAAATTCATATTCATAATCAAATGTGATTTGCATTATTTGGAAATATCAACGTTCAAGCTCAACTTGGTTCCGCTTTCAAAAACATAACTAAGAGGTGATAAAAAATAGTTATCTTTTACCCACACTCCTTTACCTACTGTATAAAACTTTTCGGCGTTTTTGAACTGGCACTACGAGGGTATGATGAAACCGAAAATTCTCAAAATCTTGGTATTTTTTGCGGATTAGTGAATTTTACGTCAGAACTTGACAAAACGCTTAACGAATACCTTAAAAATGTAACAAATTTTAAAGGCATCTGAAAAAATATACAAAATGAGATTTTAGATTGCATACTAGAAGTTTGTCATTAGGAAAAAGATATATCAATTCAGCACTGAACTTTAATGAACATGTTGTTTTATGTACGTGGCAACTAGCTTTCGCTACAATTATAACATGATGATTGAATCACATCTGTCTGATTATACTAGTAGGTTACGCAAAAATACAGAATCCCATCCTTATTTATAACAAGACATATTTGTATGAAGAATCTTGCGTGTTGTGTGTGTTTAATTATTTTTGTCTATAACATCGGCAATAACTTTTTATTGTTATTGACTGAATAGATAAGGCTACTTACCACTGTTACAGCTGTGAAGAATAAAAATGAAATGTTAAGTTCATTTGATACAATTACATTTATAGAATGTTTGATACCACTCCTTGTAACATGATCCAAAGAAAGTAATAAAGTCGCCACACTTTGTATTAGGAGCATCAGCAGAGACCAACCAAAAACCATGTTAAAACTGTGCACCAACTTGTCAGCATCTATATACAGCTTTTCAATATCTTGAAGATTTTTAATCGTATTACTGCTAATAACAGCACGAACTTTAATTTTAATGAGATTATTGTTCATAGTTCCATACTTATTCTTGAGTAAATGAATGATATGCCATATTAAACTTATCATCACATGTTTACAAAATTGAAATAAAAATATATGTATAAGGTAAATTACTCCTGTATTCTTGTAAGTAAATGCAAACATTAGAAATCCAGAGGTACTTCCTAGAATTAGCAACACATAAGATAAATTTAGTAAATACTTCTTGTCGCATTGGGCATGATATTGTTTTTGAGACAACAAAGTGAACAACCTTTCCCATGACTTCAGGTTCCAAAACGAAGATCCCAACACATTTGTCAAAAACAGAAGCAGAGTTGCTCCTGTTTCCAAATAATGCAAATTCAGGATACGAGTAGTGAGATTCTAACTGCTATTTGGTGGTGAAGTTTGTAATGGGAAACAAATGATAACGTCATCATCGAGACTGACAGGAACAATCCATATAACTTGAACTTATTTACATGAACCAATTTACATTCATCGAAATCAAATGAGGAATTATACCAACAATTTTTGCTAATTTAAATATTAGATTCAAAGAAATACAATTTGTTCCGCAATATTTAAACGACATGATGTTACTAATACGACTCGGTTCTATTTCCGTAGAAAATATACTCAACTAATTTATTGTCTATAATTTTCTGTACTTTAGAAAGGATAATGATGGTTTGTCTATTTCCATGATATTGTTCGTTGTAATTAATAGTTAGTATACAATTCCATTAGCTTAGCTATAATTTAAACATAAGTAAAGTTGTTTCCACTAAAGCTATTAAATTAAAAATGTAAAAAAGTTATTCGTTATAATTTGGTTGCTATATGTATATTCTGCGATACTATCAACGAAATCATACAGAGTGATCAAGATATTTAGCCAACCTTATAGAACGAACACTAGAGGTCAAAAGAGAGAGAGATAGAGAACAAATACCATAGAAGGAAGTTTTAAAAAACACTTTTCTTTACATTCAAGATTATGCTTTCTATTAGATAATAAATTAAACAACTGTCCTGATAAATAAATGTTGCAACTTTGTCAACAGTGGAGTTATCGGAACAAGTAGTTGTTGAATTTAAAAATGCGAAACACATATTAATATATTTTTTTTTTTAGTTTAATGGGGTTTTGCCACACTTCTGAAAAAAATAAAGAGTTATTTTTGAAACTAAGTTTGCCTAAAAGATTTCACACTGAAAAAAGCAGATAAGTAAAAAATAACAAAAATCACATCACTATTGCGCACTTCCGTATTTTTACCTTTTCTCGAAAAATTCTGTTTTCGTTCTCAAAATAGTAAATGTATTAAAAGTATGTCAAGTTTGATAGTTTAAAATTTCTGTATCTGCTTCCATAGAGATGTTAAATGATTTTTATTTTGTTGCTACTTACTTACTTCTTCTTCATTAACACGTTTCTCGGAATCCTCAATTGTTTACTTCATTAATAGTGATCCAAAAATCAATTTATGAACCAATTGCGTTACAGATGGTTTTACTTAACCTTAATTGTACTTTAGTTTGTAATTTCGTAAAATAGTTTGGCATATTATTGCAGTTTCTATCTTTATTTTTGAAATGTATTTGTAGACAAACTATTCGTGTTAGGCATTTTTTATAAGATTTTTTTATTGCTTTTAGTCAGATATATAAAAAATCTTATTCCGGTCCTGATCACCGATTCTGTAAATTCCATCGGATGCGCTATCGCACTCACATTTCGAGGTCACCGCAGAAAACTGAGGGCATTTCAAAGTGCCGACAACGGAGTGAAACTGCTGGTCTACCTGTGCTGTGATAAAATGTTTGAAAAACGCAACCGTTACTTTGCGGGCCCATGTTTATTAATACCTTTCTGCTTATTTTGGTTGATACTATTACCTCGTGAAGTATTTGACACTATTTTTTTAAAACCCTGTATAATATTACGCACATTGTGATTTTATATAATAACTGCAGTTTTCTTGAATTAGACTTAACTGTTCAATCATCCAATTTATTATTCAAATGTAATTTTGCTTCAATTTAATTTCTCATTTTATTCGAAATCTTGAGGCAATCTGAATTTAAATGAAATTATGCCTCATTTTAAAGTACCTATTTAATAAATTTCAATTATTTGTAAGTATAAAATTGCTGTTAAATTTAAAACTTTGCCACGGAATTTTGGTTACATTAACATATTTTGCAACAATTTCTTATAAATTAATAGCATAATTCAAAAACAAATATAATTGTCATAGTAATCTAATCTTATATTCTTTAAATATTTAAACTGCAAGCCCTAGTTTTTTTATTTTAGGTAATCTCAGATTATCTTTCAAGTGGCATTATGTAACAAATGCAATTAAAAACATGAGACATTGAATTATATTCTTTTTGAAGTTCCACTGGGTGCTTCCAAGTGTTTGTCATAACTTAAGGAGATTGTTTCTTCCCTTATTTTACATCAAAATGCGTTAAATATCGAAGATCTAAAGTACATAACACTGAAATTTAAAAATTATATCACATTTTCTGTTACTATGAAACATATAATTTGGACGTCATTAAATATTCTGGAAATTGAACAAGTGACATATTGGATTATCGTTTCATTAGTGTAGTTCACACTTTGACTGAACTTCATAGAGATGCTTCCTTCAGTCGAAGTACCTTAATAAAAGTTATGTGATCTCTTTGAATCTCTCCTTACTGATCTGAGACACAGCATTTCAATTTAGTTCCCTTCTACGAGCACAATCTCCTGCTGATTGCTATTAACTAGCTGCAAATCTGCAGTTAAGTTTATGTGTAACTCTTCCATAAATTTTCTGTCAGAAACCTGTATGGACCAAAGAAGCTTACTCATGAAGGTAGCTATGTTACTTATTGGTGAAACGCACATTAGACCAGCACCAGAACTTACCGTCACCTGCAACGACCGTCAGAGCAGGTCGTTTCAGACTTTACATACAATTAGATGCCAGAAAAAAAACAACAGGCAATTGCAATGCTTAAAACATAACATATAGTATAAAAATACCCAAAAGAATCACTAAACTAGGCAAGCAACAATAACACTTAAAATAAAACTTTTTAAATTCTTGACTGAACAAAAAAAAAAATCGAAATTTTACTCCAGATTCATGTGACTGAAATACATTGTATAAAGTGGAGAAAACATATATTTGTACGCCATGTAGGTAACTTAAACAAATGCAGGGTGATTCAGAACCTTTCTAAAAAAGTGTATAAAGGGTTCCTACAAAAACAATTTTGAAAAAAAAATCATAAAGGGTAGTTTGAAAATGATTTAAAAATACACTTCTGCGCAGCATTGGAAACTGGTCCACTGTAAAACATGATAAGGCGGCAAAGCATGCAATCTGCAACTGGACAAAAAATCGTAAAGCTATTCAAATTAAATCCATTTAACTGCTGTGACTAAGGAATAACGCGAGTTGGATAGATACTATTTTAAAACATAAATATTTTCTCTAAACTCCATCCAAGGTCGAAATATGATTATCATAATATGGACTCCAGATGACAGTGGCATAGATATTCTAATTTTGTCCTGACAAAAAAATTAAGCAGAATTGAAACAATTGATAAATCAAAAATAAAAAAACCAATATTCTTATAAGCGTTTCAAACTATAAAATTTGTGTGAGGAACAAAAGTTACTTTAGAAGATCTTTAAATTGTATACATACATACATCAGCAGTTTCATTATATATTAAATAAGAAAAAATGGTTGCATTGATGCTCCTAATAAAGCTCTTGACAACATTTACCTGGTATATTCAGTGGCAATCTGCTATCATGATACCATATTGTAGTAAACCTCGGTCTTATCCGCTATAAAATTCATTACAGTTATTTGCCAAATTTGTTGACATGGATCGTCCGGAAATAAATGTTGACCAATAAGATGTGTGTGCTTTTAAATTGCAGAAAATAATATTATAGAGCACAGTTTGAAATAATTTACTAAATTTGGATACACTAGTTATTGATCCATAATTCTCAACACTATGTCTCCTTTCTTATAAATGAAATAGATTTTCGAATATCTCCAAATGCGTGGAAAAGTTCGTAGAGACAAATTAAAAATAGTAGACAGCAGTAAAGCAAATATGGATAAACAAATCAAAAACTCAACAAAAATATAAGAATTTTTTGAGATCCAGTAATCAATTCATTTTTTAAATGCATGTAGAACAATTTTTTCGGAAATAGTTGGAATAGAAAACTTAGAAACATTGGTAATAGATTCTGTGCGGAAAAAATTATGATTAGAAAAATTTGTAAAACCTCCCTGAAAAAAAAACGGACAAAATCTTCTACTATATCTCGAGGATCACTGCACTTTTGTTTGTTGCAACTCCTGATATTTGATATATTGGAAACATGTCTAGCACTATCAAAAAAACACTAACTCGTAGGATTGCTACTTATGTGAGAATTATGACCTGCAATGCCTGGCGACGGTAGCATAGATCCGTAAATGGTGTTGTTCATGCAATTTCGCTGGACACTCGAGCTCTCGCTTACAGCAACCTCTATTTACTTAACTTAAACAAACTCCAAGACTTTTGTCAGATGAAACTGCTCTGTGAAATCCTGCTTTTTGGTGCTGTAAGTGTGAAGGAATAATATTCATCACATTGCTTCATCTTTTCATTGATGAGATGATCCCAAAATCTTCTCTCTTCTTCACACAACATTATTTAAAGAAAAATATCTTCCTACGAACATTTCCATGTTGCACACTTAACTATTTAAAAACTTCGAAATGGTTGCCACACATAGAACCTTCACTGAAAGTTGCTGGTGTTTGAAGTCGTTTAGGTCGTATGACTACACTGTACGGGCCCGTGCAGTCCATGCGGGATCCCTTAAGTGAAAATATCAGCTAGAAATACCGTAGCGAGTGTTCAGGACAACTTCTTTGCCATCTAACCCTCAATCTTACTACTCTTGTTTCTGTTCCATCGTCTATTTTGAAGCTATCTACCATGCCAATTTAATTTTTCTAGTGCATGGTATAGCATGTCCAGTTATCTTTAAGTGTCAGGCACTTTATGGAAATTGAACTTTTCAATCACCAGATAGACTACGGTAACAATGTATTTTTGTTCTGGGAATATCCCTTGCCATAAACTGTGATCCTATACTAATTTTTTTTTTCAGATACGATAAACTGTTGTTATTGCTTCTCTTCCCATTACAATATTGTAGTATGTTTGATAAGGTTTTCACAGTAATTGTAGGAGACATGCCTATCCAAAAACTGACCTGATTGATCTTATATATCTTTATGTTAAGTGATTGGAGTGTAGAATACCAAAATAAAATCTACCGGCTTTAAATATACTGAATATACAAAATCTTATCGATCTAGTCATATGCTTGATGTATAGGTAATAAATGATTCCTCATTCTTGTTCACGCAAAACGAAAGGTGCAGTAAAATTGCAAAGTAGTTAATGTGTATTTGGAAGAGGTCAAAAACCTTCATTTAAATATTGAGGGCTATTTGTTCTCTAGATATAGTTTTTCTATATTATTAAATACGTCATATATTTTTTAAGTTATCAATTTGAGGATGTTTACTAATAAGTAAATATACAATAGGTTTTTATAGTTTGGGGTTTTATCATTCCCTTCTATACGCTTTACCCGTAGTTAATTTGGATAATAAAAAAATTATCAACTTTTTGTTAATTTGCATCTTTGATAATCCTATCCCTATACCACATCATGCAACCCGTGATATTACAAAATATGAAAAACTTAATCAAAATTAATGTGATACGAGGTGAAGATAACAAGGTGAATATTTCCATATTATACGATTGATTATAATTGTGCACTTTGTAACTGAAACAAATTCTAGTGAATACAGGATCCGATACTTAAAATTCCTTAAGGAGCGTTTCCAATAGGTTTTCAGACATTGCAGCTACAACCAGAAATGTAATAAAAGCAAATGACTACGATAACGGCATCTGTTGAAAATTTATTTTCCCGTACAATATTTTTCTTTAACACCATCGAGTAAGCAATGAAAAGATTTTGTAATTAGTACAAGGTGATGGATGTTGCACCTATTTAGATCACCTAATAGTACTTATCTTCATCATATTAAAAAATGTAACTGTTCTCCAATTTATTCTTAATTAACATAATTTCTGTAAAGGTAACTTAATCGCGTTTCTGAATAATTGAGACTGGTAATTTTTTGGCAATGAGGAAATTGCATTTTTCTAACGTATAGAACAAAGAATGCATTATTTTAATCAAAATGGCGTTTGTCTTAGATCATTTTATGGAAGAATAAGCCTAAAAGCGGTATTTAAAAAATTTCCCAGAAAACGGTCGCCGCCACAGCGAAGACCTGTTACGTCAGACGATGTTTGTAGGTGTATACAGTCTATTTTAGTTTATATCTGTATACGATTTCCATTTAACGGATAACGCAGTATATACGTATAGAAGAGTTAATTTGTCATTTGTATTATTATTAGGTGTTATTGTGTTAGATAGACATTTGTATTGAATAGAGTTGCAAAATAGACTCGTGAAATGGGCACAGAAAATACATCTTACCGTGCAAATAGAAGAAGAATTGCCATTATACCATTATGTAAAAATATTTCAACGTGCCAAAAATTGAAAAGAAAATATGGCATAGGGCGATGAAGCGCCACGAAAGGAAGATTTGCCTTATTCTTTGCTTGTGAAGATTATTTTAATGTAAGTTTAAATGGAAGTATGTAAGTCGGTAAGTTTAACTTCATCAAAAATAATTAAAATGCAAAGTTGTAAAAAATCAATTAAATTCCTCTATGAAGTTACCAGGATGTATACATGGCATTTAAAAAGTCAATGGTAAAACAAACTTACATTTTTTTTATTTATTTTATTCAGCGCTTCATTCTGATTCCAAATAACATATTCTACAGGGTGCCGAAAATTAGTAGGTCAATCCGTTAACCATAGATAGCTGATATGAAAATAATGGGACTTTCATTATGCCACTTTTCATTTAGGAGCCCCATTTTTGAAATACAGGGTGTCAAAATGCAAATGTCAAAAGGAAATTTGTCGATAACTCCGGTAGAATTAGAGATATTTGTTTGAAATTTCGCTAATATTTTTGCTTGTAGAGACACACTTTCAGTATACTTTTGGTAAAAAAAATCAAAGCACGAGCGGAGGTGAGGGGGTTAAAGTGCCTCAACTTTTTCATACGCACGCCTATGGTAAAAAAATATATTTTCTTAGATAAAGCGGCTTTTATTTTAACTTTTCTTATTCTTGCAAGATTTTGATTTGGAGCCTGGGTTACCAGATATTGTAACTTATTTTAATAAAGTTTACAATCCGTTTTGTACTATAAATTTTATTTAACATTTAACAACATGAAACAAACTGCATATATTTCATATTACAAACAGAAATTAAATTCAAAAAATTATATTAAATGTTCAACATGAGAACCACCTTCGGACGCACATCCTGCATCTCTTTATAAACGAGAAACGAATATTTTGAAAAATATGTGGTTTCACCCTAAATTGCTCGGCTCCTTCTAGAATTCTTAATCTTAAATGTTGTTCATCCACAATTGGAACCATGTAAACAAAATCTTTCATAACAAACCAGAAAAATAAGTCTAAGTGCAACTCATCAAGTAAGTCAGCAAAGAGGTTTGCAGAAAATACAAAAATTCGACAACATTCAAAAGGGGTAAAAAACGGGCCTAAAAGAAAAATATCAATTATTCCTGCCCATACGTTTACTTTAAAACTTACTTGATGATGTGCCTCTACAATGAATTTCGGATTTTCAGCAGCCCATGTATGAGTATTATGAATATTCGTTACTCTGTTACGAGTAAACGTGGCCTTATCGGAAAATAAAATAAATTTACTAAAATTAATATTATCATTATTTTCTTGGCATATCCAATTACAGAAAGTGACTCCTGCTTCTGAATCTAAAGGTAGAAGTGCCTGCACTTTTTGTACATGATATGGGTACAGTAATTGCTGTTTGAAGACACGTCGCACATCATCTGACTTAATATTATTGTTGCCACCATTATTAATTTGATTAGCTAGTATCCTCGTACTTATACTCGGAGTTTCTTCGACAATTTGAAAGATTTGCTCCTCTTCGTCAGGACGTAATTTGAGTTGCCGTCCACATTGGCCCACCCTCCTATGTTTAAAGTTGCCAGATTCTCTCAGACGGTTGACTAAGCTTAAGAAAAATCTCCTTTTTGGATGGTGCCTGGTTGGAAATTTGTCCGCATAACGCCTAGCATTAGAGTTACATTTTCCTAAAAGCAAGAGAAATTAAATTATTTATGTGCGAGATTATAATTAACACTTATTAAGAAAAATCCTATTCCTTTTAATAAGTACTTACTTACCCATTATTAAAATCATATCGGTTATTTCAGAAAATGATAGCAAACCTTCTCTGTTCGCCATTTCTAATTGAACACTTCAATTAAAAAATGTCTAAACAATGTTTTTTCTATTTAACTTATAAATTATTTTGACAACCAAATGTACCTACCTATCTGACTTTGTTTTCAAAGCCTACATAGAACTTATTACTTGAAACACTTTTTACCAAATCCATACTATCCGTCCAAATACGTTACAAGGAATAAAAGCCGCTTTATCTAAGAAAATATATTGTTTAACCATAGGCGTGCGTATGAAAAATTTTAGGGGTTCATAAAGCACTTTAAACCCCTCACCTCCGCTCGTGCTTTGTTTATTTTAACCAAAAGTATACTGAAAGTGTGTCTCTACAAGAAAAAAATATTAGCAAAATTTCAAACAAATATCTCTAATTCTACAGGAGTAATCGACAAATTTCCTTTTTTTGACATTTTTTGACACCTTGTATTTCAAAAATGGGGCTCCTAAATGAAAAGTGGCATAATGAAAGTCCCATTATTTTCATATCAGCTATCTATGGTTAACGGATTGACCTAATAATTTTCGGCACCCTGTATATTTGTTCCTACCATTTAGAAGATGTCGAATGTTATTTGAGGTATTTATACAGTGTGGAAGAAAAGTATGGAATAAATTCATTATTTCTAAAACAACGAAGTTTCATGAAATTTCCTCGGACCCGTCGATTTTGCTTTTTAAAAAGACTCTTTTTTCTATACCAACGCATTTCAGACGTTCATTTGTTTTCGCGTGATGACGTCATGGGATATTTTTTTAAATAGAACCCCTATATTTTTTCATCGGATTTTTGTAGAGCTTAACTTGCTGAATTCAAAAATGTATAATTTCAACAATTTATTTTTTCAACTTCCGAAAAAAAAATAACGGATCCAATAAAATCTGATTGAAAAAAATGTGAATATTCCCATTTGTGTCTGTGATGGGCTGGTCGAGAGTAAAATGGATATAGTGAATTCATCGGCAGTATCACAAAATAAGGGCTCTTCATTTTTAAAACAATTTAACAATAAGTAATTAATTAATTAATAACTAAATTCTGGTTGCCTCAATCGTATCTGACCCCCTAATTTATTATTTTGTTTTATTAGATTGCATGTAAGAATATTACATCTTTTGATAGCAAAAACAACAAATTAAATCAAGTCACCTCAGAAACTGTTTCTGGCAGCTAAACAAAATCTAATAAGAATTGACATCTGTCAACTGCAGCGTTCATTGGATCGGTTATTAAGGGGTTCTATTTAAAAAAATATCCGATGACGTCATCACGCGAAAACAAATAAACGTCGGAAATGCCTTGGTATAGAAAGAAGAGTCTCTCTTAAAATGCAAAATCGACGAGTCCGAGGAAATTGCATGAAACTTCGTTGTTTTAAAAATAATGAATTTATTCCATACTTTTTTCCACACTGTAAATAAATAACATAAATTTTGCTGTCTGATGTTATTACTACATTAAATTAGTAGTAATCAAAATTAAGATAAAGGCAATAAAGTCATACTAAATAATGTACAAATCCCTGTACTGAGCATATTCTTGTATCTACGCTTAGCCTGTTTAATAATATTCTTGCTACCAACGTACATATCGTTTGCAATAATAATGACACTATCTCAAAAGTTTTCGAATTTCTGGAAGTTCTGAACAGGAATTGGTGAGTGAAACAACTAATAACTAATGTTTAAAACTTAATGTAGATTTCAATATGAATACGTCAGGAGTTCAAAAGAAACGCAAAATTCATTTTAGTGAGTGTCATTATTATTGCAAACGATAGTACATATTTAACGATATATGTTTTTAAATGTATATTTTTAAGAATAAATATTTACTCTCTTAATTTGAGGCTTTTGAAACGTTTTGTACATCCACGTGCAACTAAATACAATTAAGGGTACCCTAAAGGGTTGCCAAATTTACTATCAAGGCTTCAATCGAGAACGTATTGTTTCATGGAAATAAATTCAGCCGAAGAAAATTAAGTAGTAGGTATAAGACACGGTGGAACAAAGGGTAGTAACTTACCCTTTACGCTACATCATAAACGGGTTAATACTTTGTAGAGTAGATTTTATAACTTAATAAAAAGTTCTGTCTTAATACAGGGTGAAATTATACAGGTTAATTTAGAACTTACCCGAAAAAAAATGGCAATGTTCTGGTTTACTGTAATGGAGTGACAATGCAAACTGGCGATGTCACATATCGCACGAAAAAATTGTCTTTAAAATTAATCAAATTTTATTTAAAAATTTTAAAAAAGAATTGCGGTACTTGATCACGATTGGATACATGGAATTTATAAAAAATTAGCACATCCTCCTGGTTGCTGTTCTTATACACGCAAATTATTCTTGGCAGCTGTGATATGCTAGCGCAAACCTTCCACGGTGTCCATTTGGGTACGGTTCAACTCACTTTATAAATGGCTCCACAAAAAGAAGTCGAGTGGGTTTAAATGGGGAGACCGTGGAGGCCATGCTACCGGTGCACCCACTGCACTCCGTGCATTTGATGGAGATAATCTCGAATATCTAGCCGTAAGTGAGGAGGTAAACACCAGATGTGTTGTCGGACAGCTAGGGGTACATTTTCAAGAAGGGCGGGCAGGCGTGAAGAAATTCGAGATATAGTAAATCATCCATACGATTGAGTCATATTCACTTCCAACATTCAGTGAAAAACGGTGTTCCCGTTCAATTGCGTGCGGATTTTTAAGTTACCAAACGTGTGTATTGTTAATGTTTTGTATTTGACTGCGAGTAAATAACTCTTCATCTGTAACTAGTACATCAGCAGTAAATTGGGGATTTTCAGCATTTTGCTGCAACAATCACTCACAAAACTTAAATCTTAATGGATAATCTGCTAGTAACAGTGCTTGAACATGCTGGATATGATATGGGTAAAATTATGCTTTGTGCCACATTGTTGATTGGGATATTCCAGGCATATGTCTAGTAATCTGCGTTGTACTTATTTGCGGATTTTCACGGACCACAATCAACACTTCAGCTGCTAAAATACGTTGTGGTCGCCCGGGACCACCACATCGTCCACGATTTGGACGTAAATTACCAGTATCACGTCCACATTGCACCATCGCGCGGGAAAACGATCCACATATAAAAGCGAAGCTGCCAATGCATTTTGTCTAACTTCTCCATAAATAAGGATCATGTCCATTAACTCAGCATTGCTGTACTCATGAGCTATTATGAAAATTTTTAAAAGTGACAGTCCCACGATAAAAAAACAGCACTACTGATGTCATTTGTTTAAAACTTAGAGAGTATATCCCCACTCCAACCCTATTCTCCAATCACGCTCAAGGCGCAAAAACTTGTTTGCTTTTTTGTACATCAGATGCTTTTGAAGAACAGTTGCCCAGCTATGTACTACCTTATAATGTTAGAACTTAAAAAAAAATGACGCGAAATGTCACAAGACTTTTATTATATTTTTTTTGGCGATATCGACTTCTTATTTAGGAGTGCAAATATCCTCATAGTTTTTCGGAAAATGTTCTGAATCATCCTGTATTGTATAAACAAAGTTGTACTGGATATAGAAATTTAAACTTCAAGTTTCAGTACTAATTATATTTTTCTTAATATCAATGTAAATGACACTGTCAATACAAATTTATTTATAGTTATGATAGCAGGTTCGCCCTTGCAGCATCTAGTCCATGAACAACAGGGGCAAGTTAAAGTTTCGTTTAACTTTGTCTAAAAAGAAAACTAACATTGTCCTAAAATACTGAGAAATGAATATTTTGTTGATAATAATCGTACTGCATTGCAGTGATACAATCTATGTAATTCAATCTTTTAATTGTACCTAATTAAAAGTAAATACATCTTTGACGTCAAATTTTTTTTACTGACATCACTGGTGCTATTTTTAGAAAAGATAATCTTGCATGTGAGAATTTATCATATTAAATATCTCAGATAGGATAAGTGTTGTTAATTTGTGAAGGGTTTAATATATATAATATATTTTAATTAGCGGTTTCTCCATTCACGAAATTAACCTTTCAACAACTGATAATTAGGGACAACTGACGGAGACGGTACAAATACACAGAACCGAATGAGTAGTATCGATTACAACTGCATTTATTACGTCTTTCGCCCCAATCTCTGAGAGAGAAACATATTAGATACATTTAAAAGTTGTTTTATTGTTAAATGATGTTTTTTTTGTGCAATAAACACCAATATTATTATTATTATTATTATTATTATTATTATTATTATTATTATTATTATTATTATTATTATTATTATTATTATTATTATTATTATTATTATTATTATTATTATTATTATTATTATTATTATTTTTTTTTTTTTTCAGTAAACACCTTCCGAAGCTCCGACACAT
Organism: Monochamus saltuarius; assembly: GCA_025584915.1. Classification (NCBI taxonomy): domain Eukaryota; kingdom Metazoa; phylum Arthropoda; class Insecta; order Coleoptera; family Cerambycidae; genus Monochamus; species Monochamus saltuarius. Next base: position 11,692,737 of record CM046726.1, read on the forward strand.
TTGGAGATGATCTGAAGAGTCAAGCAATGACCACTCTCTACTCCGTGGAGTCAGTAATCATTGCGCCCGTAAATCGTGTGTTCTGAGCAGACGTAGCGAACCAAGGACGATTGCCTTCTGCATTCTGCCGGCTAAGATCTCTGCCGAATTTCGACAAGCCGGTATGATCTTTAAGTCAGAAAGCAACGTATGTCTCATTCCACCCAGGACGCCTATAATTAGCACCACAATCTTAACAGAGTGGTCTGGATACAGCCTGCGGAGCTCGGAGAGAAGATCTCGATATTTCCTCCGTTTTTCCTCCTCTTTAGGACGATGTTGTTCTCTGCGGGAGCCGAGAACTCAATCACAAACATCGTCCTAAGCTGGTGGTCGAGGAGGACTACATCAGGCTTATTGGCTTGGATTTGCCTGAGGGTGGGGAATGAATAGTTCCAATAAATTCGGCACTTCTCATTCCCCACTACGGATTCTATATCCCCCGGAGCATAAGGCAGCACTGGCGTCTCGTCTATCTCATACGAGTGTCGTAAATGATAATACAACACCCGTAAGGCTGAATCGTGTCTTTGGATATACGCTGTGGCCGCATATACCGGACAGGCCGACAGGAGATGCATAAGCGTCTCCGGCGCCTGGCGGCAGGCCCTGCAGCTGGTATCAGGAACCTCGATACCCAAGACACGACTACAATAGACGAATGTGTTAATTACACCATCTTGGCAAGCCATTATGAATCCCTCGGTCTCAGAGTTCATCCCCGCTGACCTCAAAATATCAAAGGTCAGCATTTCAGATAAGCCAAGCCCCTCTAGATGACGGTAGAAGAGACCATGCATTGGCTTATCCTTATGTTGCTGCAGAAGATGATGCGTTTCTGCAGCTTTAATTAGGAGCTTTTAACTGAGCAGGATCCGACTCGGTGACAGAGTCTGGATTTTCCCGCTTAGTATCGAACACAAGACCAAGTTCATCGGCTGCTCTTCTCGCTGCCTTATACACAAACGCTCCTATATCCTGCTGCTTCATGGTCTTGGACCATGCAGAGAAGGATCCGAGCTCCTGATGACTTTGCAGGCCTCCTCCAAAACCACTCTGCCCTGGAGACACTCCAAACTCAAGAGTCCACGGCCTCTGATTTCTTGGTAAGTATAGCCGCGGAACGGACGATCTTGGATGCAAACTCCGATGGAGATGCATCATTTTACTGGTCCCTACATCGAGTTGCCTCAGCTCTTCTTGCGTCCATTTTACTACTCCAAAGGAGTAGAGAAGGATCGGAACGGCAAGCATATTTGTGGCACTCACCTTGTTCTTACCCGACAGCTCCGAAGACCAGATCTGTCGGAGGCGGTGCCGATACCTGCCGCGGAGAGCGTTTTTAACCGTTGCCACCTCATGAGTGCCCCGCTGTGGGACACCCAAATAGGTGTACGACTCTCCGGCATCTAGATAGTGAAAGATGCTTCCGTCTATGAGCTGGGCGTCCTCTCCGTATGGACCGCATCGTCCTCTCTTGAGATGAACCAGTGCACATTTGTCCAGCCCGAACTCCATCCCAACCGCCTGCGTGTACTCATGTACCACTCTGAGGGACTGATTTAAATCCCTCTCTCCGGAGGCGTAGAGTTTAAGGTCATCCATATAGAACAAATGGGTGACCTTATGCCTCCGGTCTCCTGGGGTACCGCAGTTGTAACCCCAGGTACGACGAAGTGTAACGGATAATGGCAGCAGTGAGATGCAAAACAAGAGGGGACTCAGGAATCTCCTGGAACACTCCTCCTGAACAATACCGGCTCTGTCTGGACCCTTGCATTAGCCGATGTTATGGTAAAGCGGGTCCTCCAGAGCGGCATGAGCTCTTATTATTATTATTATTATTATTATTTTTTCCAGTAAACACGCCCGACACATTCGGAGATGTTCTGGAGAGTCAAGCAATGACCACTCTCACTCCGTGGAGTCAGTAATCATTGCGCCCGTAAATCGTGTGTTCTGAGCAGACGTAGCGAACCAAGGACGATTGCCTTCTGCATTCTGCCGGCTAAGATCTCTGCCGAATTTCGACAAGCCGGTATGATCTTTAAGTCAGAAAGCAACGTATGTCTCATTCCACCCAGGACGCCTATAATTAGCACCACAATCTTAACAGAGTGGTCTGGATACAGCCTGCGGAGCTCGGAGAGAAGATCTCGATACTTCCTCCGTTTTTCCTCCTCTTTTAGGACGATGTTGTTCTCTGCGGGAGCCGAGAACTCAATCACAAACATCGTCCTAAGCTGGTGGTCGAGGAGGACTACATTATTATTATTATTATTATTATTATTATTATTATTATTATTATTATTATTATTATTATTATTATTATTATTATTATTATTATTTTTTTGACAGTCCAAGGCCTGCTGAATTATTTCATACTTACCCCTGAATTTCAACAAAAATATTTATCTACCAATTTTTTTTATTTAAAATTTAATAAAAAATAAATTTGTCCAAGTGTGTACCATGGCATTATCTGTGTTAAAACAGTATCCAATACTTGCAGACTAAACACAACAAGGTTGAATAATATAAAAATAGGGTTACCCAACTTATTTTGGAATTTTGGAAATGATAATGTAGGTAAGTTATTTTCATCAAAGACACGATAAACATTAATATTTGTAAATTTTGTAAGTAAACACCAAGAAAGTAAAGCAGAAGGTTCTAGCTATATTAGAAGAAGATTATAAGGACAAAAGGTTAAAAAAAGATGAATTGAAAATTAAATCTGGTTTAGCACCCTTCAAATTCAGTGTTTTGCTAAAGTACTTAAGTAAATATTGGTTCTAAAACTTTGTTTTTACTAAGAAACATGTTTGTAATATAGCTCATGAGCAGAAGATCATCATCGTCCACATTTATTAATAGTCTGGTTATTTCCTTCACTGCTAACATCTTAGAATTTTTAGGTCCTTCTGATTTTCGCTTCAGGAATGCATTTAAGTATTTTTTCATACCGAGATTCTTCGAGAGTGAAATTTTTGTTCTCATTGAGTAATAGCGCCAAAAAGATGAATGCTTCTGTGTTTTGCATAGTTTGTTGACATATACTAATAATCCTTTCTCGTTAGTTATGTTAAAAATCATTTTTCCCTACATCATTTTTCATAGCCACCATGTGCTTGTTCATATTTTTCCGAAGTTTGTCTGCTTCATTCTCAATATCTGATGGCAAATCATCGCTTGAACTCATATTTACACTTTCGCAATAATTACCAGAAATAATTCAATGGCAGCTATGTTGTTTTGGTATCTTCTTCTTAATAGACAATTTTTATATTCTTCCGTACTAGAATATAAGTTATGTATAGTAATACTAATTATTATTATTATTAACATCGACAGTTGTAGATAAACCGTTGTAGGCATACGTGGGATAAGTACTACATTATTACCACACTTATGTCATACAAACTTTACATGCGTGCGATAATGTATATTAAATCCCACTTATTGCGTGAATAACAATTTTGAAATCTTAACTTTGGCTTTATTAGATAATATTCTTATTTATAAACCTCATCAATGGATTGCCGACAAAATAATAGTCTTATTCAAAATCCTAAATGTTAAATGTTTTGTAACAAATATATGCTAAAATAAATACAGTTAGATATGAATGGTAGGTAATATCTGCATAGGTATAACTAAAAATTTTATGTACATATAAAAGATTCTCTATTTCATTTCTCCTATAACTTAACAACTCTGCATTGGCCAAGGATCCTATTACTTGACGACAATGCTCGTAGTATGAAATTTGTGATATAATTTCTGGCAGAGCCTTCGACTTATCTGGTGGATAAGTGTGTCTCCCGAACAAATGTGCCAAATCAATAAATGTTTTATGGCCAAGAGGTCGTCAGCTTAGATAGCTAGCATCGAATGTAGCCTTTGTGTCGATATAGGAATACACTTTTTCAGTGAATTTAAAGAGAATGAGTTTTGAAAATTATGAGAATTTTAAAATGTTGGAAAGGTGACAAATTATTGAATAACTTCTCACCAGATGCATTTCTCATTTACTTGAATATTTTATGCCCTATTGCCAAATTTATTCCACATCCAAGAAGCATGTAAACTCACTGGTAACAAACACGCCTTTCAAGCCCATTTTAAAGATTTACATGAAAAAAGTTAAATGCGAAGGCTCATAAAAATTACCTTTTTTGGAATTATCTATACGTGAACATTCAATTGCTATCATTTAAATTCTAAAATAAATACTCTCCACAAAGTCTTGTTGCTAATTATCATCGATGTTCAATATTTGCTGAATCTTTAACACTATTATTTAATAAAATATATCTTTAAAGTCATTCAGGTCCATTCATTTGGAAACATCCAAGATAATTTCTATTCATAAGAAAAGATTAAAAAACTATACAGGGTGTCCGGAAATGATATCAGTATTCTGGAGGTACATAATATACGCAAAATTAACGCTTCAAAGCTCGAAACATTTTTCGAAAAAACAAAATTAGCGGAGTTACGGAATGCCAAAAAAAATTTGTTTATAAAGGACCCCGCACATTTTATAGGGAAAACGGTCTTCCGGTGAAATTCGCTGACAATTTGGGAAATTGTTCGTTTTGTACCCCTGAACAAGTCTCAATGGGGTCGAAGCTCGAAATGCTCATCTTTAGGCTCTACGGCTATTTGCGCATATTACTTACCACCTATATAATGAATTAGGCGAAAATTTTATGTTTATGGACGACAACGCTCGAACACATTGCGCGAGAAGGGTTCAAGAGACACTCGCAGCAGGACATATCAGTAGATTAGATTGGCCGGCCAACTCTCCTGACATAAATCCTATTGAAAACATGTGGCACTTCGTTGCTCAAGCCATTCATAATCATATTCCTCCACCTCAGACTGCAGATGAGTTAGTCGTGGCGGCAGAAGAGGAATGGAACAATATTCTGCAAGAAATCGTTACCCGCTTGATTATATCTCAATGCACAGACGTGTCAATATGCTATTGCAACGTGGTGAAGGTCATACGGAATATTAGTCAAGTAGAGAACTTGCTTTGTTACTTGATTTTGATTTAATAAATTTTGTCAAAAAAGGTTTGGTGGATTTTAATTTTCTAAGCCTACTCAGTTCATCGAACATATTCTTTAAAAATAAGATTCAGAAAACAATATATTTTTATAAATGTATTTTTGTTTTTCTGACAAAAATATTTCTTTAACAAGAATGAGGGGGAGTTCAAGACTTTTTACATTGTATGTAGTTGCCGATTATCCTATACATATTACATGTATAGGTATGATCCTAACCTAATTCCGAATAGTGTATCTTTAAGACTAAGACTACTTCCAAATTCTAAGAGCATTTTTGAGTCACCAAAAATGTATCTACTGAAATTTTCACTTTTATTGATTTACTAAATATTACCAAAATTCGATTTTTATTTTTGATCCTAACCTCTGACAGAAGCAAATTTTGAATAAGGCGTATTTTAGCATCATGAATCACATTAAAAAGTGTTAAATTGTTAATGAAACATTATGTACTATTATTTTATTTTTCGTATGGCGAAAAATTCCTTTAAATAAATAGGAAATCTCTTTTAATAATTATTCAGTTCACTTTCGGGGAACTTTAGTAACTGTAACAAAGATTTTTATTAATCTACTTCAGACTTTACCAAACACTTAGTCGCATAAAATGGGGGTTCTTTAAAGGAAACAAATTAATCTGTGTCCTAGTTGTAGGCTTTGTTGTGTAAACAGAGTGAAGAAACCGCAAATAGGGGTCATAAACAAACCAGAGGCGTTACAGTTACGCTTTGTATAAATTTTTTGTATATTAAAAATAGTAAACTGCAACATATACTAGAATTCTGTGCATTTACTAATTGCTAGGATGTAATTCATAATATTGAGGTAGTATTTTCATTTCGTCATGAAGTCGGAAACATATACAGGGTGATTCTTAACCTATACACATAGACTTGTGAAAATATAGCTAAGGACAGATAATGACGAATAGTGCAAAAAATGTAGTAAAATATTTTTATCCACAATTACCCTATAATCGGACTTTTATTCACATATATCTACGAACTGTCTAAAGTGATATTTTATCCACTAATAGAATAAAGTAACTTTATTTTATTAGTGGAATAAAGTAACTTTATTTCAATAGTAGAATAATGAAACAGAACACATAAATCTGCCGCAGTTTGTGAATTTGCACGAACTAGGGATGTTTCTTCTTGTAATTAACAGCTACATTTTCCTTATATGTATTTTACTTCCAATATCAAGTTTGTGATTCATTGAGTCAAGAAATATCAAGTCGTGCGAATATTTTTTTTACTAAATTCCAATAATTCTGACTCCACAAATATAGTTTATAAAAGTTTTTCAGGTGAAATTTTGAATTAGTAAGTAGTAGCTTAAGAAGTAAACAAGTCAGAACGATATGTTTGCTATTTGTAGAAGAACTCTGTTATCAGTTGTGGTCGTATTCAAGTTTATTTTCACGCGATTCTAAAATAGTATGGCACATAATTTCTCAAACGAAGAAATTATTGACATGATACTGGTATACGAGAAATTACATCAAAATTCAGTGGCTGCAACTAATATACCCAAAGGTTTCCCCAAAGATATCATCCGAGACGTGAAGCCTCTTTACGTGTTCAGCGGGGTAGAGAAACCGTCAATTTGCGGCCGAGGCCTGGGCAATATGGGAGAGCCATTAGACCTAGGCAAATTGTGAATGTCGAAGAAGAGATCTAAATGCCGTCGAGGAAAAGCCTGGCACAAGCATTAGAGTACTAGAGACAAGACGCAATTTGGGACATCACAATCCACAGTTTGGCGAACGTCAAGGCACGACTTATTCTACCCATTTCACGTGCAGCGGACAAGCATTACTTCTAAGAGATCTGCAAGTGAACTTTTGCGAGTGATTTTGACATCAGCATCACTTAAACCCAAACTTTACCAAGAACATTTAAGTTATGGATGAGGCAATTTTCACACGTAATGGTATTCACAGTTTTCAGAACGCTCATTATTGGGCGTTGGAAAATCCGCATGTCACTCGGCGAACAAACTTTCAACAACGATTTGCAGTAAATCTATGGGCTGGAATTGTGATCAGAGCCCTTTTATGCAAAACAGACTAACAGATCCTCTTTACTTAAAATTTTTGCGTAATAATTTACCGATACTCCTGGAAGAAGTTAATGTCAACCAAGTTGAGCATATGTGGTTTGTTCATGAAGGTGCTCTACCATATTTTGTGCGACTGGTGCGATGAATAGACCGAGACCGAGGTGGTCCAATTGGATGTCTCTATCGCCTGAGCTAAATCTGCTTGACTTTTATTTTTGTGGTTACATAAAAGCTATGGTGCATGTTATAAAAGTTAACACTGAACAAGAGTTGAGAAATATCATACATGTTGCCGATGAGGCAATTCGACTACAGCCTGGTTTGGGCAAAGCGTGTGGGAGCTCATAGATTCGGTGAACTTAACTCTGTGTATCAAAAATCAAGGAAAAAACTTCAAATAGTTGCTATGCATCTTCAATTTTATGAACTTCACGTTCATTTATTTTTATTTGAAATAAATAGGTATCTCCGTAACTGAAAAAAAATATATTTTTGTCACTACTCGTCATTATTTTCCTCAGCCATAATTTCTCAAGTTTCTGCGTATATCGGTCAGTGGTCGCGCGGTTTAAGGCGTTAGTACTTGAATCGAGGTGACTAGACGGAGTTGGTTCGAGCCCAGCTGCCGGTAGACCGTATATAAGCTATATTCGTGGAGAAGATTGGCACCCTCTCTGCGGGTATGGTAGGGTGGAATAATGTTAGCTTGGGTCAATGTGAGAGATTGATGCCGGTTGATATTTGACTACCCCCCTAATTAATGAGGTTTTCCAGGTTTTCCTCATTCCTGCACTGAATAGTGGTTAGGGCCTACCAACGTAAGTCGTTCCTGGGCGCAAATGCGGCCTGCTTAATAATAATATGCCGCCCCCTCTCCCGCACAAGTCTCCGACTTCTGGGCTAATCCCTGTGATTAGAATGAGGGGTAGAGATATTATTATTATTATAAGTTAAGAATCACGTATTTATATCAATTTAACAAATTTATAAATTTGCTCTCTACGCCCATGGGAGGGAGACACCGAAGGACAATTTCTACAGGCATTAGTATTCATTCATCATGACCTATAGCAGAAAGTAGAATCACGAAATAGGGGTTGAACTTTGCGGCAGATTTCAGAATGATTCAATAAAAACATTTCTATTTTTAGGAATGTGTAGAGGGTGGTTGGCTTCGCCGCTCTTTCCAGGACTTTCCTTTTCATATTCATCGTTGTTCAATAGTGCGTTATCTGCATAACGTGTGGTGAGATATGACTTCTTTGTGTTCTCTACAATCAGTAATGGAACTATTTTTTTCTAATTACATCCTTTCAAGGTACGCAGAGTTGTATACTAAGTTCTTTTGTTGGCTATGCATAAATCTTTATTTATGACCTGACAATGAAATAAGGCTGCCACTGTTTCTTTAAAGACGTCGTTTTTATACGCAGATTTCGCAGGTTTAAATAATTTTACGTGCGATCATTTACATGTCTTTTAGGTTGTTCTTATAACCTTCATAAACCCGTGGTCAAAAACTTACATTAAATACCGAGTGGGGTCCAAATGTACCCCAACATTTTTTTTGGCTTATTATTATCTTTTTAATGTTATAATTAGGGAATATAAAAATTAAAACACATTCTGCTTATAAAAAAATATATTATTACATAAAAAAGTTGCCAGCATTGATAAATGAGTAAATACATTTTGAAAAAATAATATGAAATGATTAGAAATAATAAAATCAAAAATGATTATGAAAAAAGAACAAGCATTTTAATGTCATTTTAAATAATGAGTTAATTATCACACTTGTTACAAACTGTTATAATTTTTTAATGTTCTGCACATACGTTGCCGCAAGCAACAAAACTCTCCATAATTAGTTACAATAAAAAGCAATTTATTCAAAATTTTGTATACCAATTTAGATATATATATTTAAGAAACATAGCTCGAAGGAAATTAAGTAAAAAAAAATATTTTAGAAAATATATCCAAAAATTCACGTCTGGGGTACAGCTGTACCCCGCTCGGGTTTATGAAGGATAATTGGAACATGTAGAAAGCAGGATTTACGAAACATAAAACCTGAACATGTAGAAGATACAGAGAAATCAATGTTCTTTTGTTGTATCGGAAAATTTTTACCCCACAGTTAAAAATTATATGAATATACGTTCTACAACAAAGTATACTACAAATTTACTTTTTCTAAATTATGTCTATGGAAAATGCACTAGACAATGCACTGGTATAAATAAATTAGGGAGCGTACCAAAGCAAATAGCTACTAGCTTGGACTTGGACGGTTGTCAGCGAATATTCATGTTGATGCGGCTAGATTTAAAGAGACACGGTGGATAGAAATCAACAACGATAACACAAAGTTAGGTAAACAATTCCATAAATAACAAAACTAACAATTCAATAAAAATAACATCTGACATAGCAAATAAAAATTCAACTATATTATATTCAAATAATTATATAACTGTGCCAAATGCATCAAGCAATAAATCAAACAAGACTCATTTTGTTTTTAATAACTGTACAGTTACTATAAATAATTATAATTCTAATTAATACATATTACAAATAAACTTTAACAAAATATTCACTTATGTACTATTTCGATATTACTATTAAATATTCATAGACATTAAAAATATACAAAGTTGTCTTTTATTTTATTAACCGTAATCGTAGGTAAAGTGAAGTATATAATTCGAGTTGTAAGGCAATTAATTACGCTTCTTAAAACTCTCGTTACATAATATGAGCACTAAATCATGTTTCTAAAGGATTTTGGTGTGCTGAATCCGAATCCGATCTCAGTATTGCCCAATTAGGTCGGGTTCTCGAGATATTCTAACCTGAATGTGCAAAAATAGCTGTTCTTTGCTATATCAGGGATTATTTTACGACAAAAGGTAAAATTTCGACTAAAAAGTAAGGATTACATCTTAAAATACAAAGCCTTCATAAATAATTACAAGCCACGTCACCTACCAACATTGCTCTGTTGATAACAGTTTCTAAAAATTGCTACATCAGTGGTGGTTGAAGGGATTACAGATTAAAATAGAAAGAGACCAATCTTTCTTTGTTAATGAACAAATCGAAATTTTTATGAAAACAAAGAGTATATAATGTCAACACAACTGATTTTTTATTGTATTGCAGGGTAAAAGAATCATATTTTACTGTATTAAGACTTATTTACAATATTTGGGATGAAAACATTACACTTTGTAGTGTTAAAAAAAAAATTATTTGTGGCATTTCTTAGTTATTTATCTTCGCTTGGGTATTTTGCCACATGAATAAAAATTAATAAATTAAAATAATTACATATTGTGTTTAAAATGGTGCCCTTCCCTTCCTATGCATAAATTTATCCTCATGTGCATATCAAATACATTTTGTAGCTGTTATTTTGTGATGTTGTTGGTTTCTTGGAAAATTGCCGCTTCTAATTCTTCGATAGTGTGTATCGCTGTCTTAAATATAGCGTTTTTCAAATGACCAAACAAAGAATAATCCAACGCAGTTAAATCCGGATACCTGGCTGGCCACTAACCTGCACTAATCAGTCGATTGCCATAAAATTGCTCTAAAAATTGAATTGTTGCTCTTGCAGTGTGTGTAGGTGCTCCATCTTGCTGGAAGTAACATACTTGCAGCTCGTGCTCATGTAACTGTTCTAAAAATTGCTCTAAAATAAGGGTTCGATATCTTTCAGCATTTATAGTTTCGTAGAAGAATATAGGCCCTACCATACGTCTTCTTGATACTGCTGTCCAAACACCAACTTTTACGGGATGTAAACTCGTTTCTACAAATGCTTGAGGATTTTCTGCAGCCCAGGTTCTATAATTTTGGCTATTTACATAACGACATACATTAAACCACGGTTCGTCAGCGAAAAATGTTAAGTTTAATAAGTTACGATTCATGTTTTCTTGAAACCATTCACAATAGTGTAATCGTCTTCCATAGTCAATGGGAAGTAATTCTTGCACAAGTACCTTGTATGGGTGTAAATGCAACCGTTTTTTTAAAGCCATGACATGTTCCAATAGAGTCCTAATAATAAAATTTTTTAGTTATTAACTATAATTCGATACCGGTTTCAAATAAAAATTTTAAAATTGATATATTTTAGAGATGCAATCTAAATAAATATGTGAATGTTTACATCAACTTAATAAAACAATTACTTGTCCGAGCACACAATTTTGATATAAATTTTGTAGGACTTTGAGTTATTCGTTGCTGTATATTATCAACGACACCTGTCAGTACAGTTGGTCTGCCTGTAGATATTTTCCTTTGCAAATGCATTGTTTATTTTCAAATCGTTTGACGATAGTACACTTTCGGTATGAGAATGTGTCAGTCAATGTTTGCAATTGGGAACTTGGTCATAAATGGCTCAATGCAAGATTGTAAGGAGTATGTCCAGAACCCGTCTTCATTTCTAGTCCCACTCCGAAAATTAACCATTAAAATAAAGGCATCTTGCTCAATAGTGAAAGGCATACTGTTCTGATCTGAAATAAGAATATTATTAACCTCAAAATTTTGTTTTTGTTAGAATTTACTAGTAATACGACAAAGTATCAAAAGTTTAGCTATGAAACAACTGATTAGTTTGAAATATGTATGATTTATTAATGAAGCAAAAGAAACTAGAAAATCACAAAGATAAAATAAATCAACAACGGCGCGGAAATGGGGGGAGGACGAACGCCACTGGAAGATACAGAAACGCCAATTTTGAGTCACACGTCCTATTGATTCGTTTACAATGAACAATGCGAAACGGTTGTGTCACGCTCGAGATAGTGCGATCGCCGATTGGTGAATAAGATGTCAAGAATAATTTACACCAATCAGAGCCGTTGAAATCACAGCCGCGTAATATTGTGTTTTAATGTAACCTTGGTCTTATTTTTTTAGGAACTTATAAATTTGCCAGAACTTAATTGCCAACACCAAGGAAATAAAATAACCGTTTCAAACAAAATTACTGGTCACGTGGCTTGTAATCGTTTATGAAGGCTCTGTACTAGTCTTCTTCGTCAGATTGAGTTTGCTCAAATATCTTTTTTTCTCTTCGAGATATATCGTTCATTGAAATTTGTTAGTTTTGCATTTTATTGATATATCGGAAAATAACCAAACTGATAAGTAGATAAGGAATATCAGATATGTATATTATTGTTATCGATGGCGCTGGTTTTGAATCTAAAATCGCTTTTTAACACTCCTTTTCAGAATAGTTGACGAATTCAGTGTTTGCAGCACGTAGGGATAGTTTTCCAACCGTAATCTTCAGGACAGGTAGATTTATGGGTTTTTGGGTTTGCGGAACTTGAAGTTTATTGATTTTGGAGTTCATAGGTTTAGGGGTATTTGTGGGTTTGGAAGTTTACGGGTTTATGGAATTTGGAGTTTATCGGTTTCTACAATTTGGAGTTTTTCGTTATTGAGGAATGTTATGTATGAAATTGAAGTACCGTACGTCTGAAATAGGTCATCTTTGACTCTGGGGGATGTAATTTACAGCTTGACTAAAACGCGACAGAAATAGAATGGGAGGGTTCAAGGAAGATAAGGGAGTATGGTAGAACGGGAGATGTAATTTATGGGTTTATAATAGTTGTCAATGTCCGATATCTCGAAGAGGAGAAAAGTTATTCGAGCAAACTTTTAGATACAATTTTTACTTGTGTACCAACATAATATGCTGACTTCTTAGAGAACTGATTGCCTGAATAATTATAGGACGATGTGACATTACAAGTTCGAACATGCACTGGAACACTTTTGACTGAAATGTTTCCACAGCGATGGATATACTATTTTAATATTAATTCAATCTAAATCGGATTCATTAATTGATAGATACAATTCTAATTGTTAAAATATAAATTTAATTTATTTGTTTGTACTTACTCATAAATAGTGTCCACATATGTGAAAAAATTGTTTTGGCAAAAGCTAGCTTTGTGGAAAGAAAGGGTTCAGTTTTATAGGTAATTTTAGGAAAGTCATATCTCATACCAATAATAAACTCGACCTTAATAAAAGAACTTAATAAACGTGAAAGTGATAAAAAGATGTAATTTACAATATTTCTTCATATTAGCCGTAAAAGGCGTACATTGCAAGAGCCAGTGAAACTGAGAAAGTTTCTGAGTTGTAAAGCTTTATGAGACTCTTAATTCATTTACACATCAAAACAAGAGGAGAAAGTTGTAAATATGGCAAATATTTGCAAAAATAAATCATATTCATGCCTTAATTTGACTGACTTCATTTATTTTTGTTTAAAAAATTACTTTTAGTAATGAAATTTTTTTATTTCTTTTAATTATTTGGACTACCGGGTACTTGGTTTTTAAATATAATTTTTCAATAAACCATTTAATTATATGCCTCGTGTCATAATAGACATTGGCAAAGTCTTTAAGAGTGTTTGTTTTGGAAACTAAGCTTCCTCAAAATTAAAGCTTTTAATACTGCTACAAGTTTTTAGGTACAACTTTTTAAAAAGTTATAGATAATAAATTTTCTATCGCCTAATAGCGATTATACACTCCATCACTTGGTTAACTGCAATTTTGCCAATTATTCATGATTAATTTTGCAATAATATAAGAAAAGTAAATATTTTATTCATATGGAATCTGGATTTGTGGTGAGTGTTGCTTAATGAGCTACAGCACTTAAGCCCCATAGGGCCCCTTGTACTTCTCTCCATTAAGATATCAACCTACCGGAGCCGTTAATCAAACTATTAAATAGAAAAATATGGTGATGTTTCTCAAGCAGATCTCTCTAATGTAGGCCATAGAAGGCCAACGTTCTCCCAACATGGATTTTTGTGATGACGAGTAGTGCACTCATGAAATACTACCTAGTCGTCCCCCTCGCAGACCCTACAAAGAGGTGTTTCATACTATCTCATATTGCAAAGATGTTTCTTTAACCAACAGTGTCCAGCTTGAATACCTGTCACTAGGTAAATATTTGTCCTAGACATGCTCAGATACTTTTTGGATGTACCCTTGTAGGTTACTTTAGGAACTCCTTAGTAAATTGACAGCTATTTCTTTCATCTCAAAGTTTCCAAAACTCTTTGTGGGTGTTCTCCTTGATAATTTCAACACCTGAGTCCAAAAATATTGAGACTCGACGCACTCCTGGTTAGCTTGCCAGCTTCGTTATTGCCCAGCATACAGATATTTTGTTGGTAACTGAGGCTACTAAGCCTAACTAACATAAGATCAGTAGTGATTGTCTACTGTCTATGAAGATTCATTGTTTTGCCCGTTGTATCCCTATAAGGCTCTTTGGCCAGACCTACTAATTCCGATCCCACATCCTGCATCTTCCTTCCTTTTTACGACTATAAAAACGTTTATAACATCTTCATTGGATATCTCCTCCTCACTCCTAATGAGTACTGTGTAGTCTACCAAACACAAATTGAGGAGTCAGTGTCTGTGTGAAGAAAATAACTACTCTACATCTTACATCTGGTTTGAAAACAACGTTGCTGAGACGAAGCATCGTTGTCAAGGTAACTTCTTTTAGATAGGTATCCAAAGGTGATAAACATAGTAATATCTCCATTGCTATAGTGGGTGCTTAGCTCCAGTTATGCTTAGGCAGGTAATGCTTTATATATGGTTGAACTTTTGTTTAGCTGTCGACTACTGGACTTTTGGCCAACCAGATTTGATCACACAATGGCAGTGTATATCCTCATAACCACTTCTGGTTTCATTCTCCAAGATTTACCGACAGTACTACGGCACTGCTCATAGGATATGTACGCCTTTCTTAATCTCCTTTCCATGTTCTATTCATATTTGGTATAAATTAAAATATGTATGTAACTTTATATCATAGAGTGGATAATTTAAATTAGCTTAATATAAAATATAGTAAATGTGCAAAAGCTAACAATATTAAATGTGGGTAATATACCATTGCTGTAATTGAATACTGATCGAGGCGTCAGTCCGAAGTCTAGTATATTCCACATCAATATCATCAATACTTGAAAAAAGCTATGTATGTAGGTAATTGTAAATTTAAAGGAATAATATTTTGGTGAATAAACTATTAATATTAACAATAAAATTTGCATATTCCTATAGGTACTTTGAAGAAACATCTTTGGACTGGCATTTACAAAATAGTTTTATAAATTAATCTAGATGTAGAATTATGAGCTTCTATAAGATAATAATAAGCATTGTTGAATATACTTCGCGATGTATACTTGGTATATAACATGAATTTTAAGACGAAGCTTTAATGGGAAAACTGTAACATATATCACATTACTTCTCTAAGGGTTTCGAGATTGTTAGTTGTTGTTAGTTTTCATCCGTCATCTAGCTATCCCGGGGCAAGATTATATAGTATAAACTCTTTACATGCAAGATTTGAAATAACAAGCACCTAGATTAAGTTACTGCCATGTTGAAATAGCCAAGACATTTTATTACAGTATAAGTATACAAAGAATTATTATCGTTGAAAACATATATGTTTAAAATGTAGTTGACTATACAAATAATTGTTTAAATTTTAGTAATTTATATGTATAAATATAATAGATATTTTTTCAGGGTATGGTGAATCGTGTTTTAAATATAACATTTAGAAAACTTACTTAAAGCAGTAGGGATATAACAAGCTGAAAAATTTATGAATAATAGCAAGCAAGAACGTGGTTACAAAGTAACCTATTTCTGGGACAACATTTTGATGTGTCAGGTTTAAGTTTGATTTCACTGAACAAAAATTTTTGATACCTATTGACTGCGCCAGTTTTCTCGTAACCGTAGTATTTAAAATTAAAATAAAAATTTAAATGCAGAACACTTATCGCAAATAATTATTAAACGTAAAATGAAGTCTAAATTCAATGGAAGTTAAGATTTAAGTGTAAGGTATGTCGCTCTGTCAGTGATAAGCTCAACATTCTATAGGTGCAGTAACGTGCTACAAGTACCGCCAATTGCCACATCAGAAAGGGTGTAATTGTATGTAAAGCTTGTATTATAGCAGTCGAAGAAATATCTATAAATAGAATTGACAACGGACGATTTTAATAAACGGTTTTTTTTTGGTACTCGTGCTGCCATATGCCTTAAACGATTACAAATTGTGCACTTCCTTATGAGTTTTGGACAGTTTGTAGCATAGCAGACCTACAGTGATAGCAACGTCAGTCGCTGAAGGGGATTCTAAACTTCATCTCAGACTTTGTGAAGTCAAGGAAGAAGGTTCCGGATCAGAGCGTGAATCTTTGGATAGTGTTTCTGTTTTTATGTTATTGGGGTTGTGATATTTATCCGCTCGAACACCAGTTTGTATTGTGGCATTTCTTATTCATCTGTCAAATATAAACCAGTATTCTCATTGATTTCGTAGGCAAATAATGTCAATATTGTCATACTAGTATTGCTACCATATTTCTGATGGTAGTTCGTATCTTTTCACCAAAATATTCAGAAAGTATTAGTGGTATGTGTGTAAGAAACAATTTAATTATTGGTTGTGAAACTAAATTGTCCTGCCATTTGCGGATTGTCTTTAATTCACGTCAGTTGTTAAACTTTCTCAATCTGTTCTGCTGAGGAGACATCTGGATTCCCCAAACTGAATTCTGATATATTTCGGTTCTGCAACTTATCTCTGTAAATGTTAACTGATATGAGATCATGTTTACTTGATACCAATGGCATCAAGCATTCCAGACTCAAATCAATAGATGCGTTCAGAGTGGTGTCTACCAATTCATGATTCAATATGAATTTCAAAAGTTCGCTTACTTTATATTTGTTATATGTGCAGGTTCGAAGGTACAACCACGTTATATAAATGAGGATTAGGCTTTAAAAGCTTTGCTTTTAAAAAGGCACCACTGAACATACAGACAAAGAACAGCCTTGATGCGACCAGTTGCTGCCGTCGTCTAAAGAGTGATTCCAAACCGTAATACCAACAGTAACAATCCAAATCAATAAACAGGCGAGTCCAAGGGTTCTGATCCAAGAGTATGAAATGTGAAATTACAGCTACATTGTATAGTTTTATTATGTACAACGTTGTTAAAGAATCAAAAATTGAAAATTACAATATTGGCATAACAGCCATATATAAGAATAATTAGATATAATTAATAGTAACATTTTGTTTGGAACGCACTCAGCCTGATGTATTCTATTTTACTTGCAAAATTTATTTGAGAGAGTATTGAAAAAATGTCCTTTTCTATCTTTTTACAAAAATACTTGTACCTTTAATTATTACAACTAACAGTATCTAGTAAAAATAACAGTCCATATATTTACCAGTTTTTCATAACTAAGAATGATTTTTCTACAGCTGGAAATTCTTTGTATTGACAATATTTTATTTAATTCAAACTAAACCTGAATCGAAACTGAGTAAAGTAGATTTGTATTTATAGTGACTGTATATAAACTGATCAATAACAGAAAATCGTGCCAAAACTTCTCATTATAAATCTACACGAATTTCCTCCTCTCGGCTGCTCAATATTCCTGTACACAAATGCGTGACAAATAGTTTTAAGAAATTCAGCATTACAGCATAATATTTCTCACAGATGTTATTTACTGGGAATATTGGTCAATTTGTACAACAAAAAAACATCGAATTTTACGTACATATCGGGTTCATTGTTTACCCATCATCAGATTTTTTTTTTTTAACTAAGACAATACCAAATTTTATAAATATCAAAAGGTTTTGAATTTTAAACAAATAGCTCACAAGTTGAAAAAATAAAAAATAAAATTTTGTTTCAAATCAGATTTTAGCTGTAAACATATAGGTACTTTTATAGTTCTAAACTTACAATATTTCCCGGAAATTAGATATGTGAATTATTATATATCGACATGAAGATTATAGAGACATAAAACTTATTGTATAGGGTATTGCAGAATGATTTTAACAAAATCTAAGGACAGGTTCTATGTTAAAAAATAAGAAAACTGTTTATATAAACATAGTAAAGGACTACTTTTATATGTACAAATTTCTCTTGCAATATACTAGCATCAGAGGCGTTCATGCCGTTAAATACTTATGTTTAGAAGAAAATTGTACTCTACTGATTATTGGACAAACTGGTATCGCTCTCTTAAAGTCAAGTTAATTCTGCTTAAAAAGTATCTCTTGGACTTTTTCCTCCTGACACACCGTTTTTAAGATAAAAATTAATTCATTAAACATTACAACAGAGAAAACTTTGGAATGCCAATTAAAAAACAATAATCTAAGTGGCATGTGTCAGTCTGTCATAAGTTCCATGTCAGATGTAAATAACAAAAAAAGATAACACAAAGTGTCGAGTGACTTGTTTTTGAAGTGTTTAAGTTAGTTTTTAATATAGTTTTTTTACAAAATAAGTAAATATGGTGAATTGTTCCTTTGAAGAATTGACCTACATACACTTTATTGTATGCAAACTTTGTTGTAAGCAAACGGAAATTCAAATATGAAGCAAGGCGTTTCTATGAAGATGCATTCCCTGACCGCTACTTACCTTGTGCAAATATTTTTTCGAATGTTAATAGACGTTTGGGGGAAACGGGAAAAGTAACAGGGAATTTTGTAGATTATGTGGCTCAAAGAATTACACGAACAGTGGAAAATGAGGAAAATGTTTTCCAAGTAGTTGAACAAAATCCTGGAATAAATACAAGGCGCCTGGGAAATGATTTAGAAAATATGAACCATGGTAACAATGTATGACGAATTCTTCAAGAGCAGCGGCTGCCGACACTTCAAGCCCTCTCTGAAGCTGATTTTCCAATCAGACTACAGTATTGTCAATGGATAAGTTAAAAAAATGCAGAAGATCCGCAATTTATTTCTTCCATTTTGTTCACGGAGAAAGCTTCATTTACTAGAACATTTCTGGTTTATGCACGGCAGGGAAATGGTGTATTCTACCCACATAATGAAGAAAGCTGCATTAGTGGAACGTTTTACCAATTCCTGTGAAACAATACGGCAAACACCTGGGATAATCCGAAGAGTCAGAAGACAACCGTGAAGGCGATTTAGAATAAACTAAAAACAATTTGCTATATATTTGCTAAAAATGAGTATTTAATAACAAGAATGTCATTTATGCTATTAGTTCAGCAATTTAAAAACAATTAAAGATAGCAATACCATTTGTGATATTTTTGAAATTAGAAAAAAGAATAATTCGACAATTCCATTAAAAAATATATTATTGCTTTTTGTACCCCTCAACTTCTGCACGCCACTGTGTTTCACTTAATTTATTAAAGAGTTCAGTTACAGCCCTGCAACTTTTTTCGAAACTTTATTAAATATGTTCTCTCATTGATTAGAAAATGTTGGCGAGACATTTTCAGTGTGATTTCATTTAGAGTTTAAACAGAAAAATAAGTTTTTCGTTGTCCTGGTAACATCTTAAAATATCATAATAATGATTAGCTATAAGGTGTGACTTCGAAATAATTTAGGTTTATATTTATAATAATTTAATATTCGGCCGTAAGTGTGTTAAGAAGTCTATTCAGTTATAACAAAGGGCCTTTATCAGCAAAACTTTGTTATTTATAGGTCTGCATGCGAAATTAGATTGGAAGTGCCTCAGGATTTGAATACGACAATTTCCACACAGATGGAAAAGGCGACGTAAAGTTTCTAGTTTATTAGCGGTGTACCAACCAAAATTCGCCCTTAAGTCAATACATTTTGTTTTATTAATTAACAAAATTTAAATTTACCGACTTCTGTAACAAAATTTATCATTTAAGTTAGAAATGCGTTAGTTTCATTTAATTGGACATCTCGCCCGTCTGGGAAGAAATAAAGAATGAATTAAATAAGCACCTGCGCCAGAAGGACCAGTTAGGGGTTGCTTTTATAAACTTACTTTTACCTAACGAGAAAATATCTATGCTGAGATAGTAGATACATATATTTTTTAACGCGACGCTCAGTTTTGTTTCTAACTACATTTTCTGAGTTTACAATGTAAAGATTAAATTTTAGACCAAACTTATTATTTTTGGCACACATATTATAAATACTAAGTTTTTAATTCATGTTTGAAAGCAGCAGAATGAATGGCTTTAATACAGGATACACATTTTATGAACTTGGTGATGATATTTGATCAGTATACTTATTTGTAGCATAATCTTTATTGTTCTTTCAACTTACTTGTGTTTACTTTGTAATTACTACTGTACATGTATAAAACGAACATCATGATTATTCATATATCCAGTGTAAATAGAGGTAGATTTGATTTGGTTTCTACCATTAATTGTTAAGATTTGCCAAGTGAAAGTAAACAAATATATTGAGGTTACTTCAATTTTGACAACTGTCAAATTCTTGGTTTACACTTACCAACTTTGTTCCACTAGGATTCAAATCACATCCGTGAACAATGCGCACAAGACCTAGTGGAACGGGTAAAATTGCGATGGTCGTTCTGGACGTTGCGATCGCTTAGTGGAAATAGTGGAATGCACTCACAGCCGAAGCTATTGCAGGGTAGCAGCCAGAAACCTAGAAAAAATATAGACCGTGACAGTGTCATATTGCCGGCGACCGCAAATTCATGGCTGCCCTAAAAGGTCCAAATCGCTAAAACTTGGTTTTTATGCCAATTTACGTTGGTTGTATTGTAGCGTGAAGCTCATTTGTTTACTGTGATTGGTCACATTCCTGTCACATTATTTAATGACATTTAAAATGACAGCAAGTTAGTTAATTTCAGATTGCAATGCAGCCATCATATTTGCACAACTGCCAACATAAATCAAAGAAAGACCCTAGGAAATGCGGGACCTGTCACGTGACCTATATCATGAACCTACGCGGTCTATATTTTCTCTAGGTTTGTAGCAGCACTCTTACTTTATACCTGTCTAAACTTACATTTATAAATTCCCTAAATGATTACCAATTTAAGATTGAATATCCAATCACAACGTTTTAATTTTTTGTTAAGGAAATTCTAATAAAACCTGAAGGGAACTAGCAAACTACCCATTTCCTGCTTTGTTTCTGGTAATAATACTCTACTTCGATTGCAATTATAAGAACACCTTTGTCAAAATCGACTTAAATGTGATATTCTATCTTGGGAGGTAATTATGTGTTATACATTATTTATTCCTCATTTAGTATTAAATTCGTTTAAAATCAGTTTTACAATTCATTTGCTATTAATTTAATAATTTTATTGTTTTAAATTAAATTTCATTTTTATAACTTGCAATTTTGTCGACCACGTGCTAATCATGAATTTTTTTTTATCTCTTGCTTTTTAGTAACCAGAATAATAAGTACAGAGTAATAATTTCATTAAGTAAACTATTGAATAATAGTTTCTATGATAATAATTCAATTATGGATTAATAATAATTATTAGACAATAATTTACATCCGGTGATCTAATAGTTTATTATAGTTATTTTATTTTGAATATTTCCTAGTCAGAAAAATTTAAGTTACAGATAGTTTCTGTTATAATGATTTGGATTATTTATTCTTTTGAATATTCAAGTAAATTTATATCGAGTTACTACTTAATGTTACTAAAAAGAGAGAATACGTAGATTCTACTTCCATTTGGCAAAATTCCACGCCATGGAGGTGAGACATTTGAAGCCGTACTACTAGATCTGCAGTCAGCACCAGGTTCATAGTGAGAAATAAATGTGTGAATTTTATTTGGTAATATCTTTATTTAATTGCTCCATTCTCAACCTATAGAGAACAGAGGTACTGAAGGAGATAGTAATTACTTGTTTTTATATAGGTTGGCGCTCAAACTGAAATCTAAATTAATTTATCTTCCTTCAATCCCTCTCAAGTACTCGATTTTTCTGATTGCTTAAATGACAAACCGGCAAAGCCCCGACCCAATGCCTCCGGCACGGTAGCTGCCGTTCGTCTGTTACCTAACTCTTTAAAACAAAGGTAAAGGTAAGATCTCGCAAAATTTTAAATTTTAAAGAGTGCCATTAATATTGCAAATGATTGTACATTGCAGACCACTTCGCCTACATCTAAAGCTGCATAACTTCTTTGTATCACGATTTATTTAAACATTTGTGGACAAAAGATGCCAAGGACACACACATAGTAGTTTCTTCCCCAACATACGGTGTCCTAGTCGTACGATTTTGTCCATAATCAACCATTATAAAACTATCGGTGGCTTGGTATGCGCCTATTTGGAAATCTTTCTCTGCACACTCTCACCGACTTTCAACCATTTCCTTGGCAATAACTGTAAATTAATATCATATCGATCATTTCTGCGTTAGTGTAAGAAACGGCCGTCACGAAAAATTTAAGAATTAAATAATGATATATTTGTTGAGTGAATTGTATAATACTATTTTGTAACTAATGAAGGTACTTACCATTGTTGACTCATTGCTAGGAGGAGTTTCAATATGCAATAAAACATTTAAATTCGATTATCTCATAAACCTCCAAAAAGATGCCAGAGAACAATAATTTTTAACAGAAAATTTAATATACCGAGGCACGAAAAAGTTATGAAGCTTTAGATGCAGGCGAAGTATTGCTGTAATGTACACCGAAACTGTGATTAGATTTCGCCTTCTCATCCAACAAATTTCTAAGTAAGAAGTTTCGTGAGAATCATGGTATTATTAAGATAAATATTTATAAAAAAAGTTTTATATAATAATAATTTTGACACCCAGTATAACCCATATAACCATAACTGGGCTAGTTCTTCATATTTTAGTCTCCAGAGTTTGTGCTAGGATTTTTTAATCGTAAACTTAAAAATAATAAAAAAGTATTACAATCGTATCGACCGCAAAACAATTTTTGTCAGTTTTTATAGACATCTATCAGAAATGTATGAATCTAGTACAAGCCTAAAAATCTTTAGATTAGTTATTACTGACAACAAAATCAATACTTAGTTCAAGGATCGTACGTAATCCTATTGAATTCTTTATATACGTACGGCAGAATTTTACGTAAGCGTAGAGGTAGTTTACACTTTTAGTAATAGATGGCGCTAGTAAACTAGAGAGTGTAATAATTACAATAATGCCGTAAATGCAAACATCCTATTAGTTGGAAATATGAACAACACCAGTATTTATTTAGGTATAGTTGGTCAATATAGATTTTGAAGGATCGGCAAAAGATGGGAGTATTGGTGCTACTTTCCAGATATTTGTTTTAAGGATCGTCCAAAGTTATATAATATTATCAGCCTTTAAAATAAATGTTCTATATTTTTTTAATTAAACCAATTTGCGTGTAAGTCTTTTACTGAAGAGAGGTTCTGAGAAGGTCTGATGCAATAAAAGAAACTCATCAATAACAAATATTTCAGTCGAACGGTTACATTATCCTCTTACATCTACCCTGAGCAAACCTGCTCTACTATACTTAAATTAATACAAACTGTGTTTACTAAAGAATGGGTCATGCTTTAAGGTAAGCTTCCTAAAACGAAGAAGGTTTTTTTGTGTAATACAAACGAATATCTGATTGATTTTTGTATTAAATGTACATGGCGTCCCAAGCGCCTGTGCCACTCTATTATTTCTTTCAAATTTTGAAACAGCATTCTATTAGTTTAAACTATACTTGTTACACGTCGCTAAAATGCGCTATTTAAGAGAAAACTACATTTAAAATTTGTTGCTTTAATGTATGAATTACTCTACAAATTCGGGTATTCATTAAACAGTGGGCCATGCTTTAAGGCTAGCTTCCTTGGTCGAAAATAAGGTGATTTAAGTCAACTTACCTTAGTACAAATTTACTTCCTTAAAAAGTGATAAACCCGAGAAAATATTAAAAAAAACTTTCTCAGGCTTGTAACAAAGTAACAGATTTACAATTGTAAAAATAATCAGAAGCTAAATACAAAATTCTAATATTTTTAAACAATGTGATTTTACTTGTGTAAATTAATTTTACATAACTAATATATCATACCTTATTATTTGTAAAATTATCTTTTATTAATTACTTGCAGCTATGGAAAAGTTTACACACACAATATGTGATGTGTACTAAATAGTAGTTAAATATGTCTTTATACAAACATGTTAAAAATGCAATTTTTAACACTCCCTTGTAGCATTAGAAATATTGCTTTAAGGCATCAGTGCCTTAAAATGATCACTTTAAAGCACTAATGTCTTAAAGTAAAGGTCAAATTGTAACAGTAAATTTGCAATACATTTAATTTGTATTTCCTTTATTAACATGAATACTTATATTACATTTCACACAATTTCAAAAAAATTAAATCCTTCCACAATTCTACCACTATCAGCTGAAACGACCGCATTCCTAGTTGACGTTTGAGCAGACACAACGTTTGAAAGTGACAAATCCAAAGCTTTCAAACTTTTCGTAATTATTGATGAATACAACTATGGTTGCCACCATGGTTACTATATATCATTCAAGTGCTCACTTCGACAATTTGATATAGTGCCCACGATGCTATCTAAAACGCAACTTATTTCTCCCCAGGTTAATTCTTTTTTCTACATTCATGCGAAAAACAATACTTTATTGAACTATATTTAGTGGAAAAAGTGGTTCTTTATTGCACTAGTGCAATAAACATTTTATTGCACTCAAATGAGTTTATTGCACTAATCTGCCATTCTACTGCAGCGTTTTGTCATCATGACAAACATAAACCTTCAAATCGACGTCACATTTTTCTAGACTTAGTATCTAAATAACATTTTTTGGTTTTTGCATGAACGTAGAAAAAATATTGTATGCAACTCGTACAAAAAGTGCTTATTGCACTCGACGTGTTGTCCAACAATTTCGCGTCGCCTGCAATAAACACTTACTTTTTGCACTTGTTGCATAAATAACTATTTTCTACGTTCATGCAAAAACAAAACTTTATTGAACTATATTTAGTGGAAAAAGTGATTCTTTATTGCAATAGTGCAATAAAATGTTTATTGCATTCATCTGTCATTCTACTACAGCATTTTATCATCATAACAAACATAAACCTTCAAATCGACGTCACATTTTCCTAAAGTTAGTCATCTAAATAACATTTTTTGGTTTTTGCATGAACGTAGAAAAAACATTGTATGCAACTCGTACAAAAAGTGCTTATTGCATAAATAACTATTATTTCATACTGTACTGAGTTATTTCCCGGACTCATTTATGTCCGGGAAATGTTTACTTCCCGGACTGCTTTAAAAAACACAATATTCACACTTTTAAAAGATTTTATCTTTAAAACTACAAAATCAAGCCTATAAAAACTAATTATAATTATAATTAACAGTAACTGTGCAATGTGAATTTCCTTGCAGGCTGAATGCAGGAATACCTTTAAGGGCGCCGTTTTATAGGCAAATTTTCAACGAATTTCATAGCTGTTTGTTGAGACAGTCTAAAAAATCTGAGTAAGTTAGAAAGAATATCTCTTCACTACGTTAATTATACAAGTTTTCTCCGAGATATAAAACAATTTTCAGGCTGACAAGTCATTTAGAATAAGAAAAAATGAGCATCATTTTCACCTAATACGTTTTATCATAAAATCTACTGAATTTTACAAGTCAACTGCACATTGAGAAAATTATATACAACATTATAAACATTATCACATCCCGCAGAATTCTTTTAAAAAACTAGTAACACTTGAATTTATGTAAATTATCAAGTATATTTCACGGTGTATAGGACACAGTGACAAGGTACAAATTCACGGTATTTTATGATCTCTAGCACATTTTTTCTTCAAAAATTAAAGAAAATGATTCAAATTCAACATTATATTTTAGTACTACATTAATAAGGACCTCCACCTACTGTGTGTATTTTTTGTGTGCATATTTAGATATGATTAATTGTCCTTGAAACGCCAGCCTTAAGGACAGAATCTTCACTAGCCACGGTAGTGGTGGTGGATATAGTTTGTTGCTTGGTCTGAAGAACCTGTACAAAGTTTTCTCCATTTTGAATCATCCTTGCTGCTTTTGTTTTGTTTTCTAAGGAATCTTCAATGTATTGTTCCGCAACAGATGAGCTTTTCCATGCACCATGACGCTTCAGTGTTGATAAATTAGCTCCCGCATTCGCCGAAAAAGTAGCAGATGTTCTGCGGAAACAATGTCCCGTATATTTTTCTGGGTGTTCCAACTTTAAATATCACACCATTTTTTTTGATGCCCAATGGTATGTATGCCCGCTCTTTGGGAAACACATGTTCCTCTTCTATAACCCAAAAAAAGAAAATCTTTCTTCATATTTTTAGGTCGGAGCTTAACGTATTCTCTGAATATTTCCAGAAAGTTTATTCCTTCATTGTCGTCACTCAATACAGTGAATACCCGTTTTGTATTCGTCTTAGAAATGGGAATGGTTATAATTAGTTTGGTGACACAACCTTCAATGTCTTTTAGGGTCATATGGTATAACTCTTCTCGCCGACAACCACCAGCAATGCCTATCATTGCGATTACCTGTAACAATAGAAAAAATGATTTAAAACTGATTATAAAATTGATGAAATTTCGAAACCAAGAAATGTATTTTTTGTAATTAATTGACATTGAGTACCTATATCATTCAAGATGCACATTGTTTAATTCAAAACTAATGAAAAGGTTAAACTTGTTTACCTTCATCAAAAGATACTCTTCTGATAGGGCTTCTTTCATGAATCTATTAACTTCTTCCCTTGTTAGAACTTTTGATTTATTTACCTGATGACCAACTGCTTGCCTTTTTAAAAAAGCCACCAGTTTTGGATATTTTAAAATATCACCTCCTTCTTTTACCATCAGCATAGACTTGAGCATCGAATACTTTGCCCACATTGTCGCATGATTCATCTTTGGAGATATCCAAGAAGTACGCCAAAAGGATATTCTCATTCGGCCGTTTTCCACCTTATAGGTTTTTCTCCAGACGTTGAAGAGCTGATATTTCTTCTCATAAGGAGCAGAAGACTTCGTAGGCACCAATTTACTGGTTGCTTCAGCACATTTTAGCTCGATTTCTTCCATTTTTTACGAAAATTATCACAAAATACGCACGAGATGACAAACTGTCAAATTTGTTATTTTTGTTTTTACGTCACTAAGCTAAATCAAAAGCTATGCGATAAAAAAAGAATCGAAACCACGCTAACACCTACATACAGGCAGGTTATGAAAAATAAAACATTAAAATTTAATTTTTAAAACAATACAGTATGAAATAAATCGTTGTAAATAACTATTTAATGCTCTTTGTAGAAGAAGTATATGATATTAATTTGTGTTAAAAGTGTTTTTAAGGCACTGATGTAAATTGCAGAATGAGCGCAGCGACTTTTACATGCGTGCCTTACAAATGCACTTTTAGCACTCACATTATAAACAACTATTAATTTCAAATGCTATTTTGTAAGGCAAGGTTTTTTTGTTGGACTGTAGGTTTGTCCTAGCGCCTTCGCCATTATCTCTAATGAAAATGTTTAATCGTCTATGCGTTTGATCTTCATTCTAATTATAAAGATGGAAAAAGTTAAAATATCTTTACGAAATTTACTTTAAGAAACTAGTTTGTGCAGACATTTTCCACTCGAGTATATCATACCTTACATCATCATGATTATGTCAATTATATAGTAACTAAGTTTGTACGGAATAATGTCTACTTTCTCCTTTTAAAGGTAATATTCTCTGAAAATTTGAAATATTATAACATGCAGAAATCTCAGGGTTGTTAACAAAAAAATTTAATTTAATAACTAACAATAACGTGTGGCACGCCATATGCCCTGGCTAGCTATTTCCAGTTCCATTAAAAAGAAAACAAAAAGGCAGTGTCTTTCTAAGGTTTTAAGGCTAATTGATAAATAAGATAGTAAAATAGGGCATTATGCGATTTCATTTAAATGCCCCTTTTGCTTTACCTAAGAACTCAAAAACTTTAAAATAGTTCCCCAAAAATAGCTGATGGGTAAAATTTTAAACAGCGATCATATATGCCAATAAACTTAAAATAAAGGTATATTGTCTCCTTAAATTACAAATAGTAGCAATTAAGAATATTATTAGGATTATACTAATTAGAGGATACCAAAAATCTGGTTTACATGGGGTAATACATTATTTGCATAATGTATGATTTAATTTGGATTTTTTGAACCACATGCAAAACAACCGAGCAACATATGTAATAAAATAAATTTCTTATGCTCCAGATTGGTTGAATGTTCGAACTGGAAGTACTAGCACTATACCAGAAGTAGCGGTTATAAGGCGGCAGCAACCTGGCAGTTAGGTCACAAGTTGGCCCTTTTTGCCTACCCCGTCATCCGATCACCTCTCCACTATCTGCTTCGGTGCTCCTCGATCCTACTCGACGCCCTAATGAAGGCTAGGATCTTAGTGTATGATAAATCCTTTGCATCTTCTCAGTACCAAAGATCCTATGTATTAAGTATTCTTCCCTTAACCACATTCCAGGCATAAAGGATACTCTTTTATCCCTATCAAGCTTAAATTCTTTCTGAGTCGGCAATGATCTGTCAGGTCCTCTTGATTCAGACACCTTCGACTAAGGTTCAACAGTAACACCATCCTAGATTTATTGCGTCCATCCAAGAAGTCATGCTTGTCTACTGTCTCTATTCCTTCTGCAATTCCGTCCTAATATTTGGTGGGTTCACGGAGACAATATTACCAAAATTAAATTCTTCAGGAAAATATCAACATATAAATTTATACTTTCCTCAGGTTGCCTCCCGGTTGAGGTAAGGGGTTTGTTTCTAGGACAATTCCATTTAGTCATCGGATATATTTATCGCCCAAAAATATTATATAAAGATATATGCTGGAAATATGAGGTATCAAATTTGTTAAGGCATATTTACAGAATATTGAATACTAACAGTTTGAAATATAAAAGCTCTGTAAATAACACATAATGATAAAAACCGTGTATGCCGGAACATTTTAAAAATAAATATTACAATACATATCAAAATCTACATAAATACAGTGTCTACATAAAATAAGCACACCACTAAAAAAACCAGTGACACTTATCCATACCAGTTAGGTAGTAGATATCAATTTTTTTAATGTCAGCGACTGTGCAGAAAAAAAATATCTTCTTTGGACTCTACTTGCGAGTAGCTGAGTACCATAAGATATATAGGAGATATTTTGTAAATATTGGTACTATAGTTTTTAATGTAAAACAACCCAGTACTTCTATTATTGTGTCTTGACATACATAATTCAACAAAGGTAACAGAAATGTACAGTCAACTTCAACAACAATAAATTTAAGCAAAAAGAGTAAAGCAATCAGACTTGTTCTATCCTAAACTGCTCATATTAAATCGCTCCAAGAAATAATTGTGAGAAGTTGCTCTCAATGGTACACCATCTACTCGTACTGTAAAAATTTCAGATTTAAAGAAAACTCCTTTGCCATAGGATGCATGCTCCAGTTATGCTTTGTTATAAAGAGTAATTTGAATGTATTAATGTGTTTAAATATTTTCAGATTTCTTAAAACGAAAACTAGAGTTTTATATGCGTGTGTGACAGTTGAGGTACAAAGGACAGTTTTTGGTCGAAGGTGACACCAAAATCACATATAATTTCCAGTCTATTTAATGTGTAATCATCCAATTTATAGTTATAAGTTACTAACTGATTTTTTCGACTATACGACTATACATTATTTCTATCACATTGTTTTTACTAATATTTATATGCAATCTGTTATCAACAACACTAGAAATTAGTAAAATTAAGGTTTGGTTGTAACTTTAGAGTTAGATGTAATCTCAGAACAAAATTTAACATCATCAGCATATATGAGAACGTTTAGATCCAGGTTTACAGTGATATAATTAACAAATAGAATAAATAATAATGGGCCAAGAGTATATGCTTGCCGAACACCAGACGTTTGAGGATGTATACATTTTTCTACATAGGTAAGTAGGGTTAAATCATTATATTTTGATTGCAAAAATACGCTGTTATTGGGATGACCTGCCCTTTGTTAATAATAAATGTAGTTTTTTACATTATACTTAAAATTAATACTTTACAAATGAAACATATTTTTTATTAAAATATTATTGTGCGACAAAAATTTAAATTTTTATGTAAATTCTAGTATTGGTATCTACTCATTCCTACTGGAAATCGGTGTAAGTATGAAAATAACTCTTATCTGTAGGTTATAATTTGTTAGAAGTAACTTCTATCTTTTCGGTTTCTGGAATGAAACGTCTTCATGCCATTTTAATATGCGAATGTAGGTAGTATCTGCTTTAATGTATTGTACACGGACGCATTCTATTGTGGTACACCTTTTGTATAAAATATGGAGACCTTTTAGTGTAATCCCTTTGACATATTTCTATGAATTAATATCATGCATTATTAGATGTAAGTCATGCTAGAATCAAGCGCTGGAAATGACACATTTGTGTTGGCTATGCTTGTTATATATAAAATATGTTTGCGGTTCCTCATATTGATTCTGATTGTGATTGGATTATACCGCCAAAATTAACATACCTATATGGAATAACAAACTATCAGATAACGAGGCACTATTTGGTTTTAAACAATATTAACTAATTTTCAATTTAAATTAACACAATCGACGAATGGTTAATCGTCTGAATGGGTAAAACTGTGTAGTTGGTTTAAATTTAAACTGTAAGTGGAATTTGTGGAAACAAAGGAAATTAGGAATAGGATTATTTTGTTTCGCTTAACAAATAATAGTTTTCTAGAAGCGAATCGTGTAAAGTAGGGTTTTATAAAGACATTTAGTTCCTGAAATTACCCTTAATGCCACCACTAAAAGGAATAAACCCTGAGAGATGTTCCCTATAGACTAATTAGCACTCCCTTATAATAGTACTAGTTTTTGACAGGATCTGAACCATCCATATAACCTAAAATTGTTTTAATTCGCAAAGTAAGGTAAGTTAACAAGAGTTGGGCAAGTGCAGGAGACGTATCAATAGCAGTACATTTAATGGATTACAATAAATTGGATAATTAATAGTTAATGAGTAGTTAGAGATTTCTCCGAACGTAACAACTTGCTTTTATTTTTGTCAACTTTAAAATTTAACGAAATACAGGGTGTTCCTAAATGAGATGCGAATATTTAAGAGGGTGATTCTACATAAACATCTTAATAAACTACGGTCCAAAAATGCTCCGTTACAAAAATACGTGGTGTTAAAGTTTTAGGGAAAAAAAAGGAAAATAATTAATATTTTCTGAACCGCTTTAGATATTTTGAAAGGAAAAAATGGAACGCCAATAATTCTCCCAGATAAAAATTATTTTTGATTTTCTCGTTCAATTTGAAAAATAAGAGCCCTCTTAAGTTTTTGGACTGCAATGCGCCGTTTTGAGAATAGAAAAAAAATAAAAACCGTTGGATTGTATGAGAAAATGCATGTAATTATTAAAGGATACAATTTTTCAATAAATCTAGTTGGCCTGGAATATGTCACTTACTATGTGCTTTGACATTTAAATCAACTTTTTGTCGTTAAAATCTGCTTGCTGTGAATATCTCATTTTAACAAACTCGCTAATAATGGTGAACTATTCAAATGTAGAAATGGTGGAAATACATTACGTGTATGGCCTAGCCGACGGTAATGCAGAGCAAGCTAGACGTATTTATCACGAGAGATATCCCAATCGTGCTCTGCCAGATAGTCGCACTTTTTCTAATATTCATCGTCATCTTCTTGAAACTGGTAGTGTCCGAAAAGGTGCATCTGAAGGTAGACTTCGAAATGTAAGAACACCCGAAATTGAGGAGAAACATCCTGAAACGAGTACGAGGAAGATCTCTAGATACTTGAATATTTGCCACCAAATTGTTTGGAAAATTTTAGTGGATTGTTTGTTATATCCTTATCATATTTTAAGAGATCAGGCGTTACTTCCCACAGATGTTCCAATGCGTGTGACCTTTTGTCAGTGGTATTTTCATAATGTTGCCCAAAATCTGAAATTTAGTTTGCATATTCTGTTCACGTTTTCAACAACAATTTTCGGTTAACGTATGGGCAGGTATCATTGGTGATTACTTTATTGAACCGTTCTTTCTGCCGAGACGACTTGACGGACAATCTTACCTGAATTTCCTTCAACAGCAGTTGCCTTTGTTGCTTGAGGATGTTCCTTTATGAATATAAAATCAAATGTGGTACATACACAATGGTGTACCAGCACATTTATGTACAACAGTACGCAATTATTTATCCAAATCATTGGATTGGGCGCAGTGAGCCTCAGGAATGGCCACCAAGGTCCCCCTACCTCAATAGTTTTGAGTTTTGTTTTGTGGGGCCACCTTAGGACGTTCGTGCACACAAGTCCCATTAACACTGAAGAGTAATTAAGAGAAAGAATAGTTGCAGCATGTGATAGAATACGACATACTCAATTCCATGCAAAGAGGAGCGGAAGCATGCATATTTAGTAAAACTCAAAAACGGCGCATTGCAGTGTAAAAACTCAAGAGGGCTCCTGTTTTTCAAATCGAACGTGGAATAGAAATACAATTTTTTTCTGGGAGAAAACCATTAGCGTACCATTTTTTAAGCCAGTGCCCGTGCGCACGCCACTGTTAAAGATTGAAATTATATTTACATTGCAAAATATGCACCTTTATTTATAGTCACTACATACCAAATTTCATGGATATATCTAAAACGGTTTCGAAAATATTAATTACTTTCCTTTTTTTCCTAAAACTATTTTTGTAACCGAACATTTTTGGACCATAGTTTATAAAGCAAAACATCATTAATTTTTTATGTAGAACCACCCCGTTTAATATTCGCATATTATAAAGGAACACCCCGTATATGGGAAATGCTGACCTCGACTTTACTAGTTTCATAAATATTCTATGTATTCAGTGTCCAACAACTTATGAAAGTAACTATAAAACTGGGGTAACCTTTGAAATTATACTACCTAGCCAAAATTTAAAAAATTTGAACTGATTGTAGACAAACATAAAGGATAGTGGCTCTCAAGCTCATTTCAAACAAGCTAAGGATAATCACAATAGTTTAATAAAATATACTAAATTGAATTTCGCAATATGCTTATATCTAAGTCAAACAACAAATGTAAACCTATTTGGAATCTTGTCAACAGAGCGATGGGTAGGAAAAAGAAAGAAAAAAGAATATCATTCTAAACCCTCTACTCAAATTCTAATAAATTAGCCAACGTTTTTGTGAATTATTTTGCAACAGTAACTTGAAATAATATCGGATGCACGATATAATGCTAAACACATTTTTCTTTGTTTCTGTTGTGGCAAGTGATATAAATTCAGTAAGATGTAAAAAAAATAAAAATGTCACTGGTTTTGATATCTCAGTAAGGTCAATAAAATATCCGTATGTGTAATTGACCATATTGCTTATTTAATTAACTTATCTGTTAGCAGTGGCCACTTTCCAGTAAAAAAGTTGTTTCCATTTACAAAAACAGCGACCCTGAGGATATCGCTAATTATAGATCCATACCAATGTTGAGTGTGATCTCCAAAATATATGAACGAAATATAACGATAAGTTGCTAACATGACTTTAACAATTAAATTATAATTTTACGGAGCATATTAATCAATTTCTATACGTAGGTAGAAGTTTCTTTGATATATACAACATTGGATTTAAAAGTGGCTTATCCACTATCTTACTAACAGATCAATTTGTGGTAAAATAAATGATTGCACTCACTTAAGAAACAAAAAATACTGACTTAGGGATGCGTACTGGCTGCACTGGTATTTTTGTTATAACAATATGGCAAAACATGCAAAACTCATCATCACTAACTTTGTTTGCTGATGATATTTCACTTGTGATATTGACTTGGACCCTTGAAGAACTCACTGCCAATTGTGAAAACTTTATTACTTGTAAAATGGTGCGAATCTCATTATTAACTTTGAAAAGACAAAAGCTCTGTGCTTTGCTCTTTTTGCGTGCCTGAGGTTAAACTTAACCTTTGTTAAAACAATTTCGTTTTACAACCTTCCAAAAGCACTAAGTTTTTGGGTGTTTATCTCGATGATCAATTAAAATGGTCTGATCATGTGAATGCACTTAATAAAACAATCAATAAATCATGTTACGCTATTTCTCGTGTTAAAAATGCAATGCCTCTGTGTACACTATTGAACTTTTACTACAGCTTAGTATACTGTCCTATTTCATTTAATGTTATTTTGTGAGGTAAATTCGGCCAGTAGTAATCGAATTTCCTTGATGCAAAAACAAATTCTTAGAAAACTATTTGGATTTAGTCCTCGCGAAACGTGGACAAATATATTCACTAAATATAAAATATTAACATTTCTTTGTATATATATCTATAAAACACTGCTGCATATCAGCGAAAATGTTTATCACTTTACCAAAAATTCTCATTTTTAAGGATTTTCGACGCGGAATTGCGATTTCTTGAGTTTTTCTAAACATAAAGCAAAAAGGTTTAAAATGTATGCTTTGTATCAGAGACTTATACTGTAAAATAAATTACAACCTCATTGCATATCTAAGGATAAAATACATTTTAAAAAAATTTAAGGAATTGTTATATCAAATATTAATATAGCGTAAACGAGTATTTAGATGATAATTTACAATAATAATAGTGTACAAATACTTTCTGTTTTATTTTTGTTGACGTGTCCTATACATCTATTTGTCTTAAAGGATCAATAAATATTATTATTGTTAGTTATAAGCCCTTATACAGTCTGTCCCTATTATACTTATGATTTAGGAAAACAAGTTCCTAATTTTTATTTTAATATAACTATAATTGGTACGTTCTGTATAGACGTCTCACTAAAAGCTATACATTCAAATTTGGCATCATTTCTGCTGGAGTGTTTTGAAAGTCAAACCATTAAGGCAGTTCGATGGTAGATAGTCTACCATAATTATTAAGAATGACATCGACAAAACAATGCATTCTTGTTAAATTATAAATCCAAACACGATGAATATTTGACTGTCACGATTATCAATCAAATTGTCACCAATTTTTGGTGGATAAAATGTTCCAATAAGTGCATTAAAGTTCATGCAATCTGGATCGATTATTGATGTCAAACCATAGACATGTGTTCGTTCAGGTCTTTCACTAGAAAATATTACGCCTGCAGGCCAGAATAGAGCCACGTGTCCGGGAACATCCACTTGGCATCATACTCAAGAATGCATCATTTCAAGAAGCTCTATGCATCGTACGTTCACAATAGATTTGCGTCATGTCTACAAAATTCATCTGCTTAATAATTCAAGCCTACAGACCAAGCACCGTGAAGAGAGTTTGTCATTTGGACAATTATTCAGCAGTGGGATCCATTTTCATGTTGATGGTTTCGTAAACAAGTAAAGTTGTAGCATTTGGAGTAAGGAATAGCCAAACGTTTAATGAGAATGATACGCATTCCAAAGGTTCACTGTTTGGTTCAAATTTTGAATTGGAGGCACCATTGACCAATTGTCTTCGGATATGTTGCACATAATGTACAAATGTCAATGGTGAGCGATACCGCAGCATGATAATTTAGTTTTTTGTTTTTCAAATGGATGGAATAGATCTCGAGGACATGTGGTCAAAAATATATACCAACAAGACCGCGGCCATTCAGGTTTTGAGGGAGGACATTAGATGCTACAGCTATAATTTCGTCTTATGTATTTTTTCTGTCGAACACGTCATCACACATCAAGTTAGAAATAGCGCAGAATAAATTTCCTAGAAAACTCAGAAATGCTTAGTACAGTTGGAATTTTTGACTCGTATATCTTGGTACAAATTAGGTATATCTAATCCCAAAACTCATTTCACCACACATTTATGATAGCTCAAAAACAGACCCAAAACCTCATAACCCCATAACGAGAGCGTTTAGGTCTCCTTAACCACACATCACTTTAAAATTACAAAACCTAACATCACAGACATAGTTTTGTTGCAAACTCCCTATGTAGAGTAATATATTTTTTAAAGAAGCAAGACGAGAAGTGGTCACAAATAATCCAAAAGACATAATAAATAATCAAAAGTTCCGAACTTCGAATACATATATAGTTTCTTTCTATATTAGAGCATGAGCCTGATATTGGTTATACAGAGTCTTCATAAATGATTACAAGCCACGTGACCTGGTCTGTGATTCTCGAAGAGCAACTCGTATGCGAATAGATTTCTTGTCTCTCTCAATTGCCGTAGTGAGGAAAAGAATATTCGCATATGAATTGCTCTGCGATTGATTTGAGAATCTTGACCCTGATCACATGGCTTGTAATCATTTATGAAGACACTGTAGCTGACCTACACGATGGTACAAACAAGTGTAATAAATTTTCATTTTCATTTATTTCTTTTATTGTTCACTTTTTTTTTAGCATTCCTCAGTAGGCTTGTGCGCTCTGGCAATGAGTTTTTGGAATTATAGAAGCCAGCACAGTAGAGCTGCAATTTCAAAACATTACTGTAATTATGAATCAATCTCAAAGCTTGTTCTGGTTCTAGTTCCGATAGAGAACAGATCTAGAACTGTTCAAAATAACTAACCATTTTAATAATAAAACTACCAAGCAGCAATAAGTTGATAACTGAATTTAGAGCCGTTTGAGGACCAATCAAATGTAGAAGCAAGCTTTCTGTCGTTAACTAAATATTAAATAAATATTACCACTTTCCTTCAAGTATTGCTACTCAAGCATCTTATAGAAAGTAAAAGTTAAATAGGAAAATTGGCGATGAGAGATAATTTAAGCAGTAGTCAACTTGATAGTAAATAATCTCATTAGCACCACCTAGGGGATCGATTCAAGAGGGAAGGTATCATTGGATACATATAGAAATAAAGATAGATTAATGTATATACAGTATGTCCAACACACATCAACCCTCAGACGTAACAACATGATCAGTTGAATGGATAATCAGCTTTTGGACTGGTTGCCATGATTTTTTGAAATATAACTGATTTTCAAGATAGAAAACTCGTTTTTCTTTTAACTCTGGACATATAATATAAAAAGAATTGGCTTATGTCACACACATTTGTATGTCCAAAAATTTCTCGGCGTGCGAGATAGCAAATATGATATGGTTAATTTTATAAAAAATTGTTAATTTATCTGATCATGCTAAAAAATTATAAATAAATTATAGTAGCATTTTATTGACTATTTTATTATTTCATGCTTGCATAATATACAAGGATAAAAAATAGACATGTTTATGTCTATATAACAATACTACTCTGCAGACATTTTATTTGCATTAAAAATTGTAAAGCAGGTTCAAGGAAATCATTTAAGTAATCACGGAGTTTTACTATTTTCAATTTCTCATTTAGAAATTTATTTAAAACTAATTGTTCTAATTTTATTTTTTATTTTGTAACAGCAGACTGCTTTATTTGCATCTTGTATTGTGCGATACGGAAACAAAGAACCCATCTTAACTTATAATAGGTAAATGAATTTACCGCCAACTGATGTCTGTTAAGCGATGTGATGCCACAAGCGATAATCTCTCTGTAGGTACCTCGTTTGTGTCGTTGTTTTTAATTTTACTTAATTTTTAATAAATGTTGAGGTGTTTTATAGTTGGTACTTACGTATTTCTGTGGCCTCAGAATTACCATTTTTATTTTAATTAAAAAATAGTGAACAAATGTATTGAATTCTTTATATGTAATAAAGTGACATAACCATTCTTCCTACGGAAAATAGTTTGACAAATAAGGAAGTATTGAGACTGTTTAACCAAATTCAACTTAATGGCAATTCCTTTGCCAGAATTCACTATAATAGTAACGAGTTTAGACTAGTAAATAAATATAATGCTTTTCTAAAGTCGCAAGAATGCTCAAGTTGATAAAAAGTAAGTATCTCGACCAATATTAAAAAAAATAATTGTAATTATCAAATTACATTATTTGTCATATGGCTAAAGCAAAAAATATAGACCACTAGGTATAATAAATTGCCATCTTAGCTAAAAGTAGTATGGTATACATATTTTTACATTCGAAATAATTTATTTATTTATTTATTTCGACATAGGTAATCCAACAGGCAATTCAATGCCCAATAACAGGATTACACAAAAGAGAAAAAAAAAATACAAATTCGTGGTAAGTAACTTAATTAAACCTAAAGAAACAGTGAACACAATTAACACTAATGTAGTAAAGAATTAACATATGATTTTACACTTGATAATGATGAGTTAAAAATATCTAGATGAATAAAGTAATCATTATAATTCTTTTGTAACATACGTATTGAAGAATTACTTGCATAATAATTAACCCGAAACGATGATATATAAAAAAGATTAACATATCTAGAAAAATGTGAATGGTGATTAAAACAAATTTGACTCAGAATATAATGAGAATCAACAATATTGTTAAGTAATTTGTACAAAAATATAACAGAAGAAATTAGTCTCCTAGAGACGAATTTTTTTAAACGGTAGTGCGACAATCTGACATCATATGGTTCATAATATAAATTTCTGTTAAATCTATAATTCAGCACATCAATAAATCTTTTCTGAACATTTTCAAGTCGATTTATGTATTTATAATACAACGGGCTCCATAAAAGACTACCATATTCCAATTTACTTCTAACTAATGCATTATACAAAATAATAATTGAAGAAGGGTTAGTGAAATGCTTTGTATTGCGTAATATAAAACCTAGAGTTCTCATAGTTTTTTGTAGTATTGAGTCAATATGTGTCTCAAAAGATAATTGGCTATCTAAAATTATACCTAAGTCCTTAACTTCACTAACGACTCTCAAAGTATGACCGCCAATGGTGTAATTGTAAGTAATATTAAGTTCTTTTCTGGAAAATGTTATACTATGGCATTTATTAATATTAAGGAAAAGTTTATGAGATATGCAATAATCATTTAATCTGGACAGATCTTCCTCAAGTTTAATGCAGTCATCCACAGATTGAACAGGCATTGACAATTTAAGGTCATCGGCAAATAAATTATAATTCGAATAATTGAAGCATGAACCAATGTCATTTATAAAAAGACAAAAAAGAAGAGGTCCCATGTGAGAACCTTGTGGTATTCCAGAGGTAATACTATGGTACTCAGAAAAGTAATTGTTTAATCTGGCACATTGGCTTCTGTTAGTGATATAAGACTTCAGCCGACGAAGCAGTTTCCATGAATACCGAAATTTTCAAGTTTAATTAATAATGTCGGATGATGTACTTTGTCAAACGCTTTTGAAAAGTCGGTATACACAGCGTCCACCTGCATTTTATTGTCCATAGCTTCAAGAGTCGTTTGTAAAAGGCATTAAATTAGTAATAATAGATCTGCCCCGAAAAAAGCCATGTTGATTATCATTTATTAAATGCTTAATTTTAAAGAAGAGTTCCTTAGTAACTATTGATTCAAAAATTTTACCAAATACACAAAGTAAAGAAATGGGACGATAATTGCTGACTTCATCCTTAGACCCACTTTTAAAAGTGGAATTACTACTGCTCTTTTCCAAACGTTAGGAAAACAACCAGAAGCTAAGGATTTGTTGAATATAATGAACAACGGCAAAATTAGAGACTGTTTACAAGATTTTACAAATATAGGAGGAATGTCATCCGGACCAGCACTTTTATTAATATCAAGTTGGTCAAATTCGTGCTCGATTTCTTCAACAGATATATGTTTAATATTTACACTAAAATTTTGACTGCCAGTTAAGGTAGATATATTACTTACGGTTGAAGAGGTGTCATTTGGTTCAAATACTGAAGAAAAGTATTGACAATAGGCATCACAGATATCCTGATCATTAGACAACTCTTGACCGTTATAATTGATAACACTTGGAAAACGTTTATTACTAGATTTATTAGAAATGAATGACCAAAAATGTTTTATATTATTCTTTATATTACCCTCAATACCTGACACATAATTTTTATAATCAATTCTAGCAGAATTTTTAACATCTCTCCTGAGATATGAGAATGATTCGTAGGCGGCTGCATCATTATATTTCCTCCATTGTGTATGCCATTTTTTCTTTTGCTTTAATAAGATTTTTTTGTACGTTTAGAGAACCATGGAGGAAAATTACCCTTTACATATTTGCGCCTAATATGATTATCAAATATAATTTTCAAAGAATTGT
Organism: Monochamus saltuarius; assembly: GCA_025584915.1. Lineage (NCBI taxonomy): Eukaryota > Metazoa > Arthropoda > Insecta > Coleoptera > Cerambycidae > Monochamus > Monochamus saltuarius. The sequence goes on from CM046726.1 coordinate 11,733,261, forward strand.
ATAGAGAAAGGACTGCTTCTTCTACTGACAGCTCTTCCAAGGTATTTACCCAGTCCACATTGGACAAATTTTGGTTAATAATATTATAATCTGCTGATTTGAAATCATATTTAGAAAAATCATTTTTAATTTTGAATTTAATGTTATTACTTAAATTTAAATAAATATTCAGTGCCTTATGATGACGATCCTCTTTTACAAAGGACTACTACAGTCTCTAATCTGAACATTGCACGAAAGTGAAGAAAATACCAAGTCAAGCAACCTACCGTATATGTTCGTAACACCATTAAATTGATTAAGATCTAAGAAATTAAAAGTATCAACAAGAGCCGTTCCAAAGGCAGTATTTACATTAGATGGAACGAAATAATTATAAACATGATCTAGAGACCATTCCAGAGTAGGAATATTGTAATCACCTAGCACTAGAAATAGATCTCTGAAGTGAGATAAAATAATGTTTTGGTTATGCGGTGTAGACATTAGACAAGCTACATCTAATGGTTATTCGCTACTCCACGTCGGACTGACAAGTCACAGACATGAAGGGCTCTACCCCGCAGTAGAAACCATTGAAAGTTAGCGACTGCTATCGCGATTTGGCGACGATATGTTGCAAACACGGAATTCCATGAAATAACTACTCTGCGGGCTAATACCCCGGCCAGCATTGAATTACACCCGAAAAAAACTGTAACAAACAGCAGCAAAATTCACTCGTCAGCAGCCTACTAGATATACCGGTTTGAAGCTTATTAGCTCTCATCCGTATGCCATAGGTAAGATATCTGACGAATAACCCTAGCTGTTTAAGTCTGTCTAGTCGGACAGAAGGGGCAATAAATACGCGGTATGCTGTCTACACCTCGTTATTTCCTGGAATTTGGTAATTGCAATGTTTTGGTTAGCTTTATACCAAATTCATAAAGCTTTCATTTATGCCATTGTTGACACCCCCAATATATCACCCACATATTTTGTTTTGTTAGCTTTTACGCTGTCCACTTTATTTTAAAGATAATAAGTTAATTCATAATAATTTTCCTACGTTCTTATATCAATTATTCTCATGCCTTTAAAATGAATAAATATATGTGGGTGTAATTCAATGTCGGTTAGTCCCCAGCGTAATTGTTTCTCATAATACCACCATCCAGTACCTAAAATGAATGTATAGGTAATTAATTAAATGATATCATCACTTGACACTCGTTCCTAATTTAAATTTTTCAAATTTATATGATATTTAATAACAAGACCCAATTACAGGAAACACTAGTAAAAAAGGAACAAAAAATGAATTAAAAATACAAATTAATTGATTACATTGCATCACAAAACCTACAATTTCTTTTAACGATAAATCAATGTCACAAAGATGAGAGATTCTGTTATAATGATTACATATTACGTATATGGGCGACATCTGTTCTATGATCTTCTTAGTAAAAAGTTACCTAGTGTCGTAATAAAATCCTAGGCATGTGAAAAATTACTTTACCAAGAAGGAAAGAAGAATCAATACTATTATGTAATAAATTATACAAACAAATTTATCATTCACCTATGTTCCAAAGATAGTATATTAAAACGGTAAGTAAGTAAAGAATTATTAATGCCGTTCATGGGGTAAACACCATCCAACTTATTAAAAAGTACCTTAAAAAACTCCGTTGAACAAATTCAATGTTAGCTTTATGGCATTCATATCAAGGGTACCAAATTATACTGCCATACCTAAGTATAAACCGGACATAACTAAAATACAATAATTTTAAAGTAGCACAATTACGTAAATCTTTAGTTTCCAAGAAGAAAACCTAACATTTTATATGCATCTGAAGTAGTCCTGTTAATGTGATTTGTAAATGATAACCGTGAATCAAAATAAATTCCCAGATCTTTAATCTCATAACAGTCATAACATGTCATAATCTTCTCTGAATCAATAATCAAACAATATTAATTAATTGCTCCTACAGTAAGTAATCATATTACACTTTCAAATATTAACTTGTAAGTGATTCTTTGCGCACCATTCGACAAGTGAAGTGACATTATCTTGCAACATTAAACAATCTGACAATGAATTTATCCCAGAATAGATTTTAAAATCATCGGCAAACATCAATTTATGGCAGCTAACAGCACCAGCAATGTCATTGACAAAGATAAGGAACAAGAGAGGTCCCAAGTTAGAGCCTTGTGTCACACCGGATGTAATTTCATATACAGTATATATCGATTATAACAATATTCGACATTACGTTATATCGGCTTTAAATTTCCTTGTAAACCTTAACTAAAATATATCGGTTAATGCGACATCGTTTAAAGCGATGTATCGCTTATAACAACGATTTTACATCGTTCGTAATCGGTTATAACGACCTACTCATGCGCAGTATTAACATTAGTTCTTGTTTAGTTTAATGCAGATGTTGAGCGTTTGAGTTCGATAGGCTTCGTTGCGAAGTACATATAAGAAAAGTATAACGATCAACAAAAAAAAAATAAACATAATGTTTTTACAGTTGCTGAAAAAATGAAAATAATAGAGCGCTTATCAAGTGGAGCAGATAATTCCATGCTTGCAGAAGAATTTAGCGTACGTATAAACAGCCACTTTGAAAAACTATACATACATATGATTTTCTTTTATTATGTAATAAATGAAGTTACTGTATTATTGATATGATTCTTTATAAGAACATCGCTTAATTGACGTGCCATTAATTTGATATAGGTTAATATAGATTATGATAGTTTTCTTTTCTGTTTATGAAATTATTTTATGTTTAAATATGTTTAATTTTAATAAATTCGCAGAAATGCAATCATTTATCCTATTTAAATATTCTTGAATATGCAGTCACAAGGGTGCTAAGTTCGAACCTTGCGGAAGTCTTGACCTGTCAATAAACATGTTTGATTTATAATCCCCATATTCTACAGTCTGAAATCTGCTCAATATGTTGAAATTCTGATATTAACAAGTAGTGATAGATTTAGATTTGTATATCAGTAAAAATCTACTTGTCTCTGTGACTTGATATAAGTTAGTGATTGTTGACCTTTTTTCATAAATCAATGTTGAAATGGAGACAATTTTTTTAAGAAGGGTAGATGTTATCGTACAGAATTATTTCTAAGAGTTTGGCAAAGTTATGAGAATTTATATTGTCCTATAATTACTCATTAAAGAAATATCACCAAATTTATGAATAGCACAAATTCAGACAGCTTTCCAAATACCCTTAATAATACTATTTCTTTATTAGACAATCAAGAACTGTTTGGTAAATAGTTTTGTTACATCGCAAAAATTATTACAAAAGACCATGACACACTTTTCAGTTTTCTTAATAAAATCGTATCATTCGCACCTCCATGAGGATACCTGGCAACATGCTTTTTTACAACAAGTTTCGTACTATAGCAAAATATACTACTTTCAGAATGTTACATAAATTATTATTTTAATATGGAAACTCAAATTACTTCCACCGCTCTTTCAACTTCCATTTTTAAGTCCAGGCAGTATTTCGAGCGATACGGCCACGCAGATATGTCTCTTTAGAGGAAATAAGACGAACAAATTTATTTCCATCGATTCCCCAAGGAGTCAGAGGGGACTATTTTAAAGGATGTCTCAAAAGAAAAAATATGTATATTTGTAAAATGTATTTCTACGTTAAATAAAGTTACTCTGATTCATCACTTTTACACCTATACGATATTGAAGTTTACAGCTAATAAAACACTAATAAAAAAGAATGTGTGTTTAGATAAATATTTAATATTAATTTAATAATTTTTATTAATATCATAATATGTATTCAGAAATGTAGATATATTGAAATGTAAAATTAAAACTTTTGAACAATTATCACAATAAAATTAATTCAAGGAAAGTAAATTTAATAGATTAATATGGTATAATATTAATTTCATATAATAAAACATAAAAAAAAATATTATGTCAGATTTATTTTTAAAATCATTCGATTAAAAAATACATAATTTATAAAAAATAAGGAGGCGGTTAAATAATAGTGATTTATAGTACAAGTGGGATATAGGCATTATTATACATGAGTGAGACATTTGCACAACGAAGATGAAGTCCGAGTCGTGTAATTTCACGAATGTACCTAATAAAAAATACCGTTATCCCACGTGTAGGATATAAAATTGTATTTAGAATTGCAAAAAATTGTATCTACAACTACCTACCTTACATTGACAAAAATCCAATATCAAATTTAGTTTGTAAGTTTTGTTGAAAATCAAGAAGGAAAAGCATTGTTTTGGTAACCTGTCAAACTTGTCAAATCTGTCAAAACAAAACTGAGTTTTCGTTTTTACATTTTCTTGTGAAAATAGTTGTGTTGATTGAAATAATGAGATTCAGAAACAGAAAACTTGCCTCCTGAAATTGAAAAAGCTGCTGCAACTGCAGTAGCTTCACTTTTACAAGATAAATCGAGAAACTTGTACGAACAATTTTATAAACGATTCACTCATTAGTGTGCATCTAAGAATATAAAATATGAAGCAAAATAAAAGGTATTATTAGCATTTTTTGAAGAATTCTTCAAGAAGTACAAATTATCTATGCTGCGGTCTACAATCTGTATGCGGCAAAATATTGACATCAGTAAATTCAACAATTTAATAGCTTTTCTGAAAAAGCAATCAGTATGGGGTACAAACCAAAACAGTCAAGAATATTAACGAAAGAGGATGTTTCAAAATTTTTACAAGATGCCGATGACACAAAATTCCTGCTAACGAACGTAAGAACAACAAAATGTTTGCCATTTGAAATTCATAAATGCATAATTTAAGGTTGCCTAATTATTGGACTTATAGGTGCATGCAGAGTGGACGAGTTAACCAATTTGCTATTAGAAAACGTAACAAATGAAGGAAACATATTTTTTTTCTTCATGCGGGATTCGAAAACCAAAGTTTTCCGAGAATTCTTTATCACTGCCGGAGGAATTGAAAATGGGAATATGAGCCAAATAATACGAAAATACCTCGCCCTGCGTCCTAGTGATTCCGATCATGGAACATTTTTTGTTGGTTTGTTGGTAAATGCATGAAACTTCCTGTTGGTATAAATACTTTTCGTGTAATGCCAAAGAAGATTGCTTTTTTCTCAACACTGTTTTCGACAATCGTCTACTTCACTTCTAGCCAACACAAGGCCTTCTAACCATAGAACGGCATGGTGGTAGGAAGTCCAACACTGTGTGTGATTTGTGTGTGTGATGATGATTGATACGTCTCTTGAAAACAAGAAAAAAATCGCCACAAAAGTTCTTGGTGGAGAGATTGCCATCATTGAAGTTACTTCAAGTGCTTACCAAGAAAATGTAAGCATTGTTAATACAAATACAGAACAACTGCATTCATCTGGTATAACAAGTAATTCGATTTAATTTAAGTTAAATTATCTATTAATTGTCAAATAAATAAACCTGTTGGTTCTTAATAAAAATAACCAATAAGCAGTGATCTCTCTTTTTGTAATATTTCATTAGTCATTAATACATTATTCCACTAGTGATGTAATGACTTTCAATATTCAACTGAAACAGTGCCAAATAATTGCTGAAAGGCTCTTATAAAATAGTTGTAGATAAAAAGAATTAACACATTAAAATAAAATACAATTAGCAAGAATATGACTTGTAGAATATTAAAATCGATATTACCAAAATAATAATTAAATTTCAATTTATTGAAGAAAAATAGGAAAATGTTGCTTGAAATAATGATAAAATTAAATAAAATAAATTAGAAAATAACGTTAACATTCATAACATTTAATCAACTAACATATACTATATCAGTTTATATTTTAATAATATTTAACTACACGCTAAGTGGAACGTATGTCTAATTAAACGTTTTAAATACATATATGAATTTAATATATTAAACGTGTCTCTAAATGTTAATAACACGTTTCCTACACATGTTTTCAGGTAAATGTGGAAATGAACACCAAAATAGAATTACTGATGTTTTGTTTATCCACTTTTACTATTATTTAAACTCTTCTCAAATAATAATAACTTTTAAAATGCATTTGTATGACACGCAGTATTTCGCTATTCTAACCCCACATTTTAACAATTATTTTCACATACTTATAAACAAAAGCGAACAATTTTATATGCAGAACTATGTGAGTTTATGTTATAACAATGTTTACATCTACAGTTGAATTTAAAAAATACGTATTTTGAAAGATTTCAGTACCTAAAAATTGCTGGATAGATCGCTTTCTGACGTTATGTATTGATTTTACTTTGGTACCTTTGAATATTCGCAGGTGGCACGAGATAACATTCTTGTTATTTGCTAAACTACATTATTCAGTTCTTAAATGTCTAAAATTACTTGTATTTGTACAAAACATTATTTCAAGGATACGGCGCCCTTAAATACATTTTATATTTTAATAATATTAAGTTAAGTGCAATGTCTGTAAAACGTCAAATAAAACGTTTTAAATACATAATATGTGAATTTAATATATTAATCGTTTTATTCAAATGCTAATAACACGTTTTCTACACGTGTAAAATACTACACCTGTTTTCAGCTGAAGGTAGAAATGAACATCGAAATAAAATGTTTTCTGTTAACATTTACTTCATGATCTATTTAAATGTATAATACAAGTTTATATTGTAATAATATTTAACGCGCTTTAAGTGCAACGTTTTTTTAATTAAAATCAATTCATACAATATTAGATAATACTGAAATACAACGAGATATTGGTCACTATCCGGTGCCACAGTAATCCATGATGACTGTATTAATTTATTATATATGTAACAAACTTTGATGATGATGATCAATTTTGTCAAAGGTTTTACTAAAGTCCGTATATAACGCATCTACTAGTCCATAGCACTACGGATGTATTCACTTATAACAAAGTAGATTAGTTTCAATCATAGACCTTATAAATCATGGACCGGCCCTAGAAAGAGAGGTCCGCTGTCCTGATGTGTACAAGAGGGATGAAGCTAGTCCGGGTAAAAACAGATGTTCGATGACAGAAAAATATATGAACATAACCTGACAAAACATTACCTGTTAATATTGTTAATGATTTGTGTGCCTTTTGTGATTTAGTTGTGTGTGTTTATTAGCAATAGTTTTTAAAGACTCATAAACTATGGTGGAGTCGGTCTGTCACCGTAAATGTCATACGTCTGTCATTTACGGTTTTTGTTTTTTTTCGGCCAATGATCTGTGGGTTTTTGCCCGGACTAGCTCTATCTCTGTTGCACACGTCTGAGCATCAACGATTTGTATAGGCAGAAAACGGTTTTGGTGCGTCCATGATTTATAAGGTCTATGGTTTCAATAGTTCTTCTAAAGAAAAAACCATGTTGTTTCATAATAATTGATGTTCTAAGGCTATTAAAAAGAAAATAGTATGTGATTGATTCAACTAATTTACTAAAAATACATAACTTGCTAATACCTCTATAATTATTGACAGAAGTTTTCTCTCCTAAATTTTTATATATATATAGGGATTAAAAAAGCTTGTTTCTATAAAATTAGAAACGACCCAATTTTAAGAGATTTGTTAAATATCAATGATAGAGGTATATATAAAGCTGGGGTAGGTACATTCTTTTACAGAAAAAGCAGGTAAGCCGTCAACTCCTGCTCCTTTATTCGGATTAATAGCATTTAATTTATTTAATACCACATTCTCTGTTATATTTATTGAGGAATCGTCATTTCCACTAATCGTATTTGTAGAATTAGGTAAATGTAATGGTTTTTGCATATATAAGTCACAAACTCTTTGAAAGTAAGATGAGAAAAGGCTACAAATATCTGGATCATTATGAGCATATGTGTCATTATGGTGTACTGAATACCAAAATCTTTCTAGTGTTAGAAACAAACTTTCAAATATGTTTCGGATAAGATTAATTGGGACAACTTTGTCATAAATGGATTTAGATATCAGTATAGAATAGCTCATTTACCAGTGGTGCCCACTTTGGAAGCTTAGGGTAAAGTTAAGAAATGGTTATTAAAAAAACATAAATAAAAAAATTGTAATACTTACCTTTTTATTAATTGAGTCTGGAATCATTTTTTTAAATCTAATAAAGCCCACTGAACCGCCCTTGATGTAAGAGTTATTGTTCTAATAAAATCAGTAATAATAATTTCAACTATAAATTTTCTTTTAAAATAATTCAATATTTAATATTATAAACTCTATTTATCTAAGTGCAATAATAATAGTAATTGGTGTCTAACTAATAGAAGTATTTAGATTTGATAAGGTAAGTGCAAACAATACAAATTATATCTAAAATAAAACATAAACAAAATTTTAAATAGCCAATTCAAATTATAACATATTTGTCTATTTTGAAATTTGACGCCCAGTACAACACATTTATCAATATTCTCCTATATAGGAGTTGATCATATGCTGAAACTAGCATCCACGTATAAGCATTCGTTCCTATTTCCACCCATAGCTGAATTCTCCTATGTAAATATGAACGGGTGAATAAAATGGAAGCTGAAAAATACTCCGAAGTCGCATCGTTTAAATTTAATTTGTAACGATCGCTTCACTGTAAACAAGATAAGCAAACTTATATATGGGGATAAAATTTAATATGTTAATTCCTGTGGCGCATGCAGCAAACCATTGCTATTGAGATTATTGTGCCCTTTTTTAATTTAAAATTCGTATCTATTGATTATTCAGCTGACAGAAAGCTAGATACCTTTTTTTGCATATTGATGTTAACGTCACTTTATATATATTTGCAGGCCGTCCGCAGATTAAAATAAGGTCAAAATATTTTTTTAGAAATATACCTAGCTTGCAAAATTTGAATATAAGCAAAATAATAATTATTTTTTCAACACATTTAAGTTAAAGTTGACTTTAAACATATTAATAATATTGTTGCATCTGCATATATGAGCTTGGGCTTTGTTACACACAGAAATTGTTTTGAGTTTATTAAACAATAATTTTGTCAATGTCAAACTTGCTCATTTTCACTCATTTCATTAACTATATAGTAAATAATGTAACGCTGTCGAGAAGATACAACAGAGCTACTTAAAATAGCTGTTGTTTAAATTAGATTGGGAATGCCTTACTGTTAGAACTTAATAACAGGAATTGTTTGATACAAGCTGTTTGAAAGTCGAAATCTCAATGTTTTAAAAAGTTACTTTTAATGGCTCGGTATCTAACTCAGCAAACCACAATAAATAAATGGAAGTAAATGGATTTATCCAGGCTATTCACAAGGTAATACCAATAATACAATATATTAACTAGATAATGGTTTCGCGGTTTCAGTTGTTCGAGAACTGGAGCTACAGGAAAGAATAATTTGAAGTTTGATAGGATATCAATGAGAATCACTTACAGTACTTTGATGTTCGATGTTATGCAACGAGAACTGGAGTTTGTGTCGTTTCACTCGGCCCTGTCTGTTAGAAGTTGGGTTTAGGTAGGTTTGACAGTTAACCTTTGTAGAAATTTGTGGCGTTCGACGGGGCAATAGAGGATTTGTCTGGTGCAACGTCGACGTGGAGTCGTTGGCTGCTTGCGAGTCACTTTGTTAGAATTGTGTAGCACTAATGGGGCGTCAGAGAAGTTTCTCTCGTTGGAATGTCGATATGAAGTCATTGAAGATTAGAGGTTCACTATCGTCAACCTGGCTTGACAATAGACTGTATGTACTGTAGAACAGGGGTATCAGAGCAGTATGTGTTTACAAGGTCATGGAACGTGATTTACTGGTTGTATATTTGAGAACGTTTGAGAACGTAACAGGAATTGCTAAATAAATTGTCTTTTATTAACTTAGCAACTTTTTACGCATGTTGACTCAAATGCCGCTAATATTTTGGATAAGTACAAATTTATGTCCCTAAATTGAAAAGTGAAATTTTGCAGAAAATTTAGGAATGCCGCGGCATCTAAACTTTTTGGGAGGCTATCTGTATCTATGTGCAGTATGTAGAGTAAATCTGTTTAATAAGTTAGAACACTTTAGAGCAAGCTAGAATATTACAAATTGTTCCTTCGTAATTTGAAGTTTGAAAAAGTTATTAAGTGCAGCTCATTTTGCAGCGTCTATCGACTAATGTTGCATTGTTAAAAATCAAATTATTATCGAGAGTAATAAAATATTCTAAATAAAATTCCACATTATTACTTTATAATAAAATCGACCATAGGCGTATGTACGTCAGAATAAAATGGAGAGATAAATTAACCTCTTCACCCCGTCTCCATTGTCTTAGAATGTGTTTCTATGAATATGTAACGTTTCTGCACACATCGATTCAATGGTTTCATCAGTAAGATGTACCTGCCTCTATCAATGAGGACAAAAAGAATTATTTTTGTAACTCTTATCCCAAACCGCCTATATTTTAAACCTTGGAGTCTCCAACTAAGATGTATCTATCCCATTCTGAATAAAACACTGTAGCTGGAAAATAACATTTCATTAAAAATTAAACGAATATGTAGAAAGCTGCAGTATGAGAACTTTCCCCTTCCTGTTTTTTCCTGAACAGTTTATATTGCTTGTAAAAGCCGGAACTGAAAAAGCCGGATACGAGTTTATAATGTTGAAATTGATTTGAGCAATAATATCTGTTTTGAACACAATATCGGAAGACTCTATACCGTAGAGGTAAAATAGGTACCGTATTGTGCAAATACCCAATAACTAAATTTGTCTATTTACTTAGGGGGCTTAGAAAATTCGGATAGTAATTCAAACTTAAATAGTGTCTTTTGTGGAAGTCTGGTACTGGTAAATTTTTATAGAAACATACGTCATGTGACACAATTTCTTAACTTTCGTTTTTAGACGTGATGCTCAGAAATATGTTCAGTAGTGCAGAACATATATGACTTTTTAGTATTAATTTATACAGTGTCAATTAAAATTTTATTTCATGATATTCTCAGGTAACCTTTATAGTAACTTGCTACTAAAAAGGTTCATATTATGTTAAATACATTTCCAACATCTTTTTCCTATTTAATTCAAATCATTTATAAAACTATTATAGATATAAGAGACCTCATATTAAAATGTTTTAAATTGATGAATTCAAAAAATTGGTAATATATTGTGCGATGTGTAAATGATAATGCAGGAAACAATTACTCCGCGGACTAAAGCCCCTACCGCCATTGAATTACTCCTGCAGTATATGTGTGAACAGCCAAGAACACTTGTCGGACACACCACCAGACATAGACCGGTTTCGGGCTTGTTAGCCCTCATCAGTATACCATACTCCATCTCATATTAGGCGATATTTAAAAAATATATGTTTGGTTTATTATAAATTTTTGAAGTGCCCTGTAAATCGCACGGAGTCTTAAAAATTTACACAATTTACAGCTGTATCACATATAATAATTTATCCTACTGAATATATCCTACATAACATTTGTTGAAGTTTAAAATTAAACGGTTTGTTTGCCACCGTTTACTAATCCTGTTAGCCTGAGTTTGTAAATATACACAATCTTCCACATTTTCAATACTTATATAAATTTTTAAATCATCTGCAAAAATAATATTAAAGCAAAATATAGTATCAGGCAAATCGTTAGTAAACAAAAGGAACAACAAGGGTCTTAAATTCGAACCCTGCGGAACACCGGATGCAACTCTAAATTTCGTTGAACAAAATCCTTCACACTTTACAAGCTGCTGCCTCTCAATTAAATATGATTTTAGAAAACAAACAAAATTATTTGACAGGCGAACACTGTCAGGCTTAGTAAGCAATATATTATGATCAACCTGGTCAAATGTTTTGCTAAAATCTATATATAGTATATCGATCTGTCCCTGATAATCAATATTCTCACAAATGTATTGAAAAATGCAGCCTCAGTTTGATACACATGAACGTTTATTAATGAAACCGTGTTGACTGAGATAACATATTTTTTGTTGAAGAATATATATTCATAAAGTGTTATTTCTAAAAGCTTTGAAAAATTGCATAAAATTGAAACAGGTCTATAGTTCCAAATACAAGTTGCGTCAGACCTTGCTAGGATATTATGAAAATACAAATCGTAGTACACAGGGAATTTTAGTAATACAGGTCATTAGAATATGTCAAAGACTACTCCTTTAAATAAATTATTGTCATTCTTGTAGCACTTTCGGTTACACTGGAAATCGTCATCTACTAATATATTTCAAATGGTGCATATTTTTGTATATTTTGATTCAATACTTAATATTAGGGGGATTTTTATCAAGCTTCCTTATATCCATCTAATGGTCTTCGAAATATTTAAAAAAGTTGCTTTTCGATACACCGAGAAAAAAACTGTTACGGTTATATATGATGACTGAAAAACTATTTCATTTAACCTTTTAAAAATGTCAACAAATATTTGTTAATTCAATATTTAATAATTATTTTATTCCGACGCAAATGTTTTGATAGAGGAACCTAAAAATGTTTTTATTCAATCCACTATGTTGATTCTATTAATTGAAATAAAGATTTCGAATAACAATTACGAAACTGTTCTATATAAACATTATATTGTTAATCCATCATCTGAAAATATTGAATTTTGTGTTTGCTTTAACAATTTTTAAATGTTATAGTGCGTGCCAATATTTTTGGCAGAATAAATGAATTCTGACGTGCGGGACCGAGAGGGGCTATCTCTCTTTACCCATATTAATACACTGCAGGATTGGACGGCAGGACAACTTGTAGAAGTGGGCCCTGGCCCCTTTTACCGCTCAGGTAAACCCTGTCAGTAAGGAATTATTTTCTAACGCTGTACAGAGTAAATGAATTAAACAAGCTACATGTAGCGGTCATTAACTATTCCATGTCGTACGAACACATCAGTACAAATAACGGCAATGGCCTTCATTGGCCAATAAAAACTCTTTTCAAGTAAAAGGCTTGATATTGTGTTAAACTAAAATAGTTTTCACTTTGAAATTAAAGTTTTTTGGATGATGATAATTAATTATTAATGTTTGATTTAACAATTTGACACTGTTAAGTTAAAAGTTGTGTCTAAATAGACATACTTAATATAAAAGAATAACACGTAGATGGAACAAATTATGAATCTGATTTAACATCAAACATGAGAAATCGTTGAATCGCAGTAAGTCGTCAACAATTTTTTTGTTAGTTTAAATAGTTAGTGTAAATTTATTTTAGTCATCTCTATTTCGACAAAACTGTTATTGCGGCAACAATAAAAAGTTGACATCAAGAAAACTGTAGCTCCAAGAGTTTATGTTTTCTCAGTGTAGCCTAATTTAAGATTGGCTATTTCTTACATCGTTCAAGCTGAAGTACTGGTATTCAGAAGAGAATCGGAAGATGTCTATCATTTTTTGAAGATATTTTAATACTTGGTAATTTTACACAGAGTGGTGAAGTTAGTTACGAATTTGCTTAACTTGGAATTGCCAAAACTTGTTTTTTTCAGAATCGAACACTCTGTATATTTAATCAAAAACTGTTGCAAAATTTTAGTCTCTCTATCGATATACACATCCCTATACCCATCTCTTTTAATTTTGCTGTTATCGACGGTTTTTGTGATAAGTAATTAAAGTGATCTTGCGAGGATGACTGTGAAAGTATTCAGAGTTGGTTTTTTTTACACAAATTGATCTAAACGATTTTTTGAGAATACTTAGTGACACTGTATTTATTATTGTTGTAATAAATTTATTCTTACAGGTTTACTTAAGAAAAAAGCTAATATGTCGTAATGAAATTTATAATGTAAACCTTAGATGTCCATATAAATTTTCCTTCGAGCATCCTCACTTGTTTGTTTTCTTCCAATGCCTGTATTATTCTCATCTTTTATTTCTATATTATTTATAGTTGTTTCTTCTTTTTTTTGTGTGCATATATGATCAATTTATATGATACATTTTAATTCCTCAACTTATATAACTGCTATAATAATATATTTTAATAGTATAGTTGCGGCAAGAATTCAGATGACTTACGTCACAGCTGACGTTACGCAATTGTTTTTATTGTCAACCTAACTTTTGATAGTTTGTCGCATTAAAAACTATGATTTTTTGTAATGTAGTGCAATATTTAGGGCACATATTTAGTGTAGTATACAATTTTATTACTCTCAGTTGCAGTTTCTTAAATATTTAGATAAAAATGTAATGAATTAATCATTTTTTAGCATGACGTAAGTCATCTGAATTCTTGCCGCATTTTTTTATATTTTATTTCAATAAAGACATTCATTAACATTATCAGTTGCATTATCGTTATAGACAAAATTTTCATGGCGTGCATCTTTAACTGAATTTTTCTGTATAGAAATACGCCAATGTACCCAAAGGTAATCAAATTTGCCTTATAAGTTATAAAAATGAAAGAATTATATGTATCTTAATTAAATTGCGTTATATTTGGTAACTTTTATTAAACAGGCATTGTTCTATCAAAACAATGTAAATTTAACCATTTACTAGATGTCATTTTTTAAATAAATATAATGAACGCAAAATACCAACACAGCAATGTTGTGAATGGCATCCTGCAGTGCAGTGATGAATAACATGCTGCAAATTTAATAACATTAGACGGATGAATGGTTACCTGAGCCATACTAAACTGTTCAACCCACGTTTTGTTAGCTTTTATTACGCTGCCTTAAATTATATCGTAGTTTGAAGTCACCAGGTGAGGTGTCTACATGGCTTTCAATTAGCTCTTAAATATTTTAACAAGGTTTTACTTACATAATCAGATTTTCCTTTACTTTAAATAATTTCCGTACGTGGCAGCTTGTTTGTTCGTAAAACTATTAATGTTCTATAAATTAAGATGTAGCTATAGTATATCGGGAATGGTGTGGAGTTTACATACTATAATAGCAAAGGGAAGCAACTCAGGCGAATGCCACATAATACTTAAAAAAGTTTAGGTCGGAATTTGTTTCTTCTTGCATATTATTCATATTTGCATATTTTTTTAAAATTTTATTGACATTTTCTACATTGTTTTAATTTCTTTTTTGCAGTTCTTTTATATCTCTATTTGCAAATAAAAAACCTAACTCTTGTATATAAAGAAAAATAGATATAAAAGTATTTTCTACAGATATTAAATAGTCTGTAAAATTTTTTGGAGGCACTGTTAATCCATGACTCTGCCTTCGTAAGCTTCTAATTTAGAAAATAATGTAAATGATTCGAATTAGGTACATTAGGTGCATTACC
The DNA here is from genome assembly GCA_025584915.1 of Monochamus saltuarius. Taxonomy (NCBI): domain Eukaryota; kingdom Metazoa; phylum Arthropoda; class Insecta; order Coleoptera; family Cerambycidae; genus Monochamus; species Monochamus saltuarius. The sequence goes on from CM046726.1 coordinate 11,748,590, forward strand.
GTACTTTACGAGGGGGAAATTTTTTTAACAAAAAAAGAGAGCAAAATATTCCTCTACCTTTCCAGATTTTTTCACGCTATTGTTATTCGGTATCAACAAATTTCATTGTATCTGTTTATAGTTATTTATGCAACAAGTGCAGAGTAAGTGTTTATTGCACGTGACGTAAACACGTCGAGTGCGGTAAACACTTTTTGTACGAGTTCCATGCAAAAATAGCAAAATATTTAATAATTAATCAATTTGCATTGAATATGTTAGGAACAATTTAATTTAAACTTTATTTTTATCTTTCTCACAAAAAATAGACTAAATATTACGTCGATTTGAATGCAAGATCTTATTGCACTAGAGCAATAAAGGACCAGGTCTCTCACTAAATATTGTTCAATGAAGTTTTGTTTTTTACATGAACGTAGAAAAAAATAATTAATTCTCGAGAATTTTAATTAAAAAAATACTTCTTATCTGAGGTCATTTTATAAATATTGTTAAAAAAGCTCACCTACCTTTTTAGCTGGTTAATTATGTTTTCGTTAGAATTTATAATTGAAGCTCACCTACCTCATTAGTTTGTAAATTACGTTTCTGTTTATGTTAGAATTTATAATTTTTGTGATGCCTTTATTTTGACGTTTTCCGGAATATTCCAGGCTATATTCTATTTGTTTCTCGACACGTTCTCGAGATCTCAGAAACTTCGAGAACTCTAAAAACCTATATAAGCAGACCATTTTCGACCGCTGCAGTCAGTTTATATTGAGCAGTCGAACGCGAACGGCAGAAACGACAATAAAGTTGTTTGTCTACGTGGCGTGTTTCAACGATAACCTAATTTAGAGGTTACAATATAATAAGGTCAAACATGCTGTAGCTAGTGATCACTTGATGTATTTACTACATTTCGTGTCCCTAAGGTCCCTTTTGTCGGATTTAACAGACAAAACAGCCAGCGTTAAACGCCTACTCACCTATTTGCATTATGGACAACATGGTCTTTCAGGTAAAGTGTCGACATTACGATGATTAGATTCTTTGGTGTTCAATTTTGAAATCGTATTCATGCAACCCTTAATCATCCTGCCACGTGGTCTTCTCGATTTTAGAATTGTAGCAATTACTTTAAGAAATCACCACGCATATAGCAGTTCACTTTGGACTTAGATATGGTTTTGCCTAAAAACAAAGTCACATTCTCACTGCAAGTACTTTTGAGGATGAGAGCGATATGTCTCTCAAAATCTTTTCCATTCCAATTTCAATATAATTTCTACTTGTGATATGTCATTCAATTCCAGTAATTCTGTCATCAATGTCTACCGGTGAGGAATACATGGCTTTCAGGCAAAATTTTGATAGTATTCTGCTAGATACATTTTTCAGTAAGTTGATGATCAATTATCTTCAATAAGTGCAAGAAACTTTATTAATTCATGTTTGCCTTTTGGCATAGGTCATTTTCCAAATGGTTACCTCTGTGGCAATTTTGTATAAAAAAAATAATGTGTCCTAAGTACTTGACTCGCTTTTGAAATATGACATTTAACTTCAATCAAGCGTTTCCTAACCCTTGACATACTTCTTGAACATTTTTTAAATGATCCTCAAAGGTCTTGTCAGTATAATGATGTCTTCAAAGTAAATTGAATTTTTTTTCAGGTCATTCCAACCAGAATTATCTTCAAAACCTGTTTTTTCTGCAAATGTGAGGTCGTAACTGACATTCACTACTTTCGATCTTTAAATGTACTTAACCTTCAATAATTCGATGGAACCAAAATGGACTTATGTTACTAACTTGATGATAATACACAATTAATAAACTTCAACCAATATATTTATAAATTTATTTGAAAATTCATCAATAAAGTTTCGTCAAGCATTTCACTTAAACTGCATATTTATAAATTTATTTGAGAATTGATCAATACAGTTTGGTCGAGCACTTCAATTACAAACTCTATGGATAATGTTGTTAAAAAATTGTATAAAAAAGTTAGCTCAAAAGATATTCGACATATCTTTTGCACAATTTTACTTCGAGTTTTTGTTATTGAAAATTAAGGGGTCCCATGTGACAAAAAGAATTATATCGCATATAATATTTTTCTCACATTTATTGGCCATAAAGTGCTACTACCTTTTATAAATAAATGTACGGCTGTAAGGTGGCAAAACTATAATTTATGAGCCCATGTATTGGATGAAAGTGAATATCTGACAAAAATACGAGGTTAACGTTGCCTTTCGTATGTTTATACTTTTAAAACCACACACACACATTGTGGGCTGTATTGTGGGTGTAGATGAAGGCGTTTTTCATATTGATTGATAATGTTTTAATTCTACTTCAGAATGATAGCAATCACTATTTTCTTATTCCTCATAGAAATCTTTTATGTAAAATTCTAGACATGGAGGTGTTGAATTCATATAAAATTTGAAATAGGTTTATAAATTTATAATGTATACTTATATAGTAGGGAGTTGAGATGGCACCGGTACAGACGCGTCGACGAGCACTTTACAGAACAAAAACTGTAAAAGATGCAAGTCGAATCTAGTTAACGGTGTTAGTTGCAATAGATGTACAAATTATTATCATACGAGTTGTGCTAAACTGTGCAACGGTGTTAAATTTATTGACAAGGACACGGTTTTATGCTGCGAGGGTGATAGCGATATGGCGTTTTTGATGCCATTGAAAACATATCGCCCGATAAGAAGATTGATATTAATATATTTAACTACATCATCAAACAAAAAGACTCTGTCATCGAAGAATTGAGAGACAAAGTAAAACTTTTATATAAACAACTGGATCTATATGAAAGATTAAACACTACAAAACATTACAAACCGAACCTAAGGAAAAAGAGAAGATGATTCCTAATAAAAACAATGGCAGTACTAATAAGCATGCCTCTGATAAGTTGGCAGATAGTAGTAAACTTACAAAGACCAGTGGTTCCCAACCATTCAAATAACAAAAACGAGCGCTCTCTAATAAGCCCCAATCTGTTGACAAAACAAAACAGGTAGCTATATTAGAAAAGGAGACTCGTGATAAATGTAATAAGTACATTAATTTAGTTAAAGACGATCTTATTAATCCTAATAACCAATGGATGGAAGTCACTAATAAAAGAAAAAAGCGACAGATTATTGTCGGTAATAATACCAAAATTGAGGTAAATGGGGTAGCAGTTAGAGGTGTTCCGAGGACTATTCCTCTCCATGTGTATAGGGTGGAGCCCCAAATGAAGGCAGATGATTTGAAAAATTTCCTGAAATCATCTTTTCCTGAAGTTGTTTGTGAGGCAATTTCACCTAAGCATCCCCAGTTGTACTCATTCAACTAAGGCAGAGGACGGATTCGTCAGGATAGAAAAAAATTGTGTAGATAGTTCTCAGTTTGTCTGTGCGGGTGACCTAATCCAGAAACGTCAAACAGGTAACTTAAGTGTTTTTCATTTGAATGTTCAAGCTTTATCCAACAAAATAGACCAATTATCAATGTTTTTGGACGGATTCAATTTTGACATTGTTTGTTTATCGGAACATTGGTATTGTGAACCTAATCTGAAACTGATTAATATTTGTGGCTACACATTATGTAGTTTCTTCTGTAGATCATTTGCGCAGCATGGAGGAGTGTCTATATACACAAAGCCTGAAGTGGTGTGTAGACCATTAGAGTTGGGTAAATATTGTGTTGAGTTTGACGCTGAGTTCTGTGGTCTGGAACTTCTAAATTCAAAGATAGCTATAATTACTCTTTATAGATCTAGTGCCAGTCACAGTATTGAATTATTTTTGAGTAAATTGGAGCTACTTTTAATTGATATCTCTAATAAATTTAACAAAATAGTTCTCCTTGGAGATTTTAATATTGATTTCCTGGTCCAGTCTGGCAATCTTAGCGAACTTATATGTCTTTTATCTACTTTTAACCTTGGTGTTACTATTTCAGAGCCCACTAGAGTGACAAATCATTCTTCTACATGTATTGATAATATTCTAACAAATTTAACTGAGGATTGCTATGAGTCAGGGGTTATTGATCCCTGCCTCTCCGATCATTTTGGTCAGTACATGTTGTTGAATGTGAAACCTTTCAACCCTGTTGCCTCGGTCCCCATAAGAATTATTACTAAGCAGGGCATTGATTGTATGAAGACTATTCTGTCTTCGTATGATTTGTACCCATTACATATTACACATGACAATGTTAACAATCAGGTTGTTTATTTAATTGAACTATATCGAGCTATAATTCATGAATGTTTTCCGATTAGAAATAAGACAATTAAAAATAAGCCCCCAATAACTTGGTTTGGTAATAATCACAGAAAGATGAGAGACACGTTATTTGCAGTCAAGACAATAGCCAATGCATCAGGTGATTCCGCTGACATGTTGGTATATAAGTTGTTGAGAACTGATTATAAAAAGGCATTAAGTGATAGTAAGAAGTTTGCCTATAATAATTACATAACACGCTCTAACAATAAATCTAGAGACTGTTGGAGACTTATAAATTATGAAAGAAATAATAATATAAAAGTATCAACTGTGAACATATCACCATATGATTTTAATAATTTTTGTTCCTCCATAGGGAATAATATAGTTAACAGTATTGATACGAATACGCAACCATCTATATTTCTTGAAAATGTACCTATTAACAAGTCATGTTCATTCTTTCTTGAACCAGTTGTACCTGCGGAAGTCCTCAATGTCATTATGTCTCTAAAAAATTGTACGAGTTTCGATATTTATGATATTAACACTAAAATAATTAAGGAATCAGTTGATTTCCTCTTAACACCTCTAACTAATATCGCAAACAATTGTTTTTGTACTGGAATTTTTCCTGACGCTCTTAAACTTTCTAAAATTTCACCTATTTTTAAAAAGGGAAACCTTGATGAGGTTGATAACTATCGCCCCATATCAATTACACCAATTATAAGCAAAATTATAGAATGCTTAATTAAAGTTAGACTTGAAAAATATTTTGAAAAAAATTTTATTTTAAGCAATAGCCAATATGGTTTCCGTAAGAATCGTTCTACAATTAAGGCCGTACTCAGTGTAGTTGAGGAGGTGGTTGTGGGTTTTGAGAGCAACACTTATACAGCTGCAACGTTCTGTGACCTCAGTAAGGCCTTTGACTGTATATGTCATGAAACGCTGCTGGAAAAATTATTATTTTATGGAGTTCGTGGAACTCCTCTATCACTGATCAAATCGTATCTTACGGGTAGGAAACAGTGTGTCAGTTTTAATAATATTTTATCAGACTTTAAATGTGTATCTTATGGAGTGCCTCAGGGGTCTGTCTTGGGGCCTCTTCTGTTTGTTATTTATATTAATGACCTTTATTATGACCGTTTTTATTCAGTGCATGAGTATATGGACACTGCCTCTTTGCTATAAAATTTTGTTTCGGATTGTTTTGTTTCTTTGTGTGTTCTTGTACATATATATAAATTGACTTCATAAGTTAATTATTATTGTTTTAGCCTGTTTTCAGTCCATTAAGTGTTTTTTATATTTCCCTGTGTTTCAGTTAAAATAATGTAATTATGTAATTTATTTGACTTAATTACCATTGATTTAAAATTGTTTTTAATTCTTTTAAATGTATTTTTTAATGTATTATAGATTGACTTGCACTTTTTGCATTGTTAACCCAATGTTTGTATTTATACTGACTTGCTACTATAATATTGTTAAATGTATTAACGTAGTCAATAAATACATTTCTTCTTCTTCTTCTTCTTATATATATAGAACATGATGTCAGCCAAAAAGTTCTCAATATACATTTTATCTCAACAGTGATGCGCATTTGGCAAAATCTCTCAGGTAAATTTTGTTTTCTTTAGTGAAGTTAAATTCTCAAAAATGTAGCCAGTGGCGGCGGGAAGGAGATAACGTTGATTTTTAAATGACAACCACCTTTTTTATTGCATCGTATGAAAGCTTAGATTTTTTTAATTTGGTGTAATTTAGGGGGTTGGTAGGGAAAATTTTGAAGAAAAATTGGAAAAACCGTATACTCCGCATTTCTCTATTTCTAATGAATAGGTAAGCACCTGAACACAATGAATTTCCGTTAAAAAAGTTCTTTTGATTTTAATGTATCAAATTTTCAAACTGCTGATTGTATGCAGCTTGACAATGACACAGCCTGTCGGCACTCTCGCTGCACATTCCTGTTTGTTTCAGGTGGTTTGCCTGATTTCATGGCGAATGAATTGCTTCAGGTTTTCAATGTTATCCGGTCTGTCATGATACACCTTGATGTTCAAGTATAATAATAATAATAATTTTATTACCATTAGATATTGCATGAAATACAAATAATAAGAAATTAATATTTTAGTAAAAGGCAGAGTTCAGAGGTCTCCATAAGAAAAAGTCAAATGGGGCTAAATCAGAAATATCTTGCAAGCCACTTAATTTCCCTTCTTCTGTTAATTCAACAATGTCAAAATTAATGGTTCAAATAGTTTCTTACAATATCTGCGTAATGTGGTGGAACGCTATCATGTAGAAACTAAAATTTTAGGATTGATTTAGTCAAGTTTTCCTCCTGTATAAAATTCTACAAGAATGACAACCAGGAATTCTAATAATTGAGTGTTAATATGAAGAGTAATTCTGTGAGTGTTACAATCGTTAACACTATCAAATATTTTTATGTGCACGCGCACCTTCATAAATGGAAGAGTGTTCCAGCTGTTAGTTAGACTCAGCTATCCCGCTGAAAAAGAGAAATTCGGAGTTTATGGATTTTTCCATCTTTATCAAAAATGTTTCCTGCCAATCACCTTACATGTTGCGCAACAAGTTAATAAGAAAGAGCTAAACTTTCATATGGTGGAATAATAAAGTATAGTTATCGTTTAAAAAAGTAATCTTATCCCTATCCCTCCGCCACTGGTTATATTTTTGAGAATTGAACTTCATCAAATGTCATGCCCCAAAAAAATTAAATTGACCTATACCAGCGATTTCTCGAAACATTGCCAAGTTCCAAAACGCATGACTTTTATGATACACTGTACATAGAAAATAGTAAGTGTGCGATTTTGATTCAAGGGTAAACAAATTTATAAGCGAAAAAGTGCTTTATCTTGTTGAAAAATACTATTTTTTTTCACTGTTAACTACTTTCAAATTTGCGAACACATAACTTGTAAAAATAGTTGCTGTGTAGGTGCGAGTTTCCAGTGCGTAATTTGAAATGCGTAAAATTTGCTCCGTGTTAATAATTTCTAATACATTTTACACAAAATGTATAAATAATTATTAGTATAATCAAATATACTGCAATTTGAGTAAAAGTTACAAATGTGTTAAAAGTACCCCACGGTATAAACCTCAGACACCTCTGTGTTCTATATACCTACTGCTGACTGAACACAACTGCGCAGCTGCAGTATATCAGCAACACACGTCACTACGCGATGTTGGCCGTGTAGCGTTGTTGTGTATCTCTCGTTCGTTGTGTTTTAGTGAAAAACGTTTAAACTGAGGTTTAATGAAAGAAAATGTTAAGGGCTTAAATAATTAAAACAAATATTCCTGATGATTGTGATAAAGATAAAACAAATTAAGACTATAACAATATTAGAAGTTCACGTTTTAGATTCTTCTGTATTCTGATTTTCGTGTAACTTTAGAGAAAGGAAATAATGTGTTCAGGTCACCACCAATTAATTCCTAATTAACCCCTATTATATAGTGCCTAAACACATCTTTGTTTAATGTTTGTTGTTTCGTTGCTTATGATTCACTAGGACGTTATTAGTGTATATGTCCGTTATTAGAATATGTACTACTATTACTACTAACTCTGAAAAATATTTTGTCAGAAAACTTGGTTGTTGTTCATTTCAACTGAATTATATATTTTTAATAAAATTTTAAAATGTAAAATACCTTTTATTTTATTAACATCATATTACAGAAGCTAACCTACCTTTTAGTTTTTTTATTACGTTCCTATTTGTTTGTGAAATTATAATTTTTGTAATACCTTTATTTTGACGTTGTCTATAATATTTCAGACTATATTAACCATTAACAAACTAAGAAGTATCAATACCTATTATACAATAAAATGTTAATGTGTAAAGTTTACACCATTAAAGATAAAAATAACACTGAAATGTGTAATAATTACACATAACATTTGTTATATTAACACAGTGGATTGTGTTAAACCTTTAACACACTGCTACACACAGAGAAATGTGTAAAAATATACACAATCCCGTGTGGACCTCGATTAACAGAATACGCGTTCTTTTATGTTAAAATGTGTAATTTCGTTTTATTTTTTATTTACATACTGAAATAGATATAAGAGGTTGCTGTTGTAGGTAACTCCAACAAATAGTTTTAAATTAAAAAAAAAAACTGATCAATGTCATGCTAATTCTAAATAATTTATTAGTGATGATAATAAATTTCCTGAATTTTTTTACATCAACACTTCTCAAAAGTTAATAGACTTAATTAATTTAAAATTATATAGACCTTTTATACAAAATAAAATGACCTTTATTCTGTGTCACTCAACTCTTCTCTCTATTTAACAAAGGCAAATTTTATTACACATAATTTTGACAATATAATTTATAGTAAAATAATAGCTACGCAGTTTGCACAATAAATAAAGTCTGTTGGAGAAGTACCTACTAGTGAGAATTAGATATCTATAGGGTGATACACATAAAATTTCCAAGCCCGCTAAATTTATAACGGAAACACGTTTGTTGTTTCATAAAAGCCAGTACAAGTTACAATCCTAAGCAAGATATGAATGTATTTACACGAAATAAACTATTTGCTTATGTCAAGTAATGCATATTTTAAATAAATGTAATTATACGCTTCTTTTTGTGCAGTGGTAAGCTGGGGTAGTTATACTGTCAGGGATCTAGAAATTAGATTTTTCCGTAAATAAATACTTACACTTACATTTAATTATACTGTTTTTACTCAACTTAATTCTGTCTACTAATCTGTCCATTAATTAATTAATGTCTGACTGTCTATTAATTAATTTAAATAGTAATTCCATTGTAAAGTAGGTACCTACTTTGTATGTAACGCCAAACAGAAAGTCGAAATATCGCGTTTCCTTATTCGTTAATAATTTTAGAAAAATTGTCCGGAAATAATTGAAGCAGTATGGATATTATAAATGAAAATAAAATAGAGATATGTCAACATAATCTTTAAACATGTAAATAGTTTATTTATCGAGTGGATTTTTTTAAAACAAATTGTTCGATAGTGGGAGTTTTGGAAACAGCCATTTAATTTTTAACAAACTATGTCATACACTTAAAACTTAAATTCTATATTTTCTAGATATTCCATGAACAAGTTAAATGTATTCAAAACCCATAATACTTTCATGGTTCAAAAACTAATTGAACTACAAACAATAAAATTCGAATGAACATGCTTGAAAAAGGTTTTAAATCTGTATTAAATAAAATAAAAATAATACGGTCTTTGCCTTATTCTTCGATGGTTTTCAAAGCACTCGCTACAAATGATGTAAATAACTCGAGAAAATGGCGAATGCGCCGATAACAATCAGTAATCAATAGGTATTCAGTTATTTAGTTGGTTTTCTGAACTGTACCATAATAACCATATCGTAAGAATAGCAGTTATTAGGCGCCTCATAAGGTTAAGCATTATTTAGATTTCCTCTATTTTGACATCTAAGCGTATCTGATGTAATTAGTAGTTACAGCTTTATTATATCTTCAACATATTAACTGTCCTTTGCTTATTTTTTTAGCTTAGAAATACATGTACATACAGGTACTGAAGTAATAAAATATTATGGTTTTACGGCAATTTTTTTATTAAAATTTGGTACCTGAACATTTAGGTTATTTGTACAAAACAGAACACTTAACGTTATATAAAACATATAACAATGTAAAAATATATTCATAGAACTAAAGTTAACATTTTATAATATTCAAACGAAATCTATGATCTTATACTAACTATTACATAGTAATATTAATTATATAAATGTCCTCCAGAAGCCCCTGTTCTTCAAATATGTATAAAATATAATTCTAATAGAAAATAATATATTTTTATATATTATGTAAGATGAACAAAACAACAGTGGGGTCCGAGTTTTGTAGATGGAATGTTTCTTTGTTTCAATAATTATGTATAACTTACATACCTATTACTTCTAAATCTCATTGAGGTTATGTTTAAACAAGCACTAGACAAAACTGTTTATAGTACTAAAAGCACTCACTTGTCACTCTAGATATGTTTATATTGCTAGTCACTACTCACTAAATTAATTGTGTTAAGTACCTAGGCCCTAGGTACACGCTGCATTCATCGGAATGAAGCAAGAAATAATCAGTTGAAGGGAGATAAAGCAACAAAAAGAAAATTAAAAGAGACCGCGATTATTTTGTTGAACGGAGATAAGTGTGTGTCTAACTGTTCAGTTAACATCGATCATTGTTGGCTACAGTTGTATCAAGAAGAAGTAAGTAACAATAAAATAAAAATCATTTAACATCTCTATGGAAGCAGATAAACAAATTTTAAACTGTCAAACTTGACATACGTTTAAAAATTTTTACTACGAATTTGAGAACGAAAACAGAGAGGTTTTCGAAACGTCAATAACACGGAAGTGCGCGATAGCGATGTGATTTTTGTTATTTTTTTACTTATCTGCTTTTTTCAGTGTGAGATTTTTTAGTTAGGCAAACTTAGTTTCAAAAATAACCCTAGACTGTTCCGTTTGGCGCAAGGACTTATTTAATTAATCTTTATTATTCTTTCAGAAGTGAGACAAAAACCCAACAAAACTAAAGAAAAACAAATAAGGTGATATAAGTCGACTTAAGTTAGTATAAATTTGCTTCCTTAAAAGGTATGAGAAATTGTTAACATAAACTTTCTCAGACCTATAGCTTCTTAAGAAAGAAAAGTTGTACTAAAATAATTTGACTTAAATCACTTTACTTTCGTATATGATGCTAAACATATGACAATTGTTTTATTTCTCTCTGGAACCAAGTCTCCATTAAGACAATTATTACAAGAGTCAAAATTTTCTGATGCCAAAAAAGACTGACCAGATGATCTAACGTGTTTATACTTTCTTGCCTGCAATAAATGAAATAAAAACTATTGGTTTATATGCCAGATATATTCGAGAGAAAGCAATAAGCGTATCATCTGATTGGCTATACTGACACTACGTGTCTCTTATCCAGAAAATGTAGCTTCAAACTTCATTAAACTTATATTCATTTATTGCTCTTTGCCTTTCTGAGAATGCCGAGCCTCAACTGATAGCACATTTGGTTTTTGCTACAGTATAAAAAATGCAGGAAAAATGAATGAATGAATTAATTGATAGCAAGTTTACTTTTATTTTCGCGTGACAATTTTACTTCTCGTTTTAGAATAATCATTATACTTCCAGTATCAACTAACATTCTTGTTATTTTTATATTTTCAAATGTATTTATTCTATAAATTCTATATCTTAATGCTAAATTGATCGTTCAGCCTTCACAAAGCATATATAACACTATGAGAAATATTAAAAAATGGCTATAAAGTAAAAATATTTAATACATAATGAACATTGTATTAGGTCTTCTACAAATCCTATTACAGACACACATGCATCACAGATTGCTCGGTTATCATAGATTGTCCAGTAATAAATTACACTGATCAAATCAACAAAGTTTCAGTAGGTAAAGCAATTTTTAAAATTTAATAATTCATCATCTTAGACAATTCGATATCTGATCCGCATTTTCCCTATCAATTTATTTTTTCACTCCAATTTCTGGACCTTTTTAACTAATTCCTTTAAACATATAGTAATTGTTTCACTTATGTAAACATGCCAGTTTATAAACTCAACATAAATTTTCTCCCATTTCAAGTAATTGTAGCATTAATAATAAAACATCCTTTTAGCAAAGGTAGATACTTCAAATCACTCTAACATTTGCTTCTAATTAAAAGAAAAACGTATTTTTAATTAAGTTGCGACACAGACTTTAATTTTCTTTCGTTTCAAGTATTTAAATGTTCTAAATTTATAATTGGGGTTGCACAAAACTAGAAGCTTAATGATAATTTTGTTTCACTTGATTTAGTGAATAGAAATAAGTTAATTCAGTATAATTCTCTTTACTGAATATAGAAATGAGTTAAATTTTATATGCTGGACTCATTATTTTTTAGTAAACTGCTGTACGATGTTAATTAATTGTTATTAGTATTGGAAAACAAGTTTTCTAGAATAATAAAGAATATATGATTAGATACTGTGGATGTAATTCAACGGTAATCTGAACTTAGTCCGCAGAGTAGTTAATTTCACACAATATTGTTAATACAGTTCTTTGATTAATGTAAAATGCAATGATAAGTATAAATTTCTCTTATTAGATTATATAAAAAATAAATATAAATTCTTCCAAGGTATGTAACTATCAAATTGTTTAAAATGGATATACCAGTCATGCAAAATAAAACTTTTATCATATGATGACGTTTCGAGATTTAAATTATTTAATACCATCTTCATATGAAAACTGTATTGTCATTTTCTTTTTTCATCAACTTCTATACAAAATGATGGTTTTTCATTAGTTTAATTGGGTATGTTGCCACACTTCTAAAAAAATAAAGATTAATTGAATAAACCCTTACGCTAAAAGCATAAGGCAAAGGTTATTTTTCAAATTAAGTTTGCCTAACAAAACAATCTCCCACTAAAAAAGCAGGTAAGTAAAAGATAATAAAAACCACAACACCATAACGCACTTCCGTATTTTTTAAAGTTTTGAAAAATTCTCTGTTCTCGTTCGCAAAAATTGCAATCATATTAAAAGTAAGTCAATGTTATTGGCTTTAAAATTTTTTGAAATGTCAAAAAATATGGAAGCGTGCGGTAGTGATGTGATTTTTTTCTTATCTACAAAATACCGAATTAAACTGAAAAAAAACTAGATTTATACCACAAATAAATAGCTTCGAAAATTATGATATTTTCCGTACAATAAATATATCCAAGGATAGAAGATCATTGGAGAAATTTCATTTTATACTTCAAAATATCATTTTGTATACCTACAATTTGATGATAGAAAAAAATAGTATTAGTTGTTTGATCTGAAGATGGTCTTAAATAATTTTAAAAATCGAAACGTCATCTATTTTAATAATATTAGCTTAAGTTCTAAGGATATGAATAAACATAGAAGAATGAATAATTTTACAGAATACGTTTGGCTGATGTATATTCATTAAGATACATGAATACGATCTACGAAAAAAGGCTAAAAAATAAGAAAAATTTGGTCTTTGAGTTACAGGCTTTCAAAGTTGTCAAGCAATCTTTAAGCCTCTTGATTGTCTGATTATTCTAAAATTAAAATGAAATTAAACATTTAATATGCAAGGTTTTTCTTTGAAATAACACTCAAACTGATTCATTTTGAACAGCTTTAACTTTCGGTCTTTATACTTATTACATTTTTGACTGCAGATCGTCTAACATCTTCATTTGGCCTATACAGAGTGGTATCGAATAATGTGAAAAAAAAATGTAGGTAGTACAATAAAAAAACTGCGAGAGACAAAAACATTCTAAATTCAACGGGCATTCAAAAACAATTTTTTAAATAAAAAAACATTAACCTCAAGAAAAATGTAATGAATAATATACAGAGGGTACTATTTCAATGCCTTATGACAGGACGAGGAGCATAAAAAAGCTTGGCCTAATGCCTTGCCTAATTTCACTAATTAATTTCAAAGCGTTTCGAAATTAAATAAAGCATTGCAGATTTGTAGATCATCAACGTTTCCAATATCTAATCTCTGCAACTTATTCGAACAACACATTCTATGTAAATATATTATAGCTACAACCTTTAAGCCAAACGAGTAATTTACGCATTTATTTTAGAGGCTATTTTGAGTCTTACCTTGACAATGATATATTCATCATCTGCAGCAGTTTGTAGAAATTCTACTACTTATTACTATTTTATTTTAATCAGATCTTTCGGGTTATTTCGGACTTTCCTTGGTTTGTGACCACTAGTTTTAGGAAAGTTATGAGCTTGCTGTATCTATAAACAAAAGTTGGGAAAGTTGCATGAATTTTATATTGCTTTGGTATTACAGAATAATCTTTCAAACATATTGAAACGTCAGAACACGTGTTTGGTGGTAATAATCACATAAAAATTAAAATGTTAACATTAATAGATTGCCATAGAGATAACCACGTGGCCGAAAATGCAATATAATTAGTGTGACGATACACGTTCAGCAGGGTTTATTTTCGTGGATACAGGTGCATGTTACGGTATTGCTGATGTAAATAGGCATTTTCTTCTTGCATTTTTGTGGATCATAGATGCATAGTATAAATACTGTATAGCTAATGCGTTAATTATTAGTAGCGACCTTACGGTATTGTTAAACGTAACTTATTCTTTTGTTTACAATATAGATCTGCTCGTGACAATTACGCGACAATGTTATTGGGTAGGTCCCAGATAGATGGTTTTACGTGAGGTATTTATAAAATTATACCAACTGGTTCAACATTAAACTACTTGCTTTAATTTGAGTAATAATAAGTAAAAGTAATGGATGTTTAACATAGGTATTAGGTTTGCAGAATAAAACAGATCATTTAATGTAGTGAAGTCAGACAGCAAAATCTTATAAATGCCTCAAATAACATTCTATATCACGTAAATGATAGGAGCAAATACAGCACATGTTATTTGAAATCGCATTTGAAACTTACAAAATGGTCATAAATAATGTTGCAATGTTTCCTTTCGTCGCGTTTCATCGCCCTACACCAATTTCTCTTTTCAATTTTTGGTACGGTTAAATATATTTTATTAAACATTCGTACATAATGGCACGATAGGCATTTTCTATGCCCAGTTCACGATTTTATTCAATACCAATATCTGTTTAACACAATAACACCTAATAATATCACAAATGACAAACGACACTTCTAAACGTATGTACTGCGTTGTCCAGAGGCATGGAATTTGTATACAGATATGAACTAAAGCGCACTGCTTTATTCAGGTATACACGTGCGAAAGTAGTGGCCACCTTTTCATGGGGGTGCCAGACTAAATTTTTTAATACTGTTAATAGGCTTATTTCTCCATGAAATCGTCTAGGACAGACGCTATTTCGATTAAAATAATTCAATCTTTCTCCTGCATATATTTGGAAAAATCATGCATCTTCTCCATTGATACTACGCGATATTAAGCGGCTCCTCAGTTCATCCTTATCTTACGACCACGGCTTGACGGCTCAGATGAATATCGGATGATAATAATAATTCCTCTTTTATCTCGTTTTCAGTCATTTTGCCTGTAACAACCACTCAAGGAACCAAAGAAGAAAAAATGTTGACACTACAATGACAACCGAAAGGGATTGATAGTTTAAATTCCATAGAAACCAATGCTAACTATGTAAAAGTTTCCTTAATTTAAAATCGCTTGAAATAATTTCTAAATTTTTTTTCATACTTAACACGTTCATGTTTGAACTATAGAAAAAAACATTATTTTACACATGACGATAAAATTCCATTATTGTGTCCTGAAAGTAATTCACTTGCGATTTCACCGCTTGTGAATTAATATTTTTTTCTGTCGTCGATAACATAATATTTTCTAGTTTTGTACAAAAAGATAACTATTATTGAACAATACATTTTACATTTGAAATTATATATCTAATTTAAAAACCAAGTTTGAAATTTTCATAGAATTGTGATTAGGAAATATATTGTAATATTTTATTGTGGTGTATTAATTAAAATATTTTTATTATTTAATTTTTATTTCATTTTTTTAAGTTTTGTTATGTCAAATTTTAAATATTAATTTTGTTGAGTGCCTTGATATATTTGATGTTTTATGTTTCTTAGTGTATATTGTGTCTTTGTTATTAAGTTGTAATTTGTTCAATACAAACTTTTTTTAATTTTTTTTTGTCTTACCTTATTTACTTTATTTTATTCTGATTATCCCTTGCTAGACACCGTTTCACAAAATCAAAACAGCAAAAGAAACTTAAACTCAGGAGTCGATTCAAATTGTTTACCGGGTTTTATTTTTGTAACATATAGTAACACATTTAAAGATTAATGTTTTTTTTTTCAAAATAAATTTGGTTAATAAAGAATATTTTCTTATTACTAAATTTCTCCTCTGTCGAGAATTTCAACAAACTAATATAAGGTAGAAACTTTGTTATTGAATTTAAATTACAATTTTATGAGTTATGCAAATTGATATTCTTCTACTTATAATGATTGTTGCATACCTACTGGAAGTATCTCTTAAAAATGATATTACAGATTTCACCTTTTCAGCAAAATGGCGATATTAGTGACAGATAATAATAGTTGTGCAATTTTGTGAATAATGTTATTATTGCTTGGATTAAACTTATTTTGTACAGGTAAGTCCTGTGGGTTATTCTTTATACTTTACAAAGATTAGGAAGAAATAAAACTTGTTTTATTTACTATAGCTATAGACATTTTATTGTGCACTTTATTTTTAAAGGTACCTGAGGTTGGAAAATTTAAAATTTTCCTTTCTGGAAACTGGTAAACGTCCTGTAGGGTTCTTTAGAACTGCAATTTTCCTGGAGATGGTTGAAAAATTTCTTATATTGGCAAATAACTTTTCTGGAGTATGGAGACTTGTAAATTTCGCTGTTGAGTAGGTATTTTCTTATTTACACTTATTTTTTCTGGAATAATTAGCAAATTTTCGAGATGCTATCTTGCGATGCTGCACCTTTTTGAAAACCCAAGCCGTAACTAATCAACAATTTCTTTGTTTTTCTTCCTTTCTGGAGATTTCCATGTTAAAGGTCCTTTCACATGAGTTTTCACAGTCTTTGGATGTCCTTTTTATGCACTTTATCACAAAACTTCTTATAACTAATACATTTTTATAAATGTCCTTGTTTTTTTTTGTACAATTTATTTTTGTTATTAATGAAAATACTCTTTATTTTGTATTTTAGGTCATTTACAAGGAATTCTTGCAAAGCCACGTTTAGTTTTGACAGTTCTGGAATTAATTCTAAAATTTTACATTTAAAATTATTTTTCATGATATGGTTTATTTTGAATGGATATATCTTCAATAATGTTACTCATCTGCTTACAATATTATCAGATTAATCTATAGACTTTCACCTGTCATTCAATATAAGTTGGTTTCGGTTTAAATTCCTTTTTTTCTATCTACTGAGTGATAACAATTGTCAACGTCATGCAATTTTATAAAAATTTATTTTATACTTGATAATAAAATTATAAAATTATTATTTTTATGCTATGTAATATTATTTATTATTACTTATATTATATCCGGGGTATCCATATTAACAATTCTTTATATATTTTTTTATTAATCTACACTAATAATTATTAATTTTATTCAATTTTAAGTTTGGTCAGGTATTACTTTCATGTGATTTTCTACATGCATATTTCAAATTGTTATAATATATATATTTGAAAAACAGGGGGCTCTGGGGCACCACTAAACGTTATCCCAGATCACAAGTTTTTCAGACTAATACGTTTTAAGACAAGATACCTTTCTGTAACTATTCTATGCGCAAGAAAAATAAAAATCACCCGCTATGCTATCCGCTTCACCTAAATACGCACTCAGTTTACCTTCTTGTTTTATTTAAAATTAGAACAGGATTCAAAAGTAAATTCACAGAAACCAGAAAAACTGAAATCACTCGAGATTTGCCGTATTATTCGAGAGTTAAAAATATCTCTTTCTTTGTTCATAATTTCTTGACCCTACAAAATAAACTCGCTTTTGTTTCTTTATTAAAAGCAAAAGGAAAGAACAATATCTTCATAAAATTCACAACAGATCTGATTTTTAAAAACCAAACGAAGTTTAATTAACGTACAATAAATTTCCGAGGAATATAGCAGTGGACTTATTAAATTTGAAGGAACTAGTTCTGTTTATTTATGAAGGTGGTATCTTCGCCGTACTATATTAAAAATAATCTGATACGCCCCGCCGTAATTAAAAAATAAAACTGGCATTTAACAAAATGGTCCGATATATAAAATTTAATAAAGTCACACTGCACGACCTTAAGCGTTACATAATTTTTCCGGCATTATAGACGGTGATGCTATATGATGGAACATGTCAATGTATAACCAATTAAGGGGATCTTTCCAGACGCTTTCAACTTTTACGATCCGTTTTTAAAGATTTAGGATGCTTTAATAAGTACAGCGATAAACCTGGATTTAAATGTCACTATAATGCTTTTATTAGCAGTAAGATTCGGTTAAATATAAAAATTTTCATACAAACCATTATTTTTTAATTTTTCACGAACAAATTCTTATAGTTTTGTCTACAATCTATATATAGTAGCTGTAGCCCAATATAAATACTCTTACTTAGATAGATTTTGCGCCTGAGTCTCTTCAAATGTTATAAATAAGATATTGGATAACGCAGTATCGCGAAAAAGCATTTTACATATCCGTATAAAACATCCAATCAAATAATAGTTAATATTTACGCAATAAATGTACTTATGTGAAGTTTATATAATGACATAAGTGCGATAATAATATAGTGTCCTACGGATTTCTTACAACTTTTTATCTGTAACTGTTAAGATCATTAATAATAATAATTAGTATTATTATACACAATTTATATTCTAGTGCGACATAGGTACGTTCAAGCAAATAATTCAGAGTGGTTCTAAATTATCAAAAACATACTTCCAATTACTTATTGCATGATGTTTACTAAAAATAAATTCATAACTTTACTAGTCGAATATTTCTGACAGTTTCAAACAGTCCGGATTCTTTGCTTGAGCAGATCTAATGTAAACACCATATAATAGCTGTCATTGAATTATTTCTTGTAATTATTGTGAAAGTGTAAATATGCGCCATCAGACCTTGAGGATGAATTTTCCAGTGATATTTCCATTCTTGTGCCAAAAAAAATAACGAAAAAATTGCAAACAAGCATTTGGTCGCTATGAGAAATGATGTCGAAAAAATATATTTAACTTAACTAACTTAACTAATAATAATAATATTTCTACTCCTAAGCCCAGAAATCCGACACTTGTGCGGGAGAGGGGGCGACATATTATTATTAAGTAGGCCCTATTTGCGCCCAGAAATGACATATTGGTAAGCCCTAACCACCATTCAGTGCAGGAATGAGGGTAACCTGGAAAGCCTCATTAATTAAGGCGGTGGTCAAACGTCAACTGGAATCAATCTCTCACATTGAACCAAGCGTACAATACTCGCAGTGAGGGTGCCAACCCTCTTCATGAATATAGCTGATATACAGTCTACCGTCCGGTTGATTCGATCCCATAGCGGTCTGGCAACATCGATTCATAGCTATTTATGTAATTTGTTATAAAAAGTATGATTTTATGTAACGAGTGCAATATCACACGTGTTACATACAAAATTTTTTCTAATTTTGAGGAAAAATGGGAAATATAAGTTTTTAATTTTGATCATTTACAAGTATAATTTAAATAACAATTATCTAATAGATCAGTGTCAGTTTAAATTTTCTTGTCATTTGCCTTGACTTGACTGATTCCTGAAGAATCCAAAGCGGTATATAACTTGGCTTATGAAAAATTTGACGTGGACAGAAGAAAGTAAAACACGTCAATGAGAAACTACTATTGGCACATTTTGAAGGTAAGAAAAATTTGAAGGCTTCTACTTTATGGACACAGTACTCCATGTTGATAACCGAGCTGTCTTTAACAAAAGGTATTGACATTAAAACATACAATAGTTCGATAGTATTTTTGAAAAGACAGTCCGATGGATACCACGCTAAGAAATCAAACGTTATTTCAAAAGTAAATATTGAGAAGGTTTTGACGGAGGCGGAAGACAATAACTTTTTAATGGCTAAGGTAACTAATAATTGCTTCATTTAGTTGTCAGTTTACTAATTCGCAATTTTTGCTTTAGGTTTTGTTGGTTGTGGGAATTGCCGGTGCATGTCGGAAGCCAGAATTAACATGTTTACGTGTTGAAGATGTTACATATTAGGAGACGTATTTTCGAGTACCTATATATTCTAAATACAAAAACTAGAGTAATTTGTGAATTTTTAATCACTCCGGGAAATATAGGAGCCCTAAACTTCGTTCATATTATCAGGAAGTGTATAAATTTTTGTCCGGATAATATTAAACACAATAGATTCTTTGTTAGATATAGAAATGATAAATGTGGTGTACAACCAGTAGGAATTTATGCTATTGGTCAGTTACCAAAGGTGATTTCTCAATTGATTGGTTTGCCGCATTGTGTATTATTCACGGGGTACTGTTTCAGAAGATCTTCGGTCACTTTAGTTGCAAATTCTGGGACCAATATTAAAAAAATAAAACAATACTGCAGGATATGTTAAAAATTCTATAGAAATTGAAAAACCAATTTCCGGTGATTTTCTTGGAGAACCGCCAATAACATATCACGGAATATTAGGTACTGCAAGTTCAACAAATAAGATTTCTTCTGGAATTAGTAACTATAAAAATTATTATACCAATAAATTAAAATTATTTGAAATTAAATGTCGACAATGTCAAACTGATTAATCTGTCAAAGAATTTAAACATCACAACGACCTACTAAAATAAAAAAAAAATAACCTTTATGTATAGTTTTTTATATATTTTCAGGTATTAACAATATAAATACCTTTCTTAAACAGTAAAAAATGTTACAAAAGCTAATAATAAAGAATATATGGGTAGATATTGTGGGTGTAATTCAACGCTGGTTGGGGCTTTAGCCCACAGAGTAGTTAGTTTCACACAATATTGTTAATACCTGAAAATATATAAAAAATCTAAAAATTATATTCATACAAAATATTTCCAACTATCAGCAAATAGTTATAGGCATGTCAGCATATGGTATTAGTTTATCCAAATGTGAAGATTTTATTGTCAATGTATTTAATAAATGAGTTTTCATATGATCTTACATATTTTCCTGAATAAATGACTAATATACAATGCCATTATCGTTAATAAATTTTACGTGGGATAATGCAAGTAATTATAATATTTGAAACAGTGTCAAGTCATAGTCATTCTGTGATAGTTGCAGATAAAACATTTAACTATATTATTATTTCGTTATTTTTTTACCTTCATTTTTAGCTCCAAACTATGCCAAAACCTAGAAAAACAAAACATATAACTAATTTTGGTCTGTTGTCCTTTCCACTGGTTATTAATTCAGTTCTTTGAACAACGCAAAAAAACTGCTAGACATAGCATAGAACAAAAGATTACCATCAGCAAGGAAGTAAATCTCAGGATACTGTGAGTCTCAGGCGTGCGTCAAGTTTTGAATAGGTACTTCAGTACATGCAATTTTGTCAATCTTTCTTTGTTTCAATAAAATAGATCGGATATTCTAATACTAATTTCGGGTAGTAGAGATGAAGCTTTAGTAGACAATGTCCTATTATAATTTTTGTGAAATTCATCTGCGCTTTATTTGAATATCCTATAATATAATAATAATAATAATAATAATATCTCTACCCCTCATTCTAATCACGAGGATTAGCCCAGAAGTCGAAGACTTGTGCGGGAGAGGGGGCGGCATATTATTATTAAGCAGGCCTCATCTGCGCTCAGGAACGACTTACGTTGGTAGGCCCTAACCACCATTCAGTGCAGGAATGAGGGAAACCTGGAAAACCTAATTAATTAGGGGGGGTAGTCAAATGTCAATCGGTATCAATCTCTCACATTGACCCAAGCCAACATTCTTCCACCCTACCATACCCGCAGAGAGGGTGCCAATCTCTCCACGAATATAGCTTATATACGGTCTACCGGCTGCAGGGGTCGAACCCACAGCGATCCAGTCACCTCGATTCAAGTACTGACGCCTTAAACCGCGCGACCACTGACCGATCCAAATATCAAATGCAAGTTTTAAACACATTTTGTTCAGAAATAATACGCGTGTGACAGCTTGTAATATGAGCGATTTGTCGTTTTCAATAAAGGAATATGTTTGATTAATAAATATTTATGAAACGTTTTTAAATTGTCTTCTACTATCTGAATGTTCCCAACTTATCGGTTTGTTTTGGGTAAATCAAAACCTTATGGCTTCATCAGGTCGACGTTTCGACAGTGACAGTATTTATTATCTTCCTCAGAACTAAAGAACACAGATGTTGTATGTTTGTGTATCATTAAATATGTATATTTAATATTAAAATCTTATCTGAACTTTGTCCTTTGTTTTCTCTTTTTGCGTATCTTCACTACTTGTATATTCAGCCTTAATATTTAGTTTTAATATTGTCTTGCAATACATTCTTTGTGAACGTGCCCATATTTACATTAGCAAACTAAATGTCGTACTGCTAAGAGCCACGTATACCCGGCTTGTAAATTCTTAGAAGTATTCGAAGAGGTAAGGTAGCTGTCAGTGAAAACTACTTACCAAATAAAGTCACGTAAAGTTTCTTTTTCACATAAAAAAATTCACAATTTTTTTTACATTACCTACACATAACAAATTTACACAAAATTTATTTACTAGAAATAGAATATAAGATACTTACTGTATCTTAAAGTTCCTATTAAATTATAGTCCCTGAAATTAAGAATTGAATCAAATAAAATTTTGACGAAAATAGCTTTCCAAGTTGAGCTGAACAAGTTAAAACTATTTTCAGATATCTCGTGAATTCATTAAAAAATTGGTGAGTACTATCACAGATTTCTAATGCACCTGATATTCATGGAAACCAAGGGCTCTTCTGATGTTAAATTTAAACAAATGTAGCATGACTTTAACGATCTTGACATCTCAGCCAAAAAATAAAAATGATCCCTTGAAAGATTTTAAAGATATAGTCAAAACAGAAATTATTTCTTTACATATATCTCTACAGGTGTGTTGAATAGAACTATTTTGTCAAGATTTATAGATCCAATAAATTTGTGTACGCTCACACCGGCACACCTTGTGTAACAGTTATTTTTTATATGATTCTGAAGTTAGCACGCCACCATTTTTTTTATATACTTGAAATTATATTTGCGGTAGTAGTTTTTCATTACAAATTAAAACAATTTTCAAGATACGCCTGAAAATATATATTTTTATTTTTTTCAATTGCAATAACCTTTATTTTAACTAACCATTCTGTCAGAAAAATTTATTGAAGCTATCCCTCTTTTTTATTTTGAAATCTATTGATCACATATGCACAATTAGTAATTAGTATGTAGATGCATAGTTTATATCATCAATATAAGGGAACAAAAGAACGACATAAGAAACTACCATAAAAACATCAAAGGTTTCCGCGTCCAGCTGGTAAGAAGTAAACAGGACCGTATTTACTTTAGATACCAGTATTCGCTTAATTTCGCTAATAATAATTTAAAATAAATTGAAGTATATAATAATGAATGTAAATGTGACTATTTGGAAAAAATAACAGATGCTACATATATATTTTGATAAAGTATTGGACTTTGTAACATTTTTTTACTGTTTAAGAAAGGTATTTTAAGCTAATATGTATCAAATCTCTTCTTTGATAAAGTATTGGATGTTATTATGTAATTTTAAATTATTTTTGCCCTGCAAGGATCAAGAGAAGGTAGGAACTAGGAGCGTTCTCTGCCAGGATAGTATGAATAGGATTGGGGAGGTTAAGGGTACATAAGGAGAATAAAAGAAAACAGAGGAAAAATGTACTAATAGAAAACAACTCTACAAAAATATTTTTTTGATGCATTTATATCTTAGTGATATATAGACACAATATATAGCAACAATAATGTACTTCATATACTACTAACATCGACACCATAAAAAGCACAGCAAGAAATTTATTTATATATCATAATAATAAAAAAACACTAACACTCCTCAGAGACACTACTAACGTCTCTTGCATCCGATTCACAATACAAAGAAATTTTCGTTTTTTGTCCTAAAGTTTATTTTATGATTTTCCTGTTTGTTATGCACAAACATTAAGACAAAATACATTTTTTTCCAATAAAGTTTGCTTTTGTGATAGTTATAATAATAATAATACTCATTTTCGAGTTTTTATAAGAATTCTCATTAATTTTAGTACATTCCAATTTATCGCGAGATAAAAGTGGGGTTTTTACATTCACACAGTTCCTCCAGATGGCACACAAGAGGGTGATAAACAACAGGTGTTTTGTACAAGTCTAGAAAAAGTTAAAATATCATCGAGAAAGTCAGCAGCAAAGGATAAAGCTGGAGGTTTTGTTGGTCTGCAAATTAAAATCATTTTTGGGGATGAAGAATTTCCAAACTTGCTTAATAGAGCTCAAAAAGCAAGTTGGAACAGTTTTAAAAAAGCAGTAGTCTGGATTTTTTGAAATAACAAAGCTGAAAACTACCGAGATCTGGTTGAAAATATGTTAAACAACTTTAAGACAATGGGAGCATATTCAGAAGAGCAAGGAGAAGGTTTCTACAAAGATATTATGAACGAAGAACGTTATCAAGGCCAATACAATGAAAATACAACTATATTTGGGGTTTATTGAGAGAAAGTTCTTATGATCATAGAAGAAAAAGTAATACTGTGCACTTTAAAATAATTTTCCACTTTTTTGTAAGCTACTTTGATAGTAAAAATTAATAAAAATAATATAGAAATATATTTGTATTGTTTTATCATAAAAAAAATTAAAATCACAGATTTTTAAAATATCGTATAAACGTTCTCCTGGACACAAAAGCAAACTTTTGTATGCAATATAATTTTTTTTCGTTTAAATATGATCTAATCTGTCAAAATTGTATAAACTCATATCAATGTCAAATTTCGTGTTGACCGGTGATTATTTATGAACAGTTATGATCAAACCACTTTTATATAGCCCAATCAATTGATGCAGCTTTATATAGTCTCCCTCAATTTTTATCACGCATTTATTCCAAGTAGCTGATGGAATTTGCGAAATTGACTTCGCTTCTTATAATATTTTTAACTGTTTTGTCAAATTTTGGAATGGTATTATTTCTTTGAAGGTTTCCTTTTAATTGGTTACAATCATATTAATTCAATGAGATTAAAAGCACAGCAATATGGATGCAACCGTAGAACGGTATGTCCCTGAGCCGTAGCCCTCTTATCAACAACGTATTTCTTTCCAAAATTATTGCTCTTGACTATATGCAGTAATTCATATTTCTTCAAACTAGCATCGTACGCAGTTTTGTGGATCTTGAGAAATTCTTGAAAGTTCTTTTCATTGTGCCAATATCGAATTCCTTTCTGAAAGTATTGAATGGTATGGAACATTGTCAAATACTGTTATTAAATGTTTAATACAAACAACTCTGGAGTCGTAAACCCCAAAGATTTAAAATGTTTCTTTTAATTATTCGGTATCTAACTCGGCAAACGACAAGAAATAACCGTCACAATGAATTTATTCAAGATATTCACAATGTAATGCTCATCATATTAACTAAATAATATGTTGGCGGCTTCTGTTGTCCTAGGTCTGGAGCTACAGGAAAGAATAATGTAAAGTTTGATAGGAGATTGGACAGTACTTCGGTGTTCGATGTTTCGTGGCGAAAATAGGTGTTCGTAGTTCCACTCTCTCACAACACAACATTGAGTACTCATGACTGATGTAGTAAGTATTCATAAAACTGCTGTACAATTATGTATTTACACTAATTTATAAGATGCCAACGATAAAAGTAATTAAAAAACACCTAGTATATCACGAACCCACATATTATACACTCGAGACTGTGAAATTACCTACACTGAAAAGTACTGTCCTGTACTGCCATCAAACTAAACAAGTAATAATCTAAGTTGCATCGTTAACTGCCATCTTTGTCTTTCTTACAGTGTTCAAGAACGACGTATGTCGGTGAGTTGGTAGACGAGAGGCATAGTTGCCAACTTTGTTGCCTACGATTCATAAGTTCCTAAAAATGTTATTACGAATTTGCGAAGTGCTAATTATTCGAAATGTCATATATACATATTTAATAACTGTTGAAGGATTAAATTTTATAAAGACAAGGACTCATTTCCATGATATTCAGAAAGCGGTTACCTTGTTTATGTGAAATGCTGCAATGCCGCATTCCAAATAGGGCTGTGCCTATATAAGTTTGTATATTCGAGCAGTGAGTTCGAGTGGGGTAAAATAAAAAATGGTTGATGACGATGTAAAATACTTCCTTAATAACCTTCCAGCTTTGAATAATATCTAGTTAGATGGCTTAAATAGGAATTATGTTAATATACTACGTATATTGTAACAATTTGAAATATGCACATAGAAAATCAAATGAAAATAATAATAATAATAATAATAATAATAATTTAGCAATTTTATTATCAAGTATAAAATAAATTTCATAAATTTGCATGACTTTGACAATTGTTATCACTCAGTACATAAAGAAAAGGAATTTAAACTCAGAGCACCATATATTTAATGAAAGGTGAAAGTCTATAGATAAATCTGATATACATATTGTAGGCAGACGAGTAACATTATGAAAGATATTTCCATTAAAAATAAATCATATCCTGAAAAATAAATTTAAATGTCAAATTATTAGAATTAATTCCAGAACTGTCAAAAGTAAATGTGACTTTGCAAGAATCCCTTGTAAATGACCTAAAACACAAAATAAAGACTATTTTCATTAATAAAGTAATTAAAATTGTACAATTAAAACAAAAGGACATTTATAAAATGTAATTAGTTATAAGTAGTGTTGTGATAATGTGAATAAAAAGATATCCAAAGACTGTGGAAAAATCATGTGTAAGGACCTTTTAACATGGCAATCTATAGAAAGGAAGAAGTTGTTAGTTACGGCTTGGGTTTAGAACAAGGTAGAAGATCGCAAGAGAGCTCCCGAAAATCTACAAAATTTATTAGAACAAACAAGTATAAATCAAGAAAATATCGACTCACCAGCTACATTTACCAGTTTCCATCCTCCAGTAAAGTTTTTTTTGCCACTACAGAAAATATCAACCGTATCCAGGGAAATTTGCAGTTCCATAGAATCCTACAGGATAGTTTCCAGTTTCCAGGCAGTTTTCAGTTTCCAGGAAGGAAAATAATAAATTTCCAACCTCAGGTACCTTAAAAAAATAAAGTGCACTCTAAATTTCTATAGATATAGTAAATTCAAACAGATTTCAACTATTTCAATCTTTGCAAAGTATTAAGAATGAACTACAGGACATACCTGTATAAAATAAGTCTAATCAAACCAATATAACGACCATATTCACAAATTTCACTGGAACTAATAATATCTGTCATGCATGAACAGCCATTATTTTAGAATATATTAGGACTCTGTATTATCATATTAGATAAATACACTCTGTAGGAATGCAACCAACATTACAAGTTAAAGAATATTTATTAGCATAATTTATAAAATTTAAATTAAATTCAATAACAAAGTTTTAACTTATAGTGGTTTGGTAAAATTATCATCAGAGAAGTAATATTAAAAAGAAAATATTCTTTATTGTTTTCAAATTGATTCTAGAACCAAAAACTGTTAATCTTTCAAGTGTGTTACTATTTGTTATAAAATAAAAACCCTGCATATTTTGAACCGACTCCTGAGTTAAGTTTCTTTTGCTGTTTTGATTTGTGTCTAGCACGGGATAAACAAAAATTGTATAAATAAGGTAAGATAAAAAGATTAAAAAGAAAATTAATATAAAAGGTTTATATTGAACAAAATATAGCTTAAACACAACATACACTCATAAAACATAATACATAAAAGGATCAAGGCGCCCAACAAAAATTAATATTCAAACTTTGACATTAAATACATAATAAAATATTTAAAATTAAAATAAATAATAAAAATAAATTTAATTAAATAAAACCCAAATAAATATTACAATATATTTACATATTCTAATGATTTTTATGTCACTTGCTTGAATTTATATTGCACCACTTGATCTCACTGTTCACTATCGGTGTATTTTGATATTTATTATATTCGCTTATATCGACGATATAGACTTTACCTATATCGTTTGGTAAATTTCTTAATAAATTCATTGAATATAATATATATATAAAATAACTAAATACTATCAGGTGGTATCTCCCCACACAAGAAACATGCATTATGTCAAAAAAATATTTCTATATATCCAAAGAAAAATTCGTATTTTATATTGCTTTACTAACATTATTAATTCATTTCAAATGCATTAAAATAAAATAACAGCCTTTCTAAATTTGGGGTGAAAGCTATTGGAAAATGCCATGAATCTTTCTTTCAATAACTTTCGATGCGACGTGTTGTCCAAACTTATATGCGTATATCGGGACATACTGTACTCTGGGGTATTCGCATATATTATTTATAACATTTATTTATATTTGATAGGGGAATATAAATACGAACTTTGTCTAATACAGCATGCGTCTCTAAATGAAATGTGCTTTATGGGATCATTTTACATTACAGTAAAAAATTTATGAACGATTTTACGTCCATTTTTGTATACTCTAACAACACTCTTTCCGTTATATATCAGAATCCCATTTTAAAAATGTATACATATAAATTTTCACTGGAACTTTATTTAACCACACCTACATACGTTTTAGTAATACAGAGGGTTGTTGCAACAAATGCGTTTCTTCAAAAGGACTTAATAAACTACGTAAATGCAAAAAAAGTCTAGTTTTTTTTCTATATTTGAACTTGTTCAATTTTGTTAAACAGTTTGTATACAGGGTATCCCAACGAAAATTTGACCCCCCCTATAATTGGAAAACCGAATAATATTTCAAAATTCGCCGAGACCTGTCGATTTTTGTTCTTGGGGGGAGCTTTTTTGACAGTCAAGCCAATTTGATATGTTCATCCCTCTAATGCCTAGCAACCCCAACTTAAAAATTTCAAATTCAACTACCCCACTTGTGGCACATCATTTTAAAGCCCTTTTTATTGCGAATACAGTGACGTACTGTTTTTAGAAATCGGTTGAGATTTGACAGAATTATTGGTTACAAACGAAAAGATGACAAACCAACTTACGCGTAGTAATTTCTACACAAATGCCCACCACTAATAAGTTTTTCATCTACTACACATGACCGCATTACCTAATTGTTATTGATGTGTCTATCAGTTTACAAAAAAGTCAGAAATGATATAAAAAAGCTGAAGCAAATAAAACTAGATACTAAAATAGTTATTAGTAGAAGATACTTAAGTTTATAGGAATTCAGACCTTTTCAAAATAACAAAAAATCAGTACTACAAAAAAAGTCGGTGTTTTTTGCTTGTAACCAAGAAATCGTTAATTTCAGCCGTTATTGAAAGTATTAACGTGTGTTCGAAATGGTTTATTCTATCGCGGAAAGAGTAGAAATTGTTGCAATTTATTATCGAAATCACGATTGCGCTAAAGCTACAGCACGAATTTTTAATGCCAATCATCCTGAAAAAAAAAATGTAAACCACCAGTACGAAACGAAACTCCTAAAGTAACCGGTGTGAACATTTTGTGAACTGCAGTTTGTTAGATAAAGTTCACGTGTAGACCTAACGGATAAAAATAATGAGGCAAAATTGTAGGGTCATAAAGAACTCGATAAGACCTTTAGAAAGAGAAAGAGCACGACCCCTATCCCCTATTCAAATTTTGGAGGTTGTTTTCTCCCCAGCTAGGGGGTTAAAACCACGGGGATGAAAAAAACTGAAAAATAGTCCAAATTCAAATTACAAATCGATGTGTCCGAGCGTTTTCATTTTATACCAAAAAAAAACTCGAGGTGAAAAGTTTCCATTGGTCCACCCTGTATAAAGTATGACTAATAAAGTAGCTAATAATCTAAGAGCCAGTGGCCGGCAACCTATAAGTAAATGATTATACCTGAAATTTTGCACGGTGAGTCTCTTATACCTATCACTCATGAGGTGATGACTCGCTAAGCCCGGCGAGGCCGACCCAACTGTTATTCAGGTGCGAGAGGTATGAAAATTTAACCTTATTAAATTAGCAAAGCTGCCGTTTGAAAAATTTTAAAATTTCAGATCTAACAAATTAGGTATTTATTTTTATTATTTAATATATTTAGCACCTTTTTATATTAAAATAATATAAGTAACAAATAACCTCTATTTCTGGCACAGGTTCTGAGATTTGGTGATGTCGATTCCAATGCTTGACATTTCTGATAGTTTTTTAACGTCAAAAATCAGATTTAATCTAATACTTTTGAAATTTATAATTTTTGCCAATTTCACAAGTGTCTGCCATGACCTTAGAAGCAAGGTAATCGTCTGCCTTTGTTCTTATTATATAATAATAATTGTATATTTTAAAATTTTCAAACGGCAGCTTTGTTAATTTAATCACGAAGTTGGTTACATTTTCATAGTTCTCGCACCTGAGTAACTCTTGAGTCGGCCTCGCCGGGATTAGCGAGTCCCCACATCATGAGTTATAGGTATAAGAGACTCACTCTGCAAAATTTCAGGTATAATCATTTACTTATAAGTTGCCGGCCACTGGCCTTTAGACTATAAAGAACACCGAAAACAACAATGCCCGGCACATTTTTCTGGGTTTAGTAATTTAAGATAGTTTGCTATTTTGTACAGTATCTGATCCAAAGTATTTTCCCAACCACTTGCTTGGATCATTTATCATACCAAATTTCTTGGTGATTTGTTTTCATAATCAATTATCTAAATATGAGTTGTGCTTTAGTCTGGGACTCTTTCATAATAACTAGCAAAGTTTTATCTAAATCCTGAAAATCGTTTATTGTTATGTTACAACACTTCATTATGACAAGCTCCACATATGTTAAAAATCACTGTCACCTAATTAAAATAATAAGGTAGGTACATTTTATTTTACATTTTAAGATGGCAATTAAGAGAATTATTGACTTCTTTGGTTTTTAATCATCATGCTTTCTTTTTAAGAATGTTATTAATCTTGAATATTTCCTAATGTCGATGTAGATATAATGATGTAAAACTATCGTTGCGTTTTATATGGAATGATACGACAGAGACACTTATTTCCACAAATACACAATATGGTAGCAAATTTATAAGTGTTCTAAATACCGGACGTGTATAAAGTTTTTATAAATCTTGTGCGTCATAATGCGTGTCATACTCTAAGTGTGTAATAAACCTCAGGTTTTTATCTTCACTGTACACGTCTTAAATACCTATTTAACGCCCTTGATATATAAATAACTATAAAACTATATAAAAGTCAAAAATCACTACCTGGAATATTGATTGTATTATTAAATAAAATCAGTCTTTCTTGATTATTTCAAACTTGACAAAAGATCAAGTAAATAAAATATCTTAAAATAATCATAAAATTTTATAGGACTCACATTTTAACCTCTCTTTATATTCAAGATAGCTGTATCGAGTTGGAACATATCGTATTGAGTTACCAGAAGCATGTCATTGCCGTTGGGAAGGAATACAGTGCATGGTGATGTAATAAATTTTTAGATGTATAATATTAAATATGGCAACCTATGCATGTCAACCTGTTAAATTTTACGACCTTTCACATATATTACTGCGTGGGAGTGATAAATGACAAATTTTCTTTAATCATACGTAGGTATAAATGATGGAAATCCGTTTCGATGTTTACTTAAATAATAATAACATTTTTATTAATATACATATGTAACTCAGAAATTATTGATTTTCCAAATACCTTTAAGATATATACAGATATTTTAAACATGAAATTAAAAAAATATATGACATTATACACTTGTAAAGGCACTAGTAGTGTAAAAGAATAAAACAATACGAATATATTTAAATTCGAAACAGAGGTTAATCCTTAATTATTTTTGCAAATTATAAAAAAAAACTAAGGAAAAGAAATCGCTGCCTTAAAATTATAAGATTCTATGTTGCATAGGACCGTCTGAAAGTTCAGTTTTATGTGTTTTTTGTTCATAGAACTTTTTTAGCATATTAGATTACGTTACGTTAGATAGCTCACATAATGTCAAAATCGTAACATAAAACCTTCATGGCAGTCTGAAATGTGTAGGTAAACTCTACTAAACTTAACTATTTTGACTATAACTATTAGTCTAATTGTATAATATTACAAAAAAATGTAAACATATAGGTATGATGAGTCTGAATTCTATAAAAGTTGGCAATTGATAACAAATAGAAATAGATAGATAGAAAATTGAAATATGTTCTTTGTTTGTTTGTTTGGTTACTTGCTTGCTTGATTGTGTGGTTGTTTGCATGCTTGCTTACTTGCTTGTTTGTTTGTTTCTTTTGGGTCCCAATAAAGTGCTCGATATTTAAATATATTTTGCACTATAAAATATGAGAAATGCTTGACTACTAATGATGAATGCAGTATAAGAATGCTCGGTATTTAAATAGCATATGCATCATAAAAATACTAAATGCTCGATAAGTTTTAAAAGTATGTTTCGATATTTTATTTATTTTGCACGATACAAATTTCAAAAGTGTTCATTACTTTATGCACGACATTTAATGTTGGTTTGCAGATTTGAATCTAAAAGTGTGTGTGCGCAATAGAATGATTTGCAATCAGTGAAATGAACAAACGACTGTCCCGGGTTGATTTAATTATTTAACCTAACCTAACCTAACCCACAGTCAATTTTTCAAACTGAAGAATTTATTTTCTCCAAATAATTTTTATAACTGTGCATTTACACTATCTAGAGAGTAATTATTGTTTTTTACTGCCTTATATATTTAACGGTTCATTTAATATTCTCATTAAATATTTAATATTTTTACCAAGTATTTAATATTCTTACCGAGTTTTTAATATTCTTATCCGGCGATGAATAGTTTTATTGAGCAATTAATATTTTTATCGAGCATTTATTATTTTTAACTAGCAAGTATTATTTGTGATGAACACATTTATATGTTTAGAGAGAATTTGTTGTTTTTATCGAACATGTTTTTTTCCCTCGTGTAACTATGTATTATTTCCAGTTTGCGAATACATTTTCCACTGAGAATTTATGATTTTAACCGAACAGTTATTATGTTTACCAAACATTTCTTAATGTATCGTGCATTCAAATAAAATATCCTATTTTTATATTATTTTATTCGGAAAATGTATCGTGCAGTTAAATAATTTAACGAGCGTTTAATTTGTTCCCGTTTCTTTTTTCTAAGGTGTCTGCAGGCATTGGTCCATGTCAGAAATTAACATTAATTGTATCAATAAAACTTTTTTACCAATATACAGTTACTTAAAACTCTCCAGGCCTATATCCCCATTATTTCTTAATATATCTTAACGATCAAGATATCGTTTTATAGGTATGTTCAAAGCCTTCTAAAACCGTTTAATTAAAAGAAACACATTATTTTTACAAACTGGCCGCCTTTGAGAGTTGATTTTCCGGGCGGATATTTTCGCTAACACTATATAAAAAATTATTCTGGCATCGAATAGGTTATGAAATAAGTTTTAATTTGATATATGGGACTATAGCTTTTGTTACTGCAATTTTGTTAAAACTAATCAAATTATATTTGTCTTTCAAAATACAATGACATTAAAACAAAACACTATTGGAAGAAATGTATGGCTTTTTGAATATTCAATTTAAAGTTAAAAAATAAATTGACATCTGAAAATTATCAGTTTTATTTGAAAAATGGATGTAAACAGCATGAAACATCTACTATTTTTAAAATAAATCTGAGAAGTGCACAATTTATAACAATTTATTAATTCATTGTTTCAATTTCTTTTTACACTTATGATTTCTTGAAGCCTCCAAAATCATGTGCCCTAACTCCATCCGATTAGCTTTTTATAAGGTTACTGAAGATTTGGAGAATAGAATAAAAGAGATAGAATAACAGATATGTTCTTATTCATGGAAATATTCTGGAAAATGCAGTAAAAATACAGAATTAATTTTAAGTACGCTATTGAATTCTACGTAAAAAACTCAAAAGCAATTTTTACCATTCTGATATCTTAAATATTCTCTGAGATACAAAGAACCCCTTAAACATAGTTTTTTTTTCATTTTACCCTCTATGACATATACGAAGAAATCCATGAATGTTACGGCATCGTAAGTTTGTCGAAAAAATAGTTCAGTGTTGCAGAAACCGCCTGCTTCTATCTCGTGTAGCTTTCAAGCAATTACAGCAAAATTGGAACACTCTGTATAGTGATATAATATTTTAAAATATTATTATTATTTAGTAAAATTTTATTTGACACTAAAATATTTGTACTTCAGATGGCTATATTACATATTTATGTGGCTATATTAATTTTTTTGTAAATTCTACAGTTTCCGAGAAAAAAATATCGTAGTATTTTCAACCTTTACATCGCCGAGCTACTCAGAATAACGGATTACTTATAGAATAAACGTTTTCATAAGGCGAGTATTCACATTAGTTCTTCAAATGCCGAAAATGGCTTGCGTGTATAGTAACTTGGAGTTGATGGATATCGTTCTCATTTATGGTGAAGTAAAAATGCTTTAACAAAACGATTTCCGGTAAACATGTGCCAAATGCAGCTACTTTTACCGTGGGGTGTAGTGAGTATAAGTGTAGTGCAACGCGAGCATGACACGGGAAATTTGCAACAGAATCGTGGAAGAGATGGAGATCCAGGGAGTCTACGGAGCAATGCAGCAGTGTGGCTCAATTATATGTCTACCATGTACAGCCTGTCCAAGCATTAATACCAAAGGATTGGATGAGGAGAACCGGTACCATGGCCGCCATGATCTCCTAACTTGAAATAATTTGGACTTCTTTTTGTGGGGATATTTAAAAAATTAAGTGTATTCAGGTTTTGTGCCCATTGTAACTTTTGATCAGCGTGTTGAGAACTATCAATATGCAAAGATTAAAAAAAATTGACCGAAACCTATTTCCCATAAGAAACGTGCGGGGTGCTTTCTAATCCTGGGATCGAAATTTTTTTCCGGAATTGACAGCCCCAGTATCGCACCGAAGTGGACTCTATTGATGATTTACGCAAACGTATTATATCTGCTGACAAGAGGTCTGTTCCAACAGCCGTTGAGAACTGGTTCAGAACTGTAAGAAATGTTTGACCAACTCCGTCTTACGTCGCATTCGCAGAGAGTACATTAACAACTGAACTGACTGACTAGCTCTGGACGGTTCGGAATCGATTCTTGCTGTTGTTGGAACAAACCCAATAACTTACGAGTTCAGAACGAACAAGAAGTAGCAATATTTGTGTTAGTTTGTAGAAAATGGGTAAGACGGATGTAATGTGGCAATAATGGGTTCCGATGTTATGACTTTTCGGATGTCAGTAGGCTAAGGAATAATTTAATAATAATAATTTTTGTTATGTCAAGAGAAGATGTCATGAATGATTTTTTGTATTTTGGTAAATATATTGTGATACCACACAAGAATCAGTAATTTTACTTAAGTGACCCACATTGGCCGGGAGCTGGGCTGCAGCTTACCAAGGTAGGAAATCAAAAATAGTTAAGCGAAACGACGGGCATTTTAATACATTCCACTCATCTCTGTACCCCGACCTACTCAGCAGTTGTACTGTTTACACCACAGTATACTAAGCAATCAGTACGGAATCTTAGACAATTTATGAATGAAATACGTCTGGCAGTTTTTAAATACCCCCACTCTAGAAAAAGTCGCCAAGAATATGGCGGATCTCACAGAACATACAAAATAGCTAATAATTTGGCGTAAACATAACCAAAGTTGTTTCGTAGTTTTAATACTTTTGCATTAATTCTTAATTAACTGTTGTAATCCAGTCAAAAATTCAAAAAACCTAACTGACACACAGAAATTTATAGTAATAACTGTCAGTCGCCAACAAGATGGCGGATTTTTGGCAGACGCGGGAAAGCTGAGTTTCCCTACTGATTGCTTAGTATACTGTGGTTTACACGGATCCAAAATTTTGTTGTTGTAACATCAGGTATGCTAATCTATTTTATTAATTGAAACCACAAATTGATTCTATTCATCTGTTTGATTTATTTTTTACACAATTGTATTTATAAGAGTCCCCTGTACATTAAAAACAATTTTTTAGATACGTTCTGAATCGCCTTGTATAATATAATCGCTATAATTAATATAATTTAATGTTTAATACCTATCCCATATTTTTAATTGTGTTTCTTTATAATCGGTGACATGTACCTATCTATCCGCCAATTTATTATTCTATGATACAGTTATAAAATGAATTGATTTTTAGAATAGCATTTCCAGGAGGGTATTTCAATAGAAATTTAATGAGCGTAACTTGATTTTTCCTACATGTGTAACCACTCACGCACATGTCAGATGGCCTGAAAAGTGTAACGTACCATCACACTGTTAATTATATCCTCTCCATTTCGCTAACAGTTATCAGCAGTTTTTAATTTCGTTTGTGATCGCTAAAGCTGTAGTTTATTAATTTTTCATCTCAGTGTGGAGCGTTTTATTATGCGAAACCGAATGGCCTGAGTGAAATAACCGGGAATATTTCACATTTACCAACTGGATCAGATAAAGATCTAACGGATTCGCGTGAGCTTTCATGGTAATTTAACTAAATCCAGGCGCATTTTTCGAATGAATATGAGGTACATTCGACTGAACCGGCGTTTACTATTATTTTTCGTCCCATTCTCTAGTGAATATGAAATGAAACGACCAAATATATGTCTGTTCAAAATATCAGGATCGTATTTGATAGCTACATCTGACAAAATTCCAACAAATTTATTTCCCCTTAGGAAAGAGAGAGGAACAGACTCTATTACTACGATTAGTAACTTCTACAATATAATAATAGGGTTTTATCACTTTTTTCAAAAATGGTATGGATTGGTTCTAGGACTTAGTTATGATAACGCTATATATATTTTTTAATTATTTTTTTTTTATTTTGGAAGTAATTTCATCGCTAAGTTAAAGTCGTAAAATTTGCCGCCAAAAACAGAATTTGCTATTTTGTAAGAATATATGCCCATATTTCAAAACATGCATACACCATACAAAATATGCAATTTATACATTTGGATAAACTTAATAAACCATAATAATCACCTGTATACATTGTATACTTAATAAAAGCATAACATTTTTATACTTACAGCATCAGAACACGAATTCACTTGTCCTTTTGTTCTCGGAGAGAACCTCCAAGATGAAACAGAAATTCGTTATTAAATATTCTGTACAACTATTTCTATGTCCGGTCATTCGCAAGATGTAAACATCATAAAAATATACAGATCCTTGCCAAGATTTACAGTTTAACCTCATTGTTTGAAACTAGTTACATGATGAAAGCCAAACTCAAGCACCATTATCTACGACCAACATGACTTTAGGGCTTCCATTGATTTCTTTGTAGTTATTTTCAAATTTGGTAACCTATACCTCTCCATCGACTCAATTTATTTTTGCTTACACTAAATGAGTAACATCTAAGATTATTACACATTCAGCTAATGTTAATTTTATTAGTATTTTTTTATTTATTTAATTTCTTGTTTGCTCCTCTAAATTTTTCGCAAACTCTATACTAATTAAGCAAAAACTAAGTATATTATTATACTCATCCTTTTATAATTTTTCCTTTTTTAATATACAGGGTGTTACAAATTAGTTGGTCAAGCTGTTTGCCACATATTCCTTGTACTAAAATCTCTCTTATAGCATCTTTCATTTCGGAGCTCCATTTTCAAAATACAGAATGTCAAAATAAAAATTTTAAAAACGATTTTTTATGATAGCTGCTAGCTTCAGGTGATTCTAGAGATATTTTGTTGACATTTGGCACACATTTTTGTCTTAAGGGCGCCGTATTCCTGAAAAAGTGTTTTCTACAAATATAAATAATTTTAGACATTTAAGAACTGAATAATATAGAGTTTAGCAAATAACAAGGATGTTATTTCATGCCACCTGCAAATATTCAAAGGTACCGAAGTAAAATCAATATTTAACATCAGAAAGCGATCTATCCAATGAATTTTTAGGTACTGAAATCTTTCAAAATACGTATTTTTTAAATTCAACTATAGATGTAAACATTGTTATAACATAAACTTACATAGTTCTGCATATAAGATTGTTCACTTTTGTTTATAAGTATGTGAAAATAATTGTTAAAATGTGGGGTTAGAATAGCGAAATTATGTGTGTCATATAAATGCATTTTAAAAGTTATTACATTATTTGAGGAAAGTTTAAATAGTAAAAGTGGATAAACAAAACATCAATAATTCTATTTTTGATATTACTTTTGCTCTACGAGTTTTATTTTTCGAGATTTCAGTACCTAAAAAAACACCACAAATTTGATCATTTTACGGCGAGAGATACGGGCACCTTAAGTCGGCACACTTTTTGTGTAATTATGGTTTGAAGTATCAAAGAATAAACGGAGGAAAGGGGAATATGTTTTTAGATAGAGCATGTTTTTATTTTATTTTTTCACTCATAAGA
This sequence comes from Monochamus saltuarius, assembly GCA_025584915.1. Lineage (NCBI taxonomy): Eukaryota > Metazoa > Arthropoda > Insecta > Coleoptera > Cerambycidae > Monochamus > Monochamus saltuarius. Next base: position 11,787,375 of record CM046726.1, read on the forward strand.
TTTTGATTTGAGGGTTGGTTTACAAGATATTAAAAGTTTTTTGTATCTGTTGGGTTTGGCACAAATTAAATATCGCTAAGTATTAATTGTCATTCCCATTTCATTCAGTAAATTGAAATAAACTAAACGCTAGAACGAACAGCAAGAAAAGATAAAAATTAAGTCAGTTAAACCAATTGTTCAATATGGGTACCACCTTCACAAATACATGGCCAGGCTCTTTTAATAAGAGAGTAACGAATATTTTGCAAATATTTCAGAATCATTTCAATTAAATCTTTCGCAGTCGGTGGACAGGTAGAGGACGGCTTGCACCTGTTAAATGGCCATCACGTTTCCCCGGTCTCAACCCACTGGATTTTAGTTTATGAGGTTTTGTGAAAAATTTCATTTATATGGTTCCAATACTAACTGAGCAACAGCTAAGAGAATGAAATATACAAGGTGGAAAGCACTTTAGGATAAAACCACATATTATTCAAAATATTCGTTCTCTTTCAGTAAAAGAGCACCCAGGTGAAAGTAAAGGTGGTACCAATATCGAATACTTAGTTTAATTGAGTTATTTTTGTTGTCTTTTTTGCAGTTTGTAGTTAACTGACTATTTAATACTTGACGATATTTAACTAGTACCAAATCTACCACATCCATAAAGTTGGAATATCTCGTCAATCAAGCTTCAAATCAAAATTTTATAAGAGTGAAGAAAAATTAAAAGCATGTAGTAGCTAAAAAATATTCTAAAACATAAGGTGTACTGCAACTACCTTTCCTCCGTTCGTGCATTGATATTTTAGACTAAAATTACATAAAAAGTGTATCAACTTAAGATTTGAAACCCTGTATTTTGATAATGAAGCCCCGAAATAAAAAGTGGCATAAGGAAAACCCTATTATTTTAATCCAAAGAATGTGTGGTTAACGGCTTGACCTACTAGTTTGTAATACACAATGTGTTATATCTTAAATATTAATATTGCTATCACAAACAGAAATTTTCAAATGTCGTATATTCTCGTCGTCCCATTAATTGACATATCGAGTGTCACCATCTAATTAGAAGTTGATTATAATTATGTAAAAACTGCAAAAATGTGTGAAGATTAAATCGAGTGTAACCATAAGCCGATAGCGATATCTGCAATATAAATACCACCTTGGTATTTTTAAACCAAAATATGTTGTTTTTGTTTTGTCTTACAGTATTTTACAAATTCTAAGTATATTTTATAAGGTCTTTTAATTTTAGTATTGACACTAAAATCGATATTACTTTTCCCCAGTTTTGAACAATCGGGTAATAGGGAAAAATATTAAATGTAAAAATATATTTGTGGTTGTATTAGAGATTATAAATTCGAGTTATTGGTTGTACTTCATAACATGTTAGAATCCAATAATACTTCATATAACTATATAAACTACATTCAGTATACCATGCTACAACTTCAAAGGAACATGCCTTTCATCTACAACCGACGTTGTTTATAATATAAATAAATATGACAATAAAGGAAGCTTTTGTTAGACATGTTGGAATATTTTTCAATTACATTGATTGAGTGATAAACTTACGACAAAAATAACCTCAAAGGATGTGCCGTGTCTAGATAGCGACTTAAGTATTAAAAAAACAGACAGTATTGTATAATAGGTATCATTAGTCAACATTCTCCAAATTAATTGTCATAACAGTACACAATAATTAATTTTTATATTATTTTACTAAATACTTCATAAAAAGTTAGAATTGTAAACTTCTCAACTGAACAATTTTTGGGACGCTACCAAGGTACTCTTTCTTCAGAAGCAACTTTTAAATTAAAGATTCCCACACTCTTTGGTCAGTATTAATATTGATATGTACACAGATTTATAACGTTATGGCTCTTGATTTGTACATAATATTTCCAAATTCCAAATGTAGTTCGATAGTTCTAAGCCATTATTTCAACTGAAATAATTGCGCGCGCCAATATCCTTGGTAGGATAAATGACCTCGGATGAGTGGGGTCGAGAGGGACTATCTCTCTTTACCCACTTCATCGCTGTAGGCCTGGACGCCTCGTAGAGGTGGGTTCTCTTCTCCGGTCAGCCTCGCCCGCATTTACGGCCGATGCCGGTGGCTCGAGGAATCTCCTCCTGTCCTGGCAAGCCCCGTCGGCAAGAGCTTATCTTCTGGCGCTCTTCTGTCTTCTCTTCTTTCTTCGCCGACTCATTAACCCCCGGGTGTAGTCATATTTTGGCCGCGGCGCGGACGCCTCCGGCCAGGTAGAGGTTTGGGTTAAGTCAGGATTAGCACTGTGGCTCTAGGGAGACGCTAGGACAAAGAACCTTAAAGACCCTATCGTCCAGCGTCGCGGAAAGGATAGGGTGGGGAAAAGTCAAAGCCTCTTCTTGGTCCTATTCTTGGTCCTGGCGGTCCTGAAACAGAAGAAATATCTCAACTTACCCCGCGTCCAGGAGTTGAAACCTTGGCCGCTTGTACCTGGAGGCCGCATCGGGTCCGTAGTCTACCGCCTCCTGGATCAGCTGATTGCTGTGGACTTCTGCGCGTGCGAAGGATGCCTCCGCTCGCGCTTTCATCGCTTCCAAGGCTGGTGTGAATCCCAGATCCCGGCAAATGTCGCTGTTGTGGACGAACCAAGGGACCCCCGTCGCGCAACGTAGGGCGACATTCTCGACGGTCTGCACTCTTTTCAGGTGCGTCTTCGCTGCGTATCCCCATGCTGCTCCGGCATACGTCAATTGTGGCTGCAAGACAGTCTTGATTAACCTTACCTTGTTGCCAAGGCTCAGTCGGCTATCCCCATGGAGTAACGGATAGAGTTTCGCCCTCACAAACATGCCTTTGCGAACCACTTCGTCGACGTGTGGCTTCCAGGTCAGCTTTATATCTAGGGTCACCCCTAGATTTCTGGCTTCGTCGGGTCACTGGATATCCTCGTTTTTGAACGTCATGCGGCCTCACGGCTGCACTCTGTACCTATGAGAGAACATCATACCTTGGCTTTTCTCCGCGTTGATCGTCACCTTCCAGCGGTTACACCAGTCCTCCAGTCTGCCTAGCACTCTCTGGAGTCGCCTCGTCGCCATTTCCGGGTTTAAGGATCGGGCTAAGATGGCGGTGTCATCGGCGTAGAGGCACACGGAAGTGTCCTTTGTCCTGGGTCCGCTGTGAAGATATTAAAAAGGTGCGGAGACAGCACGGCGCCTTGGGGGACGCTGACTTCCATAGGTCGATAGATGGACAGGGCCCCGTCCACCTTCGCACGCAGCCAGAAATAATTGCAGATAATGTAGATAATAATCTACTGAATTTCCTGTATAATTGCCAACTTCTAATTGTTATCCATTTGATTGAATTATTTCTCATGCCAATATGTCACCCTGTGTCCAATGTATCATGCCCTAATGTACACACGGAATTTTGCATTCATTAGGGCTTTGTAGTACATTGCTCGTAGAGCTGGTCTTACCAAAGGTTCTCGTATCTTTCTTGATTTTAGGTCTTATTTAATATTTGCCTTCGTATATCCATTTTCTTTTAGAACTAATGGCAGATGATATAGTGTTTTGACTCATAAATTATCATGGTCGATGTACGAGTGAATGGTCAACTCGCTCGTACATCGATCATCTTGTTCAAGAACCTAATGGTAGCGACAAGCGTTCAAATATTCGTCAATGGGTGTGTTTAAATACTGAATACTAAAATGCCGTCTGGTGTTTCTCATTGTATAAAAGTATCTAACAAGTGAAAATAATATTTTTCTTTCAACTGTCGAAATGTATTCAAGCGTTTAACGTTAAAGTATGTTTTTATAGTAGGTACGGGCAACCATAGAAATACTAAAATAGCTATTTCGTTTATTGAAAGTAAACTGACTATATATTCTATAATTACCAATATTTAGCTTTTCTGGATTTGCAAAATATTTCGAATAATCGCATTTCATATGAGCCTCCTGTTGACCTCACCCCGTATATTCATAAACCTATTTGAAAATATTAAATAAAGCGTCCAAATAAATTCTCATTAAAAGAGGAATTCACACAAGATCAGTATTAGATTCTTTCCTTCCCTAGTATGCTTTGACGTGTTTGACCCTTCACTGATTGATTTAAGGATACCATAGCGACTCGCCAGCTGACGAAGGTGACCAACTGCTTCACCTAAATTACCAGTTGTAAGTGCCACTAAAAGTTATTTTTAATCTAGGCTAATCTATCTACTTACATGTTTTGTAATTTATATTTCGATATTAAAAGTGTCTTATGTATATTTTTAGATACAAATATGTGATTTATGTTTAGGTATTGCATAATCTATCAAAATCAATAGATACAAAAATAAGAGTATCACAGTTATTATAAAATATTATTTATTATATAAACAAATTTCCTGCATTCATCAACCATTTTTGCTATGACAACAGGGACGCGTATAGCTGACCAGAACTTGCAGTATCGCAGAAATCGAGAGCTGCTTCGCCTGTTTGTCAGCAGTGTGGGGTGTTCGGGTTTTCGTTTATTATAAATATTCTAGTTCGTCAAAATATGACTCAATTTAATAATCCTGTTGTGTTTTGTTGGGAATATAAGAGAGTTTTTCTTGCCTCACAAGAGAGAGAGAGATGTTTTTGTAATATAATAATTTGATCATTTTCAGTGAAAATTGTTCCACTTTGTGAAAACCCCTGCTTTTTACAATTTAACTACTATTAACTTCTTTCAATTAAACTGCGAAAAGGATCAATTAAGTTCCTGTTATTTTATTTAAAAATTAATTACAGTTTATACCAGAAAATATGATGATGAAAATGAATATGAAAAATTAATATAAAATGTCAAGTTATTGTAGTTTTACAATTATTATTTTTGTAAAATTAAGTAAGCCTCGCAGAACTTATTTTCTATTCTCCATAAGAGGGATATGGTTCGTGTTTATAAACACGTTAACTTTAATGGACATCACGTGATGTGTTTACACAAGGTTCCACAATTTTTCGTGAAAAACTCCAAATTATGTATATTTTACAGTTTTCTATAAAATGGCGAATGCGCCAATATTATAATGTCTATTTTTTAATATTAATATAATGTAAACGCTTATATTTTATGTTTATGCATTAGATTTCTAAAGGCAATATATTTATGAAATTTACTAAAAAACAGAGAAATAGTTGGCTAGTTTATATACTATCCAATAAACTGGCAATTGTTTGTTATCATTATTCTAGCTAGATCAAATTGGATAGTTTATAAATGGACCAAAGAAATAAAGCTATTTTAAGATATTTGATTATTTCCAGTAAATTAGCCAAACGAGCGGGTTAGTTTCTAAAATACCGATAATATTACGGAATATGTGTTTGGTACTATCAAAATAACCAAGGGTTCAGTCACTACTACTACTATTAACCAGCTAGTTTAGCAGTAGCATATCTACCCCGAATTTTAACCACGATTCATTAATTCCTAAAAGTTGTGAAGTTGTGAATTACTTTAAAAAAATCATTTCTACCACTTTAGTGACAGAAAATTGCCAAAGGACGATATATTGAACTACTATCCATCTGACTTGTAGCATTTGGTGTAACTAAAGTTACTACTTTTATATATATTTTATATATATATAACGAAATATAGTGGATATACCTACGTAATGAATTTTTTCGAAATTGTGTCGTATTTCTTGTAAAATATATATTTTTACTACCTTTAGTGACGTAAAGTTGCCAAAGGATAGATAGATAGATTGAACTACTACCCATTTGAGTTTTAGCATTTGGTTCAACTAAAGTTGGTAACTATCTTTTATATATATTGCGACAAATTGATAGGGGTAGAGGGCATAAAATAAGCAATTTTGCCTTATAAACCCCTATTCGGAAATATGCCATTTGGCCGCTGCAGCAAAAAAAATGAGCTTAGAGTAATTGCTCAAAGTGTCCTCCACGTTGCTGAGTGCACAGTTGGGCACGATTCCTCATTGATTGGCGAACTCTATGGAATATCCCCGGTATGTCTTGAACCTGTGCGGACACTGCCATCACTCTTCCCAGTAGCTCTTGTTGGTTGGAACAGGAGTTTCATACACTAAAGCTTTTAGGTGACCCCAGAGAAAATAATCCAGGGGGGTTAAGTCGGGTGACCGCGCAGGCGAATGCACAGGGCCACCTCGGCCTACCCACCTGTTAGGAAATATTTCATTCAAATAGTGCCGCACTGGCAAAGCAAAGTGGGCTGGGGCGCCATCATGTTGAAACCACATGTTAGCTTTTATGTTCAGTGGCGCATCCTCTAACAGTTCTGGAAGCACATGCTGCAGGAATTGAGCATAAACGTATCCATTCAAATGTGGTGGGAGCAAATATGGCCCGATGATCTGCTCGCCCACAATGCCGGCTCAGATGATAATTACAAACTGATGTTGGTCTCTACGGAGGGCTATGACATGGGGGTTATTTTGATTTCAAATGTGACTATTACGGCTATTAAAATAACCATCCCTTGTAAAACGGGCCTCATCAGTAAACAAAACGTAGCGACCAAAGTGTGGCTGTCTCAAGTTGCAACCACCAACGAAAAAACGGCGACGCGGCAGATGGTCCTCAAGACCCATAGCTTGGACTTGTAACAGGCGGTGTAGTTGTTGATCCCGGAGAACCCGGCAAACAGTACTTCGTACCGCTCCCATATAATGTGCAATGGCACGCACGCTTGTGGACGGATTGGTCTCTACATGGTGCAGAACCTCTTCCTCAAACTCTACTGTCCTCATGGCGAATAGCCGCCCTTAAGAAAATTATCGCGGCCCCGAAAGAATTTCCGGAAACAATTTAAGCTCTTGTTATAAGTGATAATTTTCTATAAAATGATGGATGCGCCAATACTATATTTTAAAATTAGAATTGCAAACGCTTACATTTTTATGTATGCATTTTATTTTTAAAGATAAATAATTAAATTTACATATACTGAACAATAAAAATGTAGGTGATCAATTTTCTTGTATCTCTAGGATGCCCTGAAATTTAGCCAGGATAATTCATTAATTCATAAAAGTTATTGGAGCTTTACTATGGGTGTCTAGTAAATATTGGTCCAAATTTGAGGACTTTTTTTCTTTGTGTCAAAATATAGCGATTTCACCCAACTTACCTCAGTCCAAAAGTTCATGGTTGCCAACTTACAGGGTGTCAAAGTAAAAAAATTAAATTTGTTTTTTGCTATATTTATTACTATTATTATTAACAAATAATTAGTGCTGAAGCTAAAAGCTTGTTATGCTCCAAGAACAAAAGATAAATTCATCCTATTGGCTGATAACATAGTAACAACAGTTAATAAAAAAAACGGAAGAAATCAATGTACAATATACATAAATACATTAAAAATATATTTGAAAACAAATTCATAAGAAATGATTCACATTGAATGTTGAATAAAGTGATGGTCAAGTCTATTCTTGAAAGAATTTCGAGACGGTTCTGTAGCCACATTATCGGGTAAATCATTCCATAGAATATTCTATTGAGCACAAAACCTTTCCTTTTTAAGTTTGAATGGATTGTCTCTAGGACGGGGGTTAGGGTTTAAGTCAAACATCACCAGTACAATTCGCCATGCTGGATGCTATAAGTTGTATAATAAGGTCACCTCGAATACGCCTAAAGATTGAATTCTAAGATGCTGGAGACGTTCCTCATACGGAAAATATGGAAAGTTTGATAGCTTGCCTCTGAATCCCCTCTAGTCTTGCGAAATCTTCCTATAATAGTCGAAACCATATGGCCACCGCGAACTCCAAATGGGGGCGAATGTATGATTTGTATAACTTTGAAACCGTATCCAGCGTAAGGTTACTGAAAGATTTTCTGATCATAAAAATCAATTGATTACATGTTTTCACTGCCTTGACAACTTGTGCACTTAATGACAGATTTTCCATTAGAATTATTCCAAGATCATTTTGTTGTGAAACGCTTGGCAGTTCTGTATCACTTACATTGTATACTATCTTAGGATTAGTTCTAGATATATGGAGTACATAGCACTAGATTTAGAGGTATGCATCATTGGGAATACGAATTACTAATAATATCTAGATCACCTCTCAGCGATACGAACTATAAATTCACAATCTTCCAAAAGATTTAACCAGTTTAATTCAAGTTTATATAATAATCGCGCATGCAGTACTTTATCAAAAACCCCAGAAAATTCCAAGTACGTCTTTGTCCATTGTCTGCACATAATGTCCAAGAATTAATAGCTTGAAGTAAATTTCAAACAGTTTTCGAGATATTTGCTTCAAAATTGGCGTTGAGAGATTTTTTGAGAAAACAAAAATTACTTTGACTGAAATTTTATTTCGTCTTCTATGGGGTGTGCAGTTTTTCATGTGCTAATATTCGCCCCAAACTTTTCTGTAAAGTGTGCAAATTGGGGACTCGTTGTAGTAATCCTAGAAACATCATTAAAAAGTCATACCTCATTTATTACTCTAAAGTCAACTGTTTATTAGAAAATCGCATTTTCAGTTAAGATTTCCATGTCAGATAGGATATATATAATTGTTAAGGTCAGTTTGAATATGCGCCAAAGTATGTGGTTTTAACAAGACGGAATTCTTTCCCATTTTAGTATGGAATGAGAAACTTAAAAAATACATTTCCCTACAAACGGACAGGACGAGGCAGTAAACACATCCATGGTCTGCCGGTACCCCAGATTTAAATGTAAACGACTTTTACTTATGATAGATCTAATATACTCGTCTAGTCGCATTAATACAGGTGAGTAACTTTCAAAGAATTACCGAAACTTCAACAATGAGTCTTTTTTTTTGTAGTGAGAAGAAATTTTATTAAAAGATGTGGGAAATGTATGGAGGTACATGGTAGAGACATTTGGAGTATCTGCTTAAAAACTGAATTTATAATTTTTTCTCTACAATTATTTAATTAATGAATTAACTTAAATCGACTATCATTAGTCTTAACCTTTACCTTTTTTTACCTTAACACCTTTTTAATAATTAATAATTATTATAGCTGATATGTAACTGTCTTTACTGGACACCCTGTATAGATTTATGTTCGGAACCCCACCACTTTTGAGATACGTCCTGTATCTCATCAAAAAGCTGCTCTAAATATCGAAAGATACTAAAATAATAGATAACAAAATTCAGGAGCGTATTCTATGTTAAAATAAGGTACTTAATGCTGTCAAACTAGCTCTCAAAGCGGCGTTTCTCTTATATATAAGGTTACCAAAGCTGATAAAAAAAATCATCTTCTAAATCCCTTGAGAAATTTTTGGTAAATTTGGCATTATTTTTTAGTATATTGGTAAGTATCAAGTACAAAATTTGCAACATACATAAAGTACCAGTGTTGGCAAACTCCTGTTAATAAAAGACTTGAACAATTCACTTCAAGTTAAAACTTTACTTAAAGAAAATAGATAAAGTTTCGGTTTAATCAAGAGTTTAACAAGTAAAGAAACGAATGCACAACGAAATAAGGAAATATTTCGTAGTAAGTTTTCAATACATCCATGCACTTATCAATACGATTAATGAAACATCACCTGATATTAAATAATACTCTTGGATAAAAAAAATCTTGGCAAAGTATTTTTATAAACAATTAATTTCATTGTGTTCCATACCCTGAAGTCTAAATCGTTAAATCTGCACATTGATTTACATATGTTCGTACCGTACCTGTTGGGTAAATTGGAGTGAGCTACTATCTTTCATGAACCACATATTTAAGCACAAATGCAGTAGTAACTCATATTTGACAATTTACAATTTTTCTGGAAACTGCCGAGTCTAAAAAAAATGGTTGCCAATAATCCTAACCTTAATTATTTTAAACTCATATTGGAAATGTCATTCTCCCGTTAAATGAAGATTTTCAATTTAACAAAACTGATTATCTCTTAAATTGAAAATACCTCGACGAGTAAATGTCGCTTCATCTGTAAATAATATCCCATCATCGAATGAATGGTCAATATTTTATCTATTCCGAATATCACCTACAAACTGATATATTGAAGGAAGATCAGGAGGTAATAAATATTTCAATACAGGTAAAATGATACGGATGGTTTTTTTCATGTAATGTTTTTAAAATTGAAGAATTTGCTTAAATACCTTTACAGTATAATAAAAAAATGTACACAAGTTAATAATAAATAATACAAGTTGTTTCGCATAAGAACCGACACAAAGTAGTTGCATGTAAGGGGTCTCAACATATTGCTTATTTAACCAAACATATCTGTACAGGGTGTTAGGTAAACATGCGGCAAAAATTTAAGGGGTTATTCCTTTGGATTGGATTGGATTTGGATCGGTCAGTGGTCGCGCGGTTTAAGGCGTCAGTACTTGAATCGAGGCGACTGGATCGCTGTGGGTTCGACCCCCGCAGCCGGTAGACCGTATATAAGCTATATTCGTGGAGAGATTGGCACCCTCTCTGCGGGTATGGTAGGGTGGAAGAATATTGGCTTGGGTCAATGTGAGAGATTGATACCGGTTGACATTTGACTACCCCCTAATTAATGAGGTTTTCCAGGTTTCCCTCATTCCTGCACTGAATGGTGGTTAGGGCCTACCAACGTAAGTCGGTCCTGGGCGCAAATGCGGCCTGCTTAATAATAATATGTCGCCCCCTCTCCCGCACAAGTCTTCGACTTCTGGGCTAATCCTCGTGATTAGAATGAGGGGTAGAGATATTATATTATATTATTATTCCTTGGCCGATTCGAAGAATATTTTGTTCTATGATAATTTCTGAAAAACCCCTTTGTTTCGAAGATACAGGATGAACAAAACTTGCGACAACCATATTTGATGAATCCAGTTTCTGAAGAAATGAATTAAGGAATTTTTATAACACATGTGGGCAGATGAAAATCCTCATGAGGTATGTGAAGATCGATTTTAACATCAGTTCTTGAATATTTGGGATGGAATTGTGGGTGACTATCTAATTGGACCGGTATTTCTACCAGCAAGACTTACTGGCGAGATGCATCGCAACTTTTTGGAAGAAAGACTGACTGAGTTCCTGTAGGATGTACCATCGGCGACAAGAATTGCAATGTGGTTTATGCAAGATGGTGCACCACCACATTTCAGTTTGGTTGCTCGTGATTTTTTAACAGCAACATACGGAGATCGCTGGATTGCTCGAGGTGTGCCACACGCATGGCCTGCTCGATCCCCAGACTTGAACGGTCTAGATTATTTCTCATGGGACTATCTGAAGTCATTAGTTTACGCTACTCCAGTGGAGAATTTGGACGGATTGCGAAATCGGATAATTGCTGGGTGTTACTCAATTAGAACCAACCCTGGTGTGTTTGAACGGGTTCGGTACTCAATGACGAGAAGATTGAATGCTTGTATCCAAGCTGGAGGAAGTCATTTCGAACATTGATTGTAGATTGTGCAACTTTACATGTACTTTTTGATAATAAAATGTTGTTAATGTCACCTCCACCTGCAAATTTTCTTCGCCCTGTATCTTCGAAACAAAGAAGTTTTTCAGAAATCATCATAGGACAAAATATTCTTAGAATAGGCCAAGGAATAACCCTTTGAATATGTGCCGCATGTTTACCTAACACCCTGTATATAAAGTTGCACTAAGGTGGAGTTCCAGGCCTTCAAAGTGGGGCCAAATATTTCGGAAAAAAAATAATATCTGTAAATTATTTTAACTTGGAATAATCAAATTTGGTATATGATTTAGGTTTATTATTGGTCTTCTCTGACTGAGTTCAAATTGAAACACTACAATGTGTTCGTTGAGAGTCAACTTTAAAATTATATCAAAAATTTTCCTTTGATCGAATTTAAAAAGAAAGATAATATCCCGCGCAGAATTTAATTTAAAATACTTTTTTTATTCTCATTAAAACACGTAAAGGTTTTCAAGAAATTAAAACAAGATTTTAATAGTATTTATTAGAAGAAATCTTCAAATAGTTGGTATTAGGCTTTGTCTTTAAAATTACTTCATCATAAATTAAAACGATATCCATTAACTCCGCTTACTCGATTTTTTACACTTGAAAAACTAATGCAAACACTATCGCTAAAACGTTAATACTAGAAATGCGTGTAGAATGCATTCCGATGACGCTAGAGACTACAGTAGCCCAGCGATGTAAAGGTTGAAAATACTACAACTTCATTTTCTTTCTCGCGAAAACTATAAGGATGTTACAAATATTTTTTTACGATACTGACTTCATCTTTCATGACAAATCTAATTTCATTTTTTTTTAATTAGTTTTGAAGCAACCTGTGTATGACTATTAATAGAAATTGTAGGAATATTGACTTGAATTAACCTAAATACTTTTACAATACAGAAAAAATATAAAAAATGTAATAACAAAAATTCATGGGAAATATTGCGGATGTAATTCAATGTTGGTCGGGGTATTAGTTCATAGAGTAGTTAGATTCACACAATATTATCTAATATGGTCGGTCAGTGGTCGCGCGGTTTAAGGCGTCAGTAGTTGAATCGAGGTGACTAGATCGGAGTTGGTTCGCGCCCACCTGCCGGTATACCGTATATAAGCTATATTCGTGGAGAGGATTGGCACCCTCTCTGCGGGTATGGTAGGTTGGAATGAATAATGTTAGCTTGGTTCAATGTGAGAGATTGATACCGGTTGATATTTGACTACCCCCCTAATTAATGAGGTTTTCCAGGTTTCCCTCATTCCTGCACTGAATGGTGGTTAGGGCCTACCAACGTAAGTCGTTCCTGGGCGCAAATGCGGCCTGCTTAATAATAATATGCCGCCATCTCTCCCGCACAAGTCTCCGACTTCTGAGCTAATCCCTGTGATTAGAATGAGGGGGTAGAGATATTATTATTATTATATTATTAGTACTTAATAAAGCATTTATATATAACTAAATAAGATACCTAATATAATATTTTATTTTTTACTGTATTAGAGAGGTATTTTAAGCTAATACAGTAAAAAATGATACAAAAGCTAATAATAAAGAATATATGGGTAGATATCGTCGGTATAATTCAACGCTGGTTGGGGCTTTAGTCCACAGAGTAGTTAGTTTCACACATTATTATTAATACCTAAAAATATATAAATAGAAATAATATTTTATGTTTGCAATATTTTCTGTCCTTTGGTGTAAAGATTTTAAATATTTAGATACAAAAATACTTTCGTTGTATTATATTTATTATAGTTTTGACATTAGGCCTTTTATTATATAGAAGTTATTCAAGCAAAATTGGATAATTTCTTAGAATAAAAAAATTTCCATCTACTAAACACATTTATATCAAGATTTATTCGGCTTATTTTTATCAAAGAAGGTTTGGTAACACTTTGTAAAGGCTTTTTAGAAATATCCTGTATATATTTTAAACTTAAACGCCTTGTATCATAAAAATGGTATACACTCTGAACGCTATATAAACTGTTTTATATAACAGGTTAAAGGATAGAATTCTCGAATATTTTTTCAGAGAAATATTAAAATAGTTAACCATTCTACGAACTGCGAATAAAAATATAACAAAAGTACATTTTTAGTTTTAAATAAACTTATTTTGTTTGAATGGCCGCTTGGCGACGATAGAAAATCTATTAGTCGAATTATGTGTTTATTTAATAATACAGTGTCAATACCGATAATCCCACGCATTTATTTTATGATGTTCATACACACACATCCTCAACTCGAACCTCATTGACGGATTGTCTTCATGGGTTAATAAAGAACCATAAAGATAATAAAAATGAGATAAAAATCATACGTGGTAGTGGGCAAATCTGTGATAGGAGGGGTAAATCATCCCCTATAAAAGCCAAACCTATACATGGGGTGTGCCGAGTTGAAGTGAAGACACTGTTGCGCCTGCAACTTTCCCAAACACAGACGCAACAAGTAAAAAGTCCGTATAGTAAACGTTTTCCGTTTGATTGTATTGTCAGTGTGTCAGTATGTGCTACAAGCTACAATCTCGCAAGGGAGCTGTGTCCCCAGTAACAGTTAATTTAGTTAAAATCACAGTTGTTTTGGTATTCTTCTGTTTCGCTGAGTGTGCTGCTGGTGAGTTCAATGCTGCGATTTTGTCATCAAATATTCACGAAAATTATTTAAAAATATAGAATCACTTAGTATTTACACCTAAATGACTAATAAAGATTCTCCAAAAAGCGTTATGTAAATAATATCAAATTTGTTGACTGGAAATGCAATACTAAAACAATATTTCAGGAACACAATGTTATAAAATATAAATTATATGCATATTTCAAATCTATCTGACATTTTAAATTATCACATAAGTGTTTATCTGAGTTTATCTCATTCATAATTTTAATAAATTAGAATTTTATTCTACAATATGCAGACTGTAGTTTATTAAGAAAATATGAAATATTTTTTACTAATTGAGCTCCAAAATTGTAAACACTTCTAACTATAACTTTATCAAAATACCAGTTCCTAAAGTTGTTAGATGTAAATTTGTGAAAAATTGTATTATCTTTTTTTTTGTACAAAATTTCCACTCCTCAAAGTAATTTCATACCAATTTCTGAAAATATTTTATCATTGTTAATATTTGTACCTATAAAAATTTGGAAACACGACAATTCCTCACATATTCTCATTTAATTTTTATTATTTAATTTTTTGTGAAAAATGTCAATGTTCATACTTGTACACGATTAACAGGATACCACTTGTCCTTGCATAGTGAGTTAACCTTTAGCAAATGAAAAAGTTCGCATTAAAACGAGAGAAAAGGAGTAGGATATCATAATTTTAACTTTTGCATAAAAAAATACTTTTTCAAAAACTCACACGATTATAGCAGGCTTTAGGTATTGTCAAGAACTATTTCATAAATAAATAACAAGCTTAGTTTATTTATACGCATGTGTAAATAACTTATATGCTAAAAAATAGACATATTCAAATTGAAACAAAAGTTGCAGATATGTTTATTATACAAACACGCCTTAAGGATATAATAGTTTAAGGTATGTCTACATACTCTTGTTTATAATTCTTCAGCAAATAACTTTACTTCCAATATCATATTTTTCTCACAGTTGAAGCGTCACTTTTCCCCTTGATATTTTATAAATAATTCATACAGAACTGCAGTAAAATAAAAATAAAACTTTGATGTTCTATAAAAGTATGTATGCCTATGCAATAGAATTGTTACGAAATATACAATCAAAAAAGAAATACTATAATTTCAGTACAATGAATATTGATTACTTGAAGTTATTAAGAAATTGCGTAAGTAGGTACATAAGAATTGCCTTAAATTTTGTTAATTTTTTAATTAAAAAGTTGAAGGTATATGTTAAGTATTACTTCTAGTGATTATCAAAATCCTACACGACAGTACAAAAAGCTTCTAATTTTTAATTTTAACTAAAATAATTAGTCAACAATTTGTTCAAATTCTTATTCAACTAATAATACAATTTGAGTGTCATGTTATCGTTTACTGAATACATTTCATAAATACGTCGTTGTCATATAAAACTAGCCTTGCTATGAGAGATAAATTATTAAAATATACCAGAGCTTTATTCAGGCATAGCTGTGCTATAATTTGATACAAATATTTTCCAGTTAGATACTGGATATTATCAATCCAAATATTTTGGTATAAAAGTTGCATCTTTCTTACAAAACTTTAAGATAATATATTCTTTAATAAACGTCCTCTATTTAATGTATTCTTCAATAACAATTTTAAATATCTCATCAAATTCATTAGCATTTTATTAATTTGGACCGGCATCAGATCATAATTATTTATCCAACCAGTTATCTATCTTTGAATGTTAAAAATGCCCTGCTATAAAAATATAAACGTAATTTTTATTAGCAAATATTAAGTAATTCAGTAAATTTATATTTCACATCGAATTTATTTGATAGTATGAGTGCACCATTGCGCCCTATGTGTGCACTATTTATTTATGATTAGTAGAATAATAAATTTATGAAAATACTCGAAAAGAATATTCAAATGCACTACTATTGAATAAAGCAACATACGAAACTTTATTAGAAACTTTGTTCTCGAAAGATCAAATTTGGAAACTTTTGGGTAGATGCTGAGAAAATTGACGAATATTATAATATTTAGAATATGTACGAAGTTAAAAATTGTTGATAGTAAGTTGGTCCCTAAAAAAGAACTTACAATTTCTTTGTAGAAACTGTTACTTGTGTTGTAGAAAGTTTATAATTAGCTTGCATATTATTTATTTATTCTTTGCAACAAAACTTTGTAAAAATATAGGATTTTATTATTTAGAATACCGCATGCTGAAATTCTTATATTTTGAAATTTATCCAGATATTTACATCTGTTACTTACTTGTACTTTAGGTATTGCTGTCACTGAAATATTAAAATTTTATCAACTAACTCCTTGCGTATAATGGATCAGTAAAGGGCACATAACACTTTATTTTACAAATTTTGTTTTACCTAAAACACAAAATATTTTACACTGAGAAACAAGATAATTTTGCTAATACTAGAAATACGAAGTTAATGTTTCAAAAATTTCTCTTTTCGTTATCAAAACTTGGTGAAGCTATGACGTTTTGATGATTTTATTTGTTTATCTACGTGACATAGTGATACTAAGATATATAATATTTGTTCCGTTGTTACTTACCTTGTCGTTGAGCGTATTTAAACAACAATTTGATACACAACTCTCCCTATTTGTTAAAAAATTACTTTCTTTTCCTAAAATTTTTGTGGTATACTGTAGATGCAGTTTTTCAAATTTCTATTTCATTATGTAGTCTAGTTTTTAATAAAATTAGTCATGGTGTATCAGTTTTAAAAACTATCCTAATATTAAACCTATTACCAATTTAATTTTATCTCTCAGAAGAACATCATACGTATGGTATTTTTACTGTATGTATAGTATTACGGTGTTGCTGTTAGTTGTTCTTGTCTTGGCATATTACTTTTATTTTCAAAAATTTTATTATCAAATCTTAAAGGACAAAATATATTTCACCACTGAAAATCTGATCTTAAGAAGAAATTAAACTTGTTCTATTTTATAAACATTTTACTGCCCTCTTCTTATTATACAGGGTGTTAATTAAGTATGTGCACACACTTTAAGGGGTTAATCTAAGATTGATTTTAAGACAAAAAGTTCACATAAACATGGTTCCGCTTGTTTTACAGATACAGGGTGTTAAAATTTGAAAAAAAACAACATTTTTGGATCTATTTTTTGAGTAGTAAGAGCTACTTAGTTGAAACTTGGAACACCCTAATAGGTATTTAGATACTACATTTTGCGGGTATTAAATTATTTTTAATTTAGCCATGAGCACAGATATAGGTAACCTTCACAGAGATTTTTTAAGAAAAAATGGCACTCCAACGATTTGATCAAAATTCGTACTCGGTCGATTGAAAAAATAAAAATTACACAAAAAATGTCTCTTGATAATTTTTGATACGATAAACCGTTTTCGAGAAAATGTCTTAATTTTATTCTTATGCACGCAATTTAAGTTAGACTTACAATTGGTCAGAACTACACGCAAAATTATTGCGAGGTAGGTCATGAAACTAAATGAAACACATGACAGTTAGCAATTATTGTTGTATTAGGGTGTGCCAAGTTTCAACTAAGTAGTTCTTACTGCTAAGAAAATAGATCCAAAAATTTTATTATTTTTTCAAACTCTATATTTAAACCAAAGCCGTTGCGGACTCATGTTTATATGAACTTTTTGTCTTAAATCAATCATAGATTAACCCCTTAAAGTTTGTACCCATACTTAATTAACACCCTATATTAATGTGATTATTTGAATCGAAATCCAAATATCCTTTTATTTCCTAATTTAATGATATCTAAAAAGAAAAATGTATTATTCTTTTTTAAAGTAAATTTAATAGACTGTTCTTTGTCATTTATGTAGTTCAAAAAAATATTTAATTCATTAAAATTATTACAAAGTTTATTGTTAACTTTACTGCTACTGGAACATTGGTAAATAGGCCAACTACGTCAAAACTTAAAACATCAAATGATTTATATTAAAACTGGTACATGATGATGCAAAATATTTAATATGTTTAATAGATATATCAATCTGAAATTCCAGCAATTGGTTTAATAATGTCTAATAAATATTTTATTTATGATATATTTATTATAACTATGTATAAAAATTCTCTTTATATCTGTGAATTCTCTTTTATGTTTTTATAAATTAATATAAATATGATTTTTTATACTTAGATTTAGTAGAATCTTTATTTAATTTTATATAATTACAAACAATTTTGTCAAAAACTAGATCAAATAATGAAATACAAAATTCAAATAACTGCATTACCAGTATACCATCTCTGAATACAGTAAACATTATATTGGGTAGACTTCTAAATCATTTGTTAAACTTAGTAAATATAGAGAACAGTAGAAAATGACACAAATAAACAATTACTGACAATATTTATATCTATGTTTTGAAAATATATCTTCACATAAGAACATACGCGCACTTGATTTCTTTTCAAGAAAATTTGTTACATCTTCTACAAAGTTAAAAATGATTGATAGTAAATTGGTCCTTAAATACTAAATAGGTACTAATAGCTTTTTATTAGAAACTGTTACTAATATTGTACAAAGTTTATAAATAATTTGCCCATTATTGCGACTGTATAGAAGCAAAATTGATGATTAGATCTACGTTCATTTCAACTACATGAGTACCTCAGAGTTCAAACTTGGTGCCTCTGTTGCTTTTATTATTTATTTCTGATATTTTCAATGTTGTTATGTCAAATAATTTTATTTTCGTTGATAACATGAAGATATTTAACGCGACAAAACCTTTGCGTGATAGCCAGTTATTTCAGCAAGATGTTTGTGTAATATTGATAATGCAAATTCATGACATTTCACAAAATTATTAACACCATCAATTATGATTACACCTTGTGTGTTATACTTAATCGTATTTATGAAGTTAAGGACGTAGGTATTACTTTTGATATCAAATTAACATTTTCCAATCACACGTCTAATATTACCAAGAAAAATTTTAAAACGTTATTCGTAATGGTAAAGAGTTTAATTCTATTGATACCATTTGCAAACGTATTTTACTCTTGTAAGGAATAAATTGCTTTACTGCTGCTCTGTTTGGAATACTCAAACATCTACATACATGGTACAATCTATACAAAGATTTGATCTTTAAAATACATTTATTTTTGAAAATATCATGTTTATATTCCTAAAATTGTTGAATATTCATTGCTTTTACATGAATTCAGCTTCAGATCTTTGTATAAACACCGTAATGTTACTTGTACAACATTCCTATATTAGATTATAATACCTACATAATCTGATTGACTAACCAAATTCCAATACTCCAAATTCTTTTCACCATTTCAGTAGTCCTAGGTATTGCTTGTTAGAATTTTTGATACTGCTGACATTTGTATTAATTTAAAACAATGTAAGAAGCATTTATTTTCTGTGCTGCAGAGCTGAAAATGTTTTTATTCTTTTCGTTTATATTTAATTTTACTTTTCGGTAGTTTTTTTAATTAGTTGTGTTTATTGTTGTTTTCTGACACTCATGTAACTTTTAATGTTCTCTTGTAAATAATCTTTTTACTGCTGGACGTAGTTTATTCAAATAAATAAAATATAATAAAACTTTGTGAAGATATAGCAGTATGTTTTTATTTAGTATACCGCATGCTGAAATGATTATACATTTAAATATAATCTCATACAAAGAAGTGCGTGTATTTGATTCCATTTCGAGAAAATTTGTAGAAGTGGTTCATGCATTTAAGGTTTTAATTGCAGTAACTGGCTCTCTTCGCACGTCAAAGGGATATATTATGTAATTAAGGAGATAATAATATCAGTAAGCTCTGAAATTTGATTTAAACTTCAAACGTAATTAGCTGTTTGATGCAGTGTTATGTAATATATATTGAAAAATCTAAAACTTGTCAGAAAAGTTGTTTAAATGTATAATTTATCATATTGTTGAGGTGGCTGGAGACAGCAAAATTTTCCGTAACGTATTAGACATAAAAAATAAATGGTATAATACATCTGATAGAAAATATGCAATTGACTCTCTATGCTCTATCAAAATGATCAAATTCAATAAAATTCGAAAAATATGATTTTTTTCCTAGAAAATACGTATTCAAAACTGCACCGAGAAAATATAACTCATCATATACCTAAAAAGCAATAATAAAGAATAATATTGTGGGTGTTATTCAACACTGGTCGGGGCATTGTAAGTAGTTAGCTTCGCACAATATTAATATTTGATACAGTTTTATAACGAGCTAACAAATCTATTACATTTTGGTCAGTGGTCGCGCGGTTTAAGGCGTCAGTACTTGAATCGAGGTGACTAGATCGGTGTGGGTTTGCGACCCGCTGCCAGTAGACCGTATATAAGCTATATTTGAGAGAGAGGATTGGCACCCTCTCTGCGGGTATGGTAGGGTGGAATAATTTTACCTTGGATCAATGTGAGAGATTGATACTGGTTGATATTTGACTACCACCCTAATTATTATTATTATTGTTATTATTATTATCTAAGTTGGTAACATATTTACTTAAATAGTTTCCCAAGTATTTCATGACCAGAGACAGGTTGAACCTCTGTATACAGATTTTACTGAAGCCTTTGATTAACTACTTTACTCAACTATATTTTAAAGTTAGTTTTTTAACTATATTTAGTTAAGGGCCTTGTTACCAGGTATTAGCAGAGTAGAACAGTAAGATTTTAAACCCTTGACAGATACTACTACCTAGTAATAGCTAAACCATTTATGGCTGAAAAAATACCGCTAACTGTATATTACATGATCTTACTGTGGTTAAATATGGCAATAATCAAAACAACAACCATATCGGCATAAATAATTTGAAGTTTACCTTTCTCTTTCACAAAAAATGTAACACTCCTTTTGACTGCAGCAAAGTACACATAAAGGATGAACTTAGTTTATTAGTGTGTTCATTTTTCTTACTTTTAAATGTGAAAAATTCATTGTTGAAGTTTATGTAAAAATTCCATACAAAGAGATATCTCCAATAAATATTTTAAGTATAAAATTGCTACATTTTGGCAATATAAATACTAACACTACCTAAATTGAACTTTCCAGTATCCAATGATATATAACTCTTTTTAGTAACTTTAAGAGGCTGTAACATTCCTAACATTAAAATTACATCAACATTTCACTATTTTGGGCGACAAATACGGCCACCTTAAAATTTATATTCTGTCTAGTTCTAAAATTAAATACACATCTGATGAGCTAGTAAAATATATTATTAATTTATTGCTAATGATAGAATATAATTGTACAAATACCGAAAAAAATGTTATTAAAATTATTAATTAAACCATCAACAATAACGGCTGAATTATTTTTCAAGAAAATGAAATAAACATTATTATACCTATATTCATTTTCTCTCTCTCTCTCTCTTAATACTTCATTGAGAAATTAATTTGTTTTGTGGTGAAGCTTTATTTCATCATATTATCCGCATGAAGATATAAAATAAAATTATTCCACTATTAACAGTGTTCCTTTCAAATCTAATTATTATGTCGAGAAAAGAATTCGAAATTATGATTATTATATTTTTCTTATTTGTTCTTTTGTCATCCCAAGCATAAGAGCACTTTTAACAATGTGGTTTTCCAAAACGTATTAAATTAATGACATCAAAATAAACTGTCCATGCATGAACACAGAAAAAGGAAAATGAGACCAATTATAAATATTTTCTCTGATAATAACTGTATCCAAAGGGTTATCTGTTTTCGTTATAATTTAGGGCAAGAAATTTTTTTATAAATATTAAATCCAATGCGTAAAATATTTGAAAACTAAACATTTTAAATCAAAAATTGAAGTCGTTAAATTTATAATTTATTGATGAAATTAAATAAAAAAAAATAAATAAAATTATTGTTTGGAATTTTTGGCCATGGAATAATAAAAATCCCGTGGAAAATATTATAGATTTTTATGATGGAAGTTTTCACTTGACATTTAACGCTGGGAATCAATACTCAACATTTTCAAAAAATATTTTGATATTTACCTAATATTTCATCTTATAATTTTTTTCAACCTTTTCAAATCTGTAAAATAGGGTTACTTCTCTAAAGAAAGAAAAATGTTGGGGACTTTGTGTCTCCTCAAAATAATTTCAAAAGTAAGATTACAGCAATCTATATCTTTTAAACCAAACATTTTCTATGTCTCAATGTAAATTGACTTTTTCAGATAATGATAGAAAATATTAGTATTTTGCGTTTATTATTTCACATGTAAAAAGACATGTAATAATATAAAAACAGTGTATAAAAACTGCGCAACTTTCAAGATCTATTAAGTAGTTGCAACTATACCTTCAACAGAATTTGTTTATCATGGCTTATCTATCCTACGTAAAAATTTTTACACAAAACTATTTGAACATTTAATAACTAATGTTGTAGTTAATAAGTTTTACACTAACATTTTTCAAATAATAATGCATAATGGAAGTATAGAAAGTACTTTCCTATAATTTAATAGCATGGCAAATATTTCTAATACTCAAAACGACATCCGTAATCTTTCCAAAATAAAGTACGAATAAAACACACCCACTATTTGCAACGCTGAAAATTACAGTTAATAAACTGTGCTTAGGAAGTTTCAAAAGTTTTCTCTAAATTCTCACCGAGAAAATATTTTGTTTTCATAGTAGTCCCCAGAGGCATAATTCAAATATTACGAAATCTTAGATGATCGGCTGATTGGACCATTTGTCCCAATCCATTTACCACCAAATTTTTCTTCAAAATCACTTTACTGATATCAAAGCCTACTTGAGTTATAAAGAACGTATATTAAGCGTGCATGATGAAAAACCAGGGGCAGGTTGAGAACGTATAACATATCCAATAATTGGCGATTATGAAATATTAAATAACAGGCAATGTTGTACAAAATTGAAAGTATGTTACAGTAGCCTATTAATTATAGGTACCTATGTTTCTAGTGTGTGAGATTTTGTACACTAAACATGTCCCACGTAATAAATGTATGTTGTTGTACCTATGTATTTTTAAGTATTCTGCTGATGCTCTCCTATAGGAAGCTAGTTAGTAATAAATATATCACACGTCCTTTAATATTCTCTAAGTCAGCGCTTCATATCTACCGACTGGTGTACTGACATTAATTGTAACATTTCAATTACAGTCTGGTACATTTTGTGAAAAGCAATTTATAAAAGAAAGTATGTTGATCAGTTTATCAGCCCTTGGGTAAGTTCTAAATAATAGTTAATTGTCACTATATTTGCTTCTGTGTTGCTAAAAAACAAGTTTTTCTTAATACAAACATTGTTTCAAGATGTTATTATAAATTCTAATCTTCGAAATATTCATATGAAAACTAGCAGTTCATAAACCGACTCAGAGTAGTAGTAATCTTAACCAAAATTAGTCGAAAAGTCATTATTCACAATCCAGTTTGTTCGAAATAGATAATTTTTATTCTAAATAAGCGCTAGAAATCCAAAATAACTAAAATAAGATACCAAAGAAATTTACAGAATTCGTCGCCAAGCAGACTTCAGGCGGAGTATGAGTGCCTTTATTTCACTGGATGATAAATTGTACCAAACGAAACACATTTTACCTAAAACATTTTTTTTTAACCAACGATAACCGAATTATGACAGCAACAGGTCTTGAATATGTGACAGCGTTTGTGACTGTGAAAGGTCTTATAGTTATTTTCACAAAATATAATAAAATGTGAAATATTTACAAGAGTTCAAAATTACTTATGTTGCTTGCGAAAAGCCTTTACCGCACACACGTCTCATAGAGTTTTGCCCGGATTCACCATAAATTAACATTTCATGCAGCTGGTGATGGTTACTATACTATAAATTGTTTACTTATGTCCTACACTAACAAATATCAAGCTAGTACGGGAAAACGAACTACACTAGTAGTCTAAGAGCCAGTGGCCGGCAATCTATAAAGTAAATGATTGTACCTGAAATTTTGCACAGTGAGTCTCTCATACCTATCACTCATGAGGTGATGATTCGCTAAGCCTGGTGAGGCCGACCCAACTGTTACTCAGGTGCGAGAGGTATGAAAATTTTACCAACTTCGTTATTAATTTAACAAAGCTGCCGTTTGAAAATTTTAAAATTTTAGATCTAATAAATTAGGCATTTATAACAAATAACCTCTATTTCTGGCACAGGTTCTGAGATTTGGTGATTTCGATTACAATGCTAGACACTTGACAGTTTTTTAACGTCAAAAATCAGATTTAATCAAATACTTTTCAAATTTATATAATTTTTCCAATTTCACATGTGTCTGCCATGACTTTAGAAGCACGGTAATCGTCTGCTTTTGTTATTTTTATATAATAATAACTGTATATTTTAAAATTTTCAAACGGCATCTTTGTTAATTTAATAACGAAGTTGGTTACATTTTCATACTTCTCGCACCTGGAAAACTTCAATTGCTTACTTCATTAATATTGGCACAAAAATAAATTACGGTACAGAAGCTTTTACCTAACCTTATACTTCTACCTTAGTTCAGTTCAGTTATACGTCTCTTTAGTATCGGCACTTAATTTATGTACATGAAAACTGTCAACTGACAACTGAATACTTTGTGGAAAGCATAAAAAAATAAAATAATAGACATAAAATTAACCAAAATTTTTTTAATATGTAAGGTATTCTCAACATTGTTACAAATCGTCTATACAACCTCCAATGGTAATACGATGATGAAGGATTGTTTTCATCTGAGGAAGACGAATCATGTGACATCCTTTCGCTGCTGCAAAGCCTTCACTGTATAGTAAAGTGTTGCAACTAGATAACTTTTTCATTATATATATTTAAAAAAAGTACCTCTATATAAACTATTTTATATTTAGTGAAAAAAAGAGAGATTTGAGGTTATGTTAATTTTGCAGAAAATTAAGAATTCGAAATCGATGAAATGGTCCATTACGATATCGTACTGTATTATTTCCATCACCTACTCCCAAAATCATAAAATAATTCCGAAAACCCTTACGAACATCAGAAAATTTATTTATTGAGCATTTGTTGCATTTTGATAAATTATCTCCTAGATATATATACCTACTTTCTTAAACATCTTCAGTGTCAAAAAATTTAAGTCACCAAAAGTGGGTATGAAAGTACCGATTTGAATAATTTCCATTACATTTTTAAGTCTAAATCTTCACACTTAAAATAGTAAAGTTAAGAAAAGAAAAAGCTTCATTTCATTATCAAAAAGTGTTTTAATATTTCTTTTACTCGTAAAAAGGTTGTTATTAGTTACGAATATAAGATGTAGGGTACTCATTTAGTTAAGGTTCATAATGTTAAAGATCTGGGCGTTACAATAGACAGTACAATGTTAAACGTCACTTTAACAAATTTATATACCATGCTTATAAAGCTCTTAGTATTGTTATGTATCACGTAATCTAAAGAATATTCGAACACTATTACTTTGTATTGCACACTTGTTAAACCAAAACTTGAATGTGGATTGTTGATAAGAAACTAAGATACAAAATAAACGAAAAGACATTTATCTTCCTCTCTAGATTATGTGACACAAAAACTAACCAACTTAACGTGAATTTAATATTAACACTTCATCACCGTCGTATTATTTCTATCTTGATGTTTGGCTATCAAATTTTAAATTGTTTTTATTAATGTTCCAAATTTGCTTTCCCGCATACTTTTTACTGTTCCTTCCAGAGAGATTTTATATGTCTGCTTTATGCTTACGGATAATAATTATTTATTTTGTATAGTGTATTTATTTATTAAGTTATTTACCCATGTTATTTGACACGTGTAAACACTTTTATGTGTATGTAACCTTTATAAATAAAAAATAAATTTAGTGTAAATCTTAAATAAATAAGTAAATAAAGAATTGGGTGCATGTGTGATAATTCATATAGACAATCAGTTAAGCCGTTATAATTTGTTATCCCAATTTAACCTCAGCAATCTCTCATTAAGTAGTGTCCCTTTTATGAAACACTGTGTATAGAACGGGATTTCTTTATAATGATCCATTTGTCTACTCACTGTAAGATATCAAAGTAGAAAAATCTGCTATAATCAAGAGGATGGAAGATATCCCTACATTTTTTTTCTAAGAATATTCTGTAAAATGCAGTCAATTCCTTGACCTATAACTTGAAAGGAAATAATTTTCTTACAGCCCCTTTGGAAAGCTAATACATCGATGAGGTCATATTTTTCCTTTCACTGTAACAAGCAATGTTGTATTATGGCAAATTAAAACCATTTATTAAGTATTAAAAGCGTTTCTAGGAAACAGATTTCCATTAATCAGATAATGCTGTTTTGTTATTATCTTAAAATAAAGAATTTGCTTGTATCAATTTCCGCTTTCCGCACCTATGTGGAAAATGCAAATGGTGACAACGTATTTAATTAATAAAGCCGCACAGTGCCTCCAACACGAGTCATTGAAATTATAAATGGATATGAGAGGAACGATTATTAAATACTTTCCGTTTTTATTTATTGGGTACTAAATTTATTAGCTATTCTCTATAAATTCTAGTGTTTGCTTTTCCTGTAACTAACCAGCAGGCACATAAAAATGCAATTAATTTTATTTCACTTAGCTATTATACGAAATTTGATTTCATAATGAATTTTAAAAATATAAGCTCAGTCACAATCATAATGGCGTTGGTAGCTCACGTACCTATTTATTACTAAGAAATCCCATACTTTCCGGTAATTTCTCAAAGACGAGGTTTGGTCAGAAATGTCATTTCAATTAGGTCAATTCAAGTTTTTAATCTTTTACCGGAAAATAGAGTCAAAGTTCGAATTTTCACTCTGTTCTTTAGCAAAAATCCCATTCATCCGGGCTCTATAACCTAGTTCTTTGGCACAAAAATTTTTTCTCTCGCTTAATTCTACCTGTTCTATGACCTCCAAGATCGCCTGATCTGAACCCTCTAGATTTCTTTGTTTGGGGATATTTGAAGACATTAGTATATGGTATTCCTGTAAATAGCCTGGAAGAGCTGCAGCTACGGATTAATCAAAAGTGTCAAGAAATCCAAACCAAGGAGGGTGTTTTCGAAAGAGTTCGAATATCGTTGAGACGAAGATGTCGTGCTTGCTTGGAAATGGACGCAGGGCACTTTGAACATCTTCTGTAACTTTGTTTTTTGTTTGTAAAAAGCATTCTTTGTCGGTTTATTCCTAATAAAATAAAATGTTTTAAAAACGAATAGTGGTCCATATCTCCGCAACCGTTACTTTGCGGACCCATGTTTATTAAGACGTTTCTGCTTATTTCGGTTCATACTATTACCTCCTGAAATAATTTACACTCTTTTTTTAACATATATATTTTACCTTAATACTTGACTGATCTCAGTGTCTCGTGGGTCATCGACTCAGCTACTCGCTGTTAACTATTCCTGAAACTCTGCCGGTGTGGTGGGGTAGGCTATAGCTGCACCATACCCGTTATATCTGCCTCGAATTGCTGCAGATTTTCTTCAAACCATTGCTTTCGACATTTTAGTTGTGTCTGGTAAACGTGTTGCAGATGATCTTCACCATATCTTATTTCCAAAACAGTCTTCAACGTTTGACAATCCGTTTGTTTATCTTCAGCTAGCGCTCTTAAAGTCATCTTAGCTTCACCCCGTATAGAGCCACTATTCCAGTCTGGTAAGACGCTGCTTGCAGTCCATGAACATGGGTTTAAATCACTAAATACTTTCCGTTTTTATTTATTAGGTACTAAAGTTATTAGCTAGTCGCTATAAGTTCTATTGGTTGATTGTCCTTTAACTAACCAGCAGACACACGATTTCATAAAATGCAATTAATTTTATTTCAATATACCTGAATTCAGTAAACCACTACCCGATTTTGATTACATGAATTTGAAAAAATAATCTCGGTAGCAATTATAATAGTGTTACTGAAGTTCATTTATCTAGTTATTACTAAGGAGTCTTATAGGGTTCGGTAATTTCATTCCAGTTAGGTATATCTATTGTTTTTCTTCTGACGATTTTCATCCTACGTCCGAGTTTCCAGTTTGATTTTATCAGTATTTACCTTCCACAGCAGTTTTTTGACACTTTTTATTTTCTTTAGATTACTGAGCATCTTTTTGCTTCATTTGATCCTGGATTAATATTACCTGGTTGAAGAGTTACGCGTTAATGATTAACAAGTTTTATTCTGATGGTCCAGATCAATTACTGCTTTCTTCTCAATTTTCAGGTGCTACTTCAATTTCAATAATTGATTTTTTTGTATATCAATATTGGAACTCAGTTCTGGCTGGACTCTTTTAAAAATTGTCTAAACACCTCCGTTGCAGACGAAACAACATGTTGTGGTCATTTCTGGTGAAATCACAACTCGTGACAATTCGTCGTAGAATTTCCTCTCTGGTGTCAACAGGGGTGGAGTATACTAATCCTTTTAGACGTCTCCGAAAGAAGAAATCCAAAGGATTAAGATCAGGAGATCGAGGTGGCCACGGGAAAGGGCCATTTCGATCTATCCTTCTATCTGGATCAGCATCATTTAGGTAATCCCTGATTACTTTACTAAAGCGTGGAGGTGTACCATTATGCATTATCCACAAGCCATTTCTAATATTTAAAGACGCATTTACCAATAAAAGATTTAGTTGTTCTTGTAAAAAATGTTAATTTCGTATGGTCCTATCAAATAGCCTCCAATTACCCCAACCATAAGTTAACTAAAAATCTGTGCTGGTGTTTTCTTTTAATGATAGCATATAGATTTTCATAGCTTCAGCCATATAAATTACGTGAGTTAATTACTCCATCACAAATCAGTCCAGTTTCATCGGTAAAAAAAACACCTTGCTTATAGACAGGCAAAGTCCAAAAACGAGACGAAAAATTGTAAACGTAGAGGATAATCAACCTTAGTCATCGCATGCACTTCTTGTAAACGATACGGGTGTAGTAGTTCTTGGAATATGTTATATACTATAGATTTAGGAATATCTGACGCCAATGATAATTTTTTAGTACATATTATAGGATATAATAATAATAATAATAATAATAATAATAATAATAATAATAATAATAATAATAATAATAATAATAATTTATTTTCCTGTAGACAAAATACACTTTGTATAGGAATAGTCACAGTTTTGCTTAAATTCTAACTACAATTAAAAAACTCTTGTAAACTGTAAAACACATTTGTCACAATATAATCTTTTAAAATCCTTTTAAAAATGGACATATTTTCAACAGATCTTATCGAGACAGGTAACATATTAAAAATTTTTAAACCTAAATAGAGGGTGAGTTGTATGTTACAACATACTTACACAAGGGCACATGAAAGTTGTCTTTGATCTCGTATTTTTCTGGTGAAAATGTTTGTTCAAACTAAAAACACCCTTATTTTTTTAAAAATAAAACACACAATTCAAACAAATAAACACCAAACAAGGTAGGAATTTGGAACTTCTTAAATAATTCTCGACATGAATGATTTTAGATACCCCAGCGAGGCATCGAATAATCCATTCCAATTCCATTCTTCAACAGTTCATGCATGTCAAGGCCACCGTGTTTTGGTTTGAAGAATCTTAAGCAATTTTTTAAAATAGTAAAGCGTTAAATTTAACATATCAGTTTCACGTAATAGTTTTTAAGATGCAGTAAATGGAAAACAAATCTAGAAAATCTCAATTAGCACATTCTATGGTGTCTAAAGCCCCCAACACATTACAAGCATACAATAAACTATTATTAAGTTGCGAACAAACTACGAATTGTGTTTGTTAACAAATGAGTGAAATCAATCAACGTTCAAATTCCGATCGCCATATCGATACATCATAGGAGATAAGAGCTTATACTATTAAATTACTGTTAAACATGCAATTTTAAAAATCAAAATATTCTGTTACCTTAGTTTTTGTATAAGAATTTATAATTTACTCTTAAATATATTTTCCTCGAAATGTATGATGACTTTAGAACCTTTAGCATTACTAACAAACCACATTTGAAATAATTTCTTTTTAATTGCTTTTTCTTTTTAATTAATTTATGCGCTCATTAAGAGAGATAACATGGGACAGGCTGAAGTAAGTATGACAGCCAAGGTTTATGTCTTGCGAAAGCTATTACTTTCACAAAGATGTTTGTATATTACTTTCCTAATTCTTGTTTTATTTTAGTATCTTTTAATAAGTACTATGACAGAGTAGCAATTCTATTATGTCTTATTTCGTGTACCTACATTTACAGAACTGGGAAATTGGATTTAGAAATTTCTAAGAGGCATTCTTCATCCTATTAGGAAATATAAAACCAGTTTATTTTTAGCAGCTTAGGCAGAAAAATACAAGTTATTTGCAGAATTTAATATTATTTTGTAGTGTAGGACGTTACAAATTATTATCAAACAAAAATAATCTTAAGTCACATCTTAGCTAAATATTTTTAGAGGCACTTTATCATGTTATTAATTATTATCCTTACTTCCGTTTGATATCACGTAGAAAATAATGGCAATATAATAGTTTCCTTTTTTGTCACTTCTGTACACACTGTCAAATCTGGAACCTGAGTCTTATTTCAAGGTAACATTTTTCTAATTTGCATAATTAAAAAAAATCTATAAGTCTCACTTTATTTTAATTAATCATTAATACAGCAAACGATGTTCCGGCTGCCTCCGTCTAATTGAGCATCAATGAACGGAATAAGTAAATAAGAGGAAAAATAAGCACTACAGGGTAATGACTTTAGAGATTTGAACAGATGGAGAGCAATTTAAAGAAATCGCCTGACAGGGATAACAAGTCTGTGCTTTCCTGATCTACAATAAAGCGCTACCTAAAAGTGAAAGTTATTCTTCTCCCTTATCACAAATTATGTTCAAACAAAATATTCTGAAAGTTTGTACGCCTGAATTATACGCCAGAGTTTAGCACCTGAGAAATATTTCTTTTAGACGGATATCATTTGTTATAGCCGAAGCTAAATATAGAATTAAAGTAACACTTAGTCCCTTGAGAAGCTTAACAACTCTGATTTTTAATACCTCTTGTTAAATAAGTTACATTGGAATCACAAATAATTTAAAGGCAAAATTTGTCAAATGAGAAACCTGATTGTACTCTCGAATTTATCTCAGTAAAATAATGAAGTCATTAACAATGTTAACATTGTTATAAATAAAAATTGTAGAGGCGAAAATATCAGCAGGCATTACAGGATGTGACGGTATAATGTCCACAAAAGCACACTATCAGGAAATGGAAAGAACATTTTCAATTGACAATGTTCTTTTTTGTTACCTAACTACAACAGACTATTATGTACTAGAACGCCAAAGTCTTTTGTGTTGTAGAAAATAACAAAATGTCAAAATAATTACATG
Source organism: Monochamus saltuarius (assembly GCA_025584915.1). NCBI lineage: Eukaryota > Metazoa > Arthropoda > Insecta > Coleoptera > Cerambycidae > Monochamus > Monochamus saltuarius. Next base: position 11,819,042 of record CM046726.1, read on the forward strand.
ATTATAAACAGAACAGTTATAATTTATTTTGCACTACATGTAAATAGAAAGTGTCGATATTGCACTGCACTTTAGTTTTGGATGTTTAATGAGGCTTCTGCTGTAATTATTTAAGTTTACTGCACACTTTGTATTATTGGCAAGTTCCGTAGGTTCTGCTGAAGATGGTAACAGTTTATTTGCGATCGAAATTTTATTTTGTATGGAATCTATATATGTCTCCGCTAACCTACTAGAACGTCACACTCTATGTCGTTTAATGGTGGTAATATCGGCCCCTGCGTCTGCTAACAGAGTTGTGGAAGAACGTTTACGCTAACCTCTTGGTTAACACATTTTTCCCGGACATAACGGAAAATTTTCGACTTGTAGTAACTGCTGAACGTAAAGTACAGTGTTTGCGGTATATCTTTATTTGGTCTGGATTTGAAATCACAAAACAACTCTTAGTATGGAATTGGAAATTCTTATAATAATAATTGAATCTTTGTTTTCTATATCATCGATCGTTATCTTTAGTAGCTCAACTTTTCTCAAAGCTCCACAAACACCAATTTTTAGATAAAAGTTGTTCAAAATTAGTTAAATCGATCGATTTGTATTAACTTGAATTACCTACCTTTTCTAGCAGAAATTTGGAATTTTTTGGACAATGAAAATTTTCTGATATTTACATTTTATTTGGTATTCACTGTACTTTTTAACATGGAATATATTGACCACAACGCCGAAGGATTAATTTTACTAATTTTATGTTCTAAATATGCCACTAATACCGCTCTGGGCACTTTTTGAATTTTCGTCGAACTACACCACCCTTTGAATTCGTTGAGGCAATCTCGTCTGTCTCGACGATTTTTTGGGGATTGAATGTGAAACAGTATTTTGTACCGCTTCCAATACTTCCCCTTGTAAATGCTTGTCTCCACATTCCGAGCTCATGTTAAACTAAACACTTTTAGAATACGAATTACAATATATAATTCTGACACTACTTTTTCAAAGAACTAATTTTTATTGTTTATTAGGTTGCTATCGTTATGATAGTCACCGTTCCTACACGGTTCAACCGATTTCAAATATAAATTAAATTGTTGTACAAAACACAACTGTCCTATTTTATTGCAGTTTTTGAGAAAATATTGTTTGTATCTCGAACGCTAAAGTGCCATTTAGTACTTAATTTTTTTCTGGTATTTCTGTATCACCCTGTATACCAAAATGGTAGATTAAACGTCACAAATACAGTAATAAAGTTTCCTATAAATGTGCACGCAAAGTTAGTGACAAATCATAGTTTTCTTGAATTAACAATTTTATATTTCTGAAATAATCTGTCCTAACAGTCCCTTTAGTGCTCTACCATAATATCGAGTTTAATTAAAACAAAATGAAGAAGAAGTTAGTATGTTCTTTCTAAAACTATGCCCATGTTTATAAAACGACAGCGGTAAAAATAAATTGACAGAAAATGACGCAAATAATGAAATAGTAAAAAAATATCTACTTTAAATTACATAATTTTCAATATATTTTTTTTGTTCCAGGATCCTGCCTAAACTACGGACATGCTTGTTGGGGAGGTAACTTATTTTTATTTACAGAATTTTTATTATAGAAATAAAATAGTTCTTAATTTTATTACATTACAAGCTTTATTCCTTTAAGGAAAAAAATATTAAATTAAGAATGATATTTTATGAATTAAGTGTTCATAGATAATAGCTTTTTTCATAGTACACCAGAATCAGTTTGCTACCGTCAGAAACATGCGCACTGCATCTAAAAAAGCATTTTCAACCTTATGTAAGCATTTTAAACGCTATGTGCGTGCGTCTGATGGTTGGAAACTATTTCCAACTGTTCTACGAACAGGCCTATTTAGTAGCTAAAAAAGTATTTGTGCGTTATTAATTTTATTTGCACCGTAATAGTGTCTGCCTTTACTAGATCTTTTCCGTACATAATAATACATATTACAATGTAAGTTATGATAAAGTATACAGTGGCGTAGCCACGGGGGGGGGGGGTCAGAACCCCCCCCCATGGGTTGGGTTGGTTGGGTCATATAGATAATGTCTCACTACAAACCTGCAATCACTCTATTCGCCAAGATTTAGCAACGCGGTCAGTGAACTAGATCTCCTACGGCAACCTTACATTTGGATTCACATGCAACTAAGTTCTAATTTTATTTTTGTCATTTTTGTAACTAATATTGTTCGTACCTGTTTATTATTTACATGTTTATGATAAGATTGATTTTTTATTTTTATTTACTTTTTTTATTAAAAAGTCTAGTCTGAAATACTTTGTTCACTAACCCCCCCCCCCATGTCAAATTTCTGGCTACGCCACTGAAAGTGTAGCTATTTCTGCACGCATAGACGTTTAACTGAAAGCTACACTAAATCTTTAGATATTAATATAAGTGCAACTCGCAAATATCGTAGCAATAAGAATACGTTCTATTTTCAAATTTACTGAAATATAAATTTAGTGCAATATATGATTGACCATACATTGTCAAGTTATGGCCCTCGTCAAACATAAAACTCGTTTAAACAATGGAATCGTACTGATGCTAGCGATTTACTTTACGATTTTTGCGAAGGATATACTATTTCACTAGTTCGTTTGTAAAAAAAATGTAATATTGGGCATCAACAAAAAACTATAATTATTTCATACTTTAACATAATTATGTTAAAAAAACTATTAATCAGTGACTCAACGTGTGTCAAAATAAGAACTAAGTAAACACAATCTTGATTATACTTTTAGGCATTAAATAATCAATCAGTCCTTCTTTGTGACAAAAGCTGATTTAACTGAAAAAATAAGTACATTCTTAGATTCAATAATCAAATATAATGTCACATAAAAAGGTAGTTTTAAAGAATTATCTAATGACGTGTCTAAATTCTACTTGGAACACCCATTTTTCAGCTCACGGAAAGAGGAGTGGAAATCAGAATTCCCTAGGTAGAGAAGAGGCATCCGGTAAAGATTTCAAAACAAAATGGTTTTTATCAAGACTAATTCAGGGTCCTTTAGATTTACATTACCCACACGAAAGAGACATGGATATTGCCGCCAAACGTAATTCTGACTCACTTTTTTCCGGAAACGACGCAGATTCTTTAAAAGGGTAAGTGGTTAACATTAAAATAAGAAAGTATAAACAAAATTGCAGCTTTTACAGTCCTAAATGGATTGATTGAAACAATACATAAACATACACTAACAAAGGCAAAAAGGATAATTATATCAGAATTGTCTTCATATTATTCTGTATATCTGTACCTCAGAGCTAAACTATATTAAGTCCATTTTTGCCGAAAGTTTGTTAAGCCCGTAAACATTACGCACCCTTTCATTATCTATTTTCACTATTCGCTTATCGAAATTATTAATGAAGTTAGATCTTTATGAATAATGTTAAGTCCATATATGCTTGTGGGCCATACTATATTAAGTAACCTTAACATTATTTGCCTAATAATTGGGATTGTCCTATAAGATGTTAAGTCCACGTAAACTTATAACTTCGCAGTCAGTGTCAGTGCATTGCCGGCGCTATTTAAGTGCAGTCTATTGTGTTGTCTAATGAAAATTTTGGTCCAGAATGTCGTCAAGAGCTGCAAAGATTTTAGCTATGCTTTAAAAAGCAGTTTCCAACACCAAAAATAGTAGAACAGCTGATGTTTTAGTTACCGGTAGATAATGGTGCTACGTTATTAGTGTTGACAAGAGGTCATACACATTTAGAGGCTGATGGTGACCACTCAGTCATAAAAAGAGAGAGAAAGAAAATTCCACAACTGAAAATCGTTTCACCATGGGATTGACAACAAGTCATAAGGTTATGTAGTGTTAAAAAGCCTTTTGTAGTGACGGGAATGGATTTTAAGAGTCTTTGCGAAGGGTCCAAAGCTCCCTTAGTTTTACCAAACATCAGATTCTGGAGAAAATTTCTTAGTATCAAAATGCGTGTGTTTACAGGTCAGAAAAGATAATACTGGTGTCTTATTTTACAAAACCAACTTTAGCGTAATTTTCCACAATTACCATTTAAAAAAATACTAGAAATAAAGCTAGCTTTCCTGAAAAATTACCAAAAGTACGAGAAGACTTAAGGAAAATTTCTACAAAAAAATATGAACACCTCCAAAAGTAAAGTGAACTGAATAGTTAAAATTATCTAAAATAAAAATAATGTTTAACGTTGTTTGCCTGTAAAGTGTAAATGAACGGATTTATGTTTGTTTTTGACCAATAAAATTAATATTTGGATACTTAACTTTATTTGCCTTTTTTTAATTTTGTATTTGTTGGACGTAACATTATATCAAGTCCAATTTTCCGATTTTTTCCCAAAGTCAAATAATGTTAAGTCACATTAGAGAAAAAAACATATATTTTTTATTAAGCTACCAGTCAACGTTTTATTTGGTCAGAAAAATAATCTTTTCTTTATAATTTAAACTTTTTATAATTTAAATTGTATAAGTTATGCTCAAAAACACGTGAAAAATTATTTTAAATTCAAATATCTCAAAAGTACTTTTTTTTGCTTAACATAGTTTGGCTCTGAGGTACAGATATGTATTTTTAGCTTTCTGGTTCATAATATGACGGAAAATATATTGAACCTAACAAATTGACGACATTAACAAGTTTACTATTGTTCTCAGTGTCCTATCATTAACAGAAGAACATATTCCTAATCATTTCACCTCTACTTACCTTTTAGCAGCATATTACTATAAATTTCCAAAATGACTTTGAGAATGTAGATCGTTTCGGTGTATAATTTCAGTGTCATGTAACACTGTCGAAAGCTAGGCCTTTAATTTGCTGTTTACAGCTCCCTTGGTTCTAAATCCTTAACACTTCGGCAATCAAGCTTCCCTGTAATTATTATTTAGTACTGAAAAATGACGTACTCGTAGAACGTAGTGTAGGGAAACTTTTATAATGAATTTGTTCAATCAGTATAGGTAGTCGGCGTCAGTTGGCAGAAACATACTTATAGTACCACGAGTTATATCAAAAGATATAAACTTCTCATTTAAGTTTGGCTAGTCGTTAGTTGTGATCGTAAACTAAAAAACCATATTCTTGTAACAAGAACCAAGACTGTTGAATTTATATCACGTCAGGAAATTATGGATTTCTTGGAAAAACTTCTGCCAATTTTTATAAAATTTTAATTTTATGCAAGATCAATATAACTGTTTGTGGTATTGTGAATATTTGTCATAATCTCGTGAATATAGACAATGGAATGTTTATCTTTGTCTTGATGATGTTAAAATGTTTGAAACTTACTAAATAATGAAGATATCAATAATAAAACTAAACAGCCTTTACAATTTACTTTACAACATTTGGCGGAATGGTCAAAACAACCAACTAATACAACAAAAATTCCAATTATTATCGTGTTTTTCTGATTCATAATAAAATTCAAATGTTTATGATTATAACTTAGATAACAAGTGTTCGTTTATTTCTGACAGTCTACTTCTATAGCTTCTAAATTCTGCCAACTGTCAAAACCACTTCTGATTTATAAAACCCATTATTATGATCCAAGGAACACAATGAACCACAAACCTTACGATCGTATACTGCATAAACGTAGAATATGAGCTCATGTCTATTATGTTACTACTATTTTGATTTTGATGTGTACATGTATGTATTTCTAAAAAAAATTTACACATGTTATGAAGTGAATTTTGTATTATATAGGGTGACTCAAATGTAAATAGTCGAAAATTACAAAAGCCACTCTCCTAAAATTTTGTAAGTACTTAGGATGGATCATTTCGCGACCTAAAAACCGGAATCAAATTATAACCAGTTGAGAAAAATATTTCCTACGCCACTAAAAAAGATAAAACAGCGATTTTTTTAATGTCCAATTTCTTTACTATATAAAAGGACTCCTTCGTCAGAATGTCATTGTTAAAATGTTATAAATACTGATTGCGGCAGCTGTTTGCAATTTTCCCTTGAACTTGATCGTCTTTTGCATCTCTGTTGGAGATCCAGACAAAATATATGTTGTATTTACATTTTTTGCTTGAAACCATTCCTCAAGTTAGACTATTTAAACTTGACTCATCCTGTATTTCTACAGGATTATTCTAAGTACAAGTAGCCAAATTAAATGTAGTAGTAGAAGAAGTCAAAATAGACTGTTTGAACATAAACACAAAATGCACCTTTAATGAGTTGCAGCTTTTTAAACTTGAAATAAGGAATAGTAACACTAAACAAACAACTAAAAGGACATAGTTATATTTTGAAGTAATCAGTCAAATTCATTGATAGTACGAGGTAATGCAGGAATAGCCATTGTATCACTCTGTATTGTTTGAGAAATTTTTTGATACATTATAAAAATGTTAAACGATCTTTCCTTTTTAGATTTTTTATTTATGTTTTATCATAATTAGCGTTTGTTATATTGGTTATAATTATTTCTTGTAAATTCTTAACGCCTTTTATGCCTGTTACGATAATTGTTTAGAAAGCATCACTATTTCATTTATTAATTTTATTATTTTGGGGAAATAGTTTATTTTATTTAGCTTTTCAAGATTCAGATCTTATAAAATTTAACAGAAAATACTTCAAACGACACAAGTTACTACATACCCTGGTTTTCCAAAAAAGTATGAAAATCCATGAAAAAGTGTAATTGAAATATAATTATAAACATATTTTGGGTTTAGAAGTTATCTTGTTTTTATTGCAGGCAAGATTGGGAAAGTATTCAAGATCTGATAGCTGATGACCAACTCTTTGATGATTCCTTTGGACGCTCTATAGAAAATAGCAGATTGAGGTCACCAAAAGTTTTGGTAAGTCAATAATTCAAATTCTGCGACTTCTCGAATAATATTTCAATTATTGTATTCTTCTTGTTTACCTGCAGTTAATATTTCCTTCCAAAAATTTGACCTTAGAACTTCTTTTGGTCAAGTTTGCTTTGTTATAAACTCACAACTCTGAAAAAACAACTTGTTGCAGGAAAAGCGTTCCATCAAACACGATTGAGGATACTAGGCCAGCGATTAGCTCATAGATGTATGATTTCCGATGATGCCATTTACCACTTTGTCATGTTATTGACGAACTGATTTATTTTCAATAACTTGTACATATTTTGGCCCTAGTAATTGCATATAGGGCTGGAGCGCAACTATTAGGGCCTACTAGTAAATTTGTATCATGGAAAAGAAAATGAAAATGTCCAATTGAAATTTCTGTTCCCACATATTGTATCCATTTGGCTTACCAAATATGTAAATAAACATCGAGGATCTTCTGAATCTGATTCTACTTCTATGATACGAAATATATTATTGTGATGTATAATCAGTGAGCCCTCTATGTTGTTTAAAGACTGTTGAATTAAAATCAATGTTTAATCATAAATTATTTATGTATATCTGATATGTGTTTTATTAAACAAATACATTTATGAAGCATGGTCTTATTTTTACCATTTGCTAGTAACCTGCTAACTCCTCAGCAATTTTTGTTCTAAATGATTTAAATTTGCAAACAAAATGTGAAAGTTGCATGAATTTTATATTGGTTTGAAATGTATTACAAGGTAATCTTTCAAATATTTTGAAAAGTGTAAACATGTGTCTGGCCGCAATAATCACATAATAATTAAAATATTAACATTAATAATTTGCCATAGAATGCAAACAAAACCACGTGGCCAAAAACGTGATCATTCAGGTTCAGCGCGGTTTGTTCCGTAGATACAGGTGCAAGTTAGGGTGTTGGTGATGTAAACAGGCGTTTATTTCTTGTAGTTTTTGTGGCATTCGTGGGTCATATATACAGAGTATCAATACTGTGTTGGTATTGCCATAATTATTAGTAGCGATGTAATGAACTTACGGTATTGTTAACGTAACGTATTCCTTTGTTTACAAAATAGATCCGCTCGTGACAATTACGGCGACAATGATGTTGGGAAGTACCAGATAGATGATTTAACTTGAGGTATTTATAAAATTATGCCATCTGATGTCACTTGTTTTAATAGGAAAAATAATATAAAAGTAAAAGTAATTATATTTATTTCTCCTTAAACATTTAAAAAAAATCCTTATTTATTACTTTTGTTTATTATGTTTTCAGAGTGAAACAGGTAATTTAAAAAAAGCCTCAAACAACATTCTACATCAAAAGAAATGATAGGACCAAATAAAGAACATGTTATGAGGAATCTGAACAAATCGCTGAATACAATACATGAGAAAAAGTGTAAGTTTGCTCTACCATTGATTTTCTAAACACCCTGTATAGATTTTGGAAGCTTACTAAACAATTTTAATTGAGCTTAAACCTGTGTTTCCAATTAAGCGTACATTAAAATAATATTCACAAAAAAACAATGTTGCAATGCTCCCTTTCGTCGCTCTTTATCGCCCTACACCACATTTTTCTTTTCAGTTTTTGGCACAGTGAAATATTTTTTATTAGGCGCTGTTTGCTGTATTCGTACATAATGCCATGGAAGTATTGCATTATGCTTCTTCCATTTGCCAGGTCTATTTTGCAACTTTATTTAATACTAACGTCTGTTTAACAGAATAACATCTAATAATATCACAAATGATAAATTAACTGTTCTAAACGTATGTACTGCGTTGCCCGAAAGCATTGAAATAGTAAACAGATATGAACTAAGCACACTGCTGTAGTTAGGTATCTACGTGCGAACGGCGTGTGACGTCACAGGTCTACTTAGTGGCAGCAACCGTTTTTGTGCGGTTTCCCCATTAGAATTTAAAAAGCAGTGGTAAATATTTCATTTACTTTTCCTAAAACTGATAAAATCACGTTAAGTTTGGTCAGAGAACAAGGTACACTTAACAGACACGAAGATAGAAGACGATATGCTATCTTCCTTTTAGCAAAGGACTGATTTAGATTTCCTGGTCTAAAAAGGTCCAACGATGGAAGTGCAAAACCCTAGGCTAGCCGTCTACCTTTTTTTAAGGGAGGACTGTTTTATTGATTTTGTATAGGCGCCAGTAACCATGTTGCCCTAGAGTTTAAGGCTACTTAACTCTCGGCTACTAAAGGATAAGTCCAATTCTAGCTAGTATTAATACAGCCTAATTACGAAATAGTAGAATAAAGATAAAGATAAATATAATAATGACAAATTGCGACAAAAAGTGAAATTATAACATTTATTTACCATTAATATGTTTCACAACACCAAATACTCATTAACGCATTAAAAGAAAATAACAAACTTTAGTAATTATGAAATTTGGAACCGTTCGTGATCACGGTAGATCTACAGTATATGCACAAGCATTTGCTTACTAAGTCAATTATTTTAATAATAATATATATTCCCGCAATAATCACTAACTAATCAATTTCACCATATATAACCAATTAGAAAATTATATAAATATTTCTATCTGATGTTGTTACATTATAGGACTAAACGAAATCATTATGCAAGTAATTTATTACTAATTATTCAAAGAAAACTGTAACCTAATAATAATAATCAATTGCGCTTTTTTCCATTAGTCTATAATAATTGATAATCTCTATTAACTGAAGATAGATAAACTTGTGTAATAACCAGAGAAAATAACAAAGAAATATATACATGTAGTAAAAGAAAATAGGAAGAGCTTATCTGGTTATGTCTGCTTATGATGTCACTGGTGTCACTGTACTGTAGACGTGGTAGGAACGATCAGGAATCCGAAGACAATCAGGAACAGATTTCACCAAAATCTAGGTTGGAGCCTTGATAGAATCCAATGCAGGGCCGTAAATATACCTAGCAGTGAATGGGACTTTAGCAGATGAAGATACATATGCACCGAAGCACATCACTGTATATTGTTTGGGTTCATCAAAACCAGTGGTAAAAGAAACCCTATAAAAGATGACACCTTGTATTAGTAAATATTTTTAAAAAGAGGTATTTAATTACAGAGATGGTGGTTGGCTTTCTTTTCAATATTCCAGTGAGGATTACAGAGAATCAAAAATGTTCCAGCCTGATGTTAACAATAATTGCTAACTGCACTAAAATCCAGCTACTGCTGAAATTGTATTCCACCGAGTTAGACAATGCGTATCATCAAAAATGCAACCAAAAGAATACAAATTTCCACAAAATTTCCAACTCAAAATCCTATTTCGAAGTAACACAATTGTTATTTAAATAATTGGAAAAATTTGCTATACGAGACACACCACAGCGATCGCGGCCTGGAATTTGTAATTTTAGAAAAACAGTCCCACTATCTTAATCCTGACAAAAACAGTTAATCCTTTTGCTGCCTTTAATGAATCGTCGCGTTTAATTTTATATTTACTAAGGAAATGAAATTAAAGTTGCCTATGGTTTGAGTCTAGAACAATATTTAAATGATTTTGATATACTGGCCGTAACCAAGTTTCATTAATTATGCCGAAATAAAATTTAACTGTTACAAATACGTTAATAATGGCTCATGTACAGGCTGTCCCAAACTTGATACTCCAGGGCTGCTATTGGCTAATAAAAAAATCAGGAAAAAAATCGCTTGGGGAGTTCAAATAAAATTACCTTTGAGCAAAATACATCATTTCTCGAATTTTTCTAAGTGCTTGTTATGACGTCATAAAGTATTCCACAAACATATCTATTTTATTTCATATTAGGAAAGGTAGTGTTCCTCTGAGAAACTTCAATTAATAAACTTTTCTTGATATCTCCTTTCGTTTAAAAGTTACAAGCAGAAGTGTGAAACCGCGCTTATTTTAAGTATCTCGAACAAAATCGAATTAGCCATAACTTAATTAAAACAATAGATAGTGTCGTTATTGCGAAGCAGTTTGTAAAATAACTTGTCAATATCGAAATATTTTCTTTGTTATTATTTTGAATAGTTTATTTCAATTAATATGACGACGAACGATGAAAAAGTTCATGTGATCTTAATTTACGGGGAAGCCCAAGAAATAGTCCAGGGAAGTTAGAAAAAAAAAGAGGACATTTTTAGGCACAGCAAATATCGAGATGCGGTTTTCTGCATTGTGCAGGAAAGTCCCAGGAAAAAAATTTATATCGTCTGGTTTAAGCATTTTATTAAAAATGCCTTCTGGGCATTTTTAAGAATTTACATTTTTCAATTATTGTATCATTACTTTCACCATTATAGAAACGACTGGAAACTCGGAAAAATGGCTCGGAAATCGTTCCTCGGGGGTTTTCGGGGCTGCCGAACTCGATTCTGGCATTAGAATTACCCGGGGATGCACGGGGGTGGCTCTGTGGGGGTGCGTGAGGAGTGAATTGGGGGAGAAATGGCAACGTGCATTAAAATCGCTCCAAACTCGTTACTCAGGTGTTTTCGGGGATGCCGCATTTAATTCTCGTATTGCAATTACTCGAGGGCGCTCGGGGGCGGCTCTGCGGGGGTATCCGAGGGGTCATTCTGGGGGGAACATTGCATAGTCCATGGGAAGCGCCCCAAACTCGTTACTCGGGGGTTTTCGGGGATGCCGAATTAAATTCTAGAATTAGATTTCTCCGGGGGTGGCTCTGTGGGGTTGTCTGGAGGTGATAGGGGGGAAATGGCAACGTCTATGACTATGACTATGCAATTTTCTCCCCCAGAATGACCTCCCGGATACCCCCGCAGAGCCGCCCCCGTGCATCCCCGAGTAATTCTAATGCCAGAATCGAGTTCGACAGTCCCGAAAACTCCCGAGTAACGATTTCAGAGCGATTTTTCCGAGTTTCCAGTCGTTCCTATAATGGTGCAAGTAATGAAGCAATTGGAAAATGCATTTTCCGGCTCAGAAAGCATTTTTCAAAAAATGGCTTAACCAGACCATATAGACTTTTTTCCTGGGACGTTCTTGAACAGAATGCAGAAAACCGCATCTCGATATCTGCTGTGCCTAAAAATTTCCGCTATTCCGGTCGATTTTGATCTAAATGCCCTGGACTAAAATGCAAAAGGAGGTTGCGAATTTAGCAGGAAAGATATTCTGAGCACCGACTTCCGGATCACAAAAGAAAATTATAATATTAGAAAGAACTCTTCGAGAAATCCAAAGTGCATTTTGTAATCGAAATAGAAAAGCAATTCGGAAAAGTGCTTATGGTCATAATGCATTACGTCAGATATTAAAATACTTTGAAGGCAATTAGGTGATCTAGCAGGAAGTTAAATTTGAATAAGTCCTTAATTCGAAGAATTATGTGTAGTAGTAAATTCGTCCAGCAAATGTGGAACATCGGAGACTTTTCCTAAAGTATGTGAAAGGCAAGTGTTCAAAAATCCCTGTGGGAATAAATGCGTTTGGCAAATTTCCTGCTGCTATTGCTAAATTTCTGCAACTTCCTAATTCTAACCTCTATACTGGTCATTGTTTTCGGCAGATAGTGGAGCAAATTTTACGACAATTAAGTGGCATGGGCGATAGAAATCTTCAACAGTCGCTGAGGGATACATCGAAGATTCGCTGGAAAGCAAAAATTCGATTGCCCGAAAACTACTTTCAGTGCCATCAATATCAGCGGATTCTGCTCAAACGTCAACTAGGAATGCGGTCGTTTCAGTTGATAGTGGTAGAATTGTGGAAGGATTTTATTTTTCAAATTGTGTGAATTGTAATATAAGTATTCATATTAATAAAGAAAATACAAATTAAATGTATTGCAAATTTACTGTCACAATTTGACATTTACTTTAAGGCACTAGTGCTTTAAAGTGATAATTTTAAAGCACTGGTGGCTTAAAGCAATATTTTGAATGATACAAGGGAGTGTTAAAAATTGCATTTTTTACATGTTTGTATTTGTTGTTATGTTTTATCATTACATTTTCTACTATTTTATACACACATTTTTGAATTGATATATGTAAATTATTAAGTATTTTTAACAAAATGAAATAGAAAACAAAACCCTACAATTCACTCTTTTTAAATACGTGTCATGTTTTCTAATGAATTTTCCTCCAAAAGTTCTATTAAATAACTCCAGCCTTAAATAATCACTGCTTAACTGCTTGCCTATGAAACTTCCACACATGTGCCCAATTATGACACGTCTTCCCACAATGTCTGTTAATAATCCACCAGCTCACTTCTTTCTGGGTAGAATATCTTTTAAAAATAGGTTGGAAACCTTTATGTTGCGGCTACTGTACATTCTGCACTTGTGCGTGGTATAACTAAGGTTTCATATTTTGCAAACAAATCGGTATTGCAATATTCACAATAATAATTTTGAAAATGTTGTATTCAAAATCACTTGTTTTATTTCAATGTTTTATTAACGTAACATTATTTTAAAAATACATATACATGGTAAACTATAACAAAAAACAACGTAAAAATAAAGAATAATAAGTTGTGAGTACCTTTCACTCTTGCCAGTAAATTAAATTCACTCTTGGGATGATCGAACTCGAACAATCCACAAATTCATTCCTAAAATAAAAAATGCCTTTCAAGATGAAGAGAATGACCGATTTTGTAACACAAATATTACTATTGATATAGGGTGATTCTGTCATAATGTTATAAATTTTAAGGGCATATAAGGAAAATGAGTATAATGCGAATACGTGATTTAAAAAAATGCATATTTCCGCCGAAAAAAATTCAAATCATTATTTAAATCCCGTTGTAGACTGTTACTGATCGCTGGCAGCTTCGATTTATTCACAACTTCAAAATCAGGGTTGATTTGATTGTCTTATAAAAGATCGAGTAAAAATAATTCCATTTCCATCTTCTGTTTTTATTAAGCCTTCCTAATATGTGCTCAAAATTAATCACGTTATGACTGAACAGCATTCTATAAGGTACGTAAAAACGACAATAATAGTAGAACTTCACTTTTTGGATATTTTTTTGGGCAAGGGAGACAGGTATGTTCAAAAAAGCTTTTCTTAAAAGTCATAATGTGAAAAGTGAATAACTATCACAGTAATTTCATCTAACACTTTGCTGTCATTACAATTTCTTTTATTTTTCTTTACTAATAAAGATAAATCTGTTAGCCATCAAATTGACTAGGTTACAAAGCAATGTGCAAAAAAGTTGTCAGAAATAACAATTAAAAAAATTTTTTTGACAGGCCATAACTTCGTTATTATTGAAAATTCGAAAAAGTGTTACATAAGCTTATACGACTATTGTTATCAGTAGATTAGGCTCCCGAAGTTTGTTCGCATATTTTCCGGACACCCTGTATACAATCATTACATTTTTGTTTATTGTTGGCTAAGTAGTAATCATTAATAAATAACGTAAATCAAATCAGAATCAAATTAATATAGTTAGAAAGCAACCAATTTCTTCTGTAAGTCGCTGTAATTCATTATTGGCTTTCATCTGCTTTCGCAAAGAAGTAGCAGGTGATATAGATCTAACAAGGAGTTTTTATTGACACATAATTTAATAAAACGTCGTTTCAACTAAGGAGTAGTATTTTTCTTCAGGCAATATTTATCGTAATTAAATTGGATGGAAGCATTTCGGCTATTAACTGTTATATGTGAACAAATGGGAAATATTTATATAAATCTATAGTTTCGTATAATTAAAAGCAATTAGAAGGATAAACATCTTTTACAACAAGTACTGGATAATGCACAATGAGACACTACATTCTGAACATATAATGACATAATATTTCTCATGCACCTAAAATTTTATTACATTGTAGTCTTATTTAAAATACAGGGTGTTTTTAAATGAAGCAGCAAAAATGAGACCGCAAATTCCTTAGGTGAAAATAAATAGATTTGACCTAACACACCTATATCCCGAGTCGCATAATGAAAAGATATAGGGTGTCAAAGTTAAAATTTTATTTCCCATATTTATAAAATTTGTAAATCAGGGGTTTTGAGCGCCAGAAATTCAAATTTGTTTCTAATTTTGACGTCAGTAGTAGAGAGCGCCACTTATGACACATCATATTTCTTTTAATTGGCAGAACTTTTTTGTTGCTAAGTGTCTCTATCTGACTATCGAAACAATCGATTTTGCTACCTGTTATATCTGAAAAAGGTATACCTTGTTGAAGACCTTAGGAGTAACAGTTTTCGAAATAATCCTATTTGAAATATTTAGTACACCAATTGAAAACTGTTATCGTTTCAGGTAAAGTACATTTTCTACTAATAATACAGCAAAATGTTTTTGGAACGGTAAATTATGGAGACGTGCAAAATTTCAAAAAGATCGGCCTGCTTTGATAAAATCTTTATGCTTTGTTGAAAAATGGTTTCATCAAACATCGCCTATCGTCTTGAAACATTGCACGCCTCCATAATTTAACATTATGAACAACTTTTTTTAGTAACATTTTGGTGTATTTTCAGCAGGAAAGGCACTTTATCTGAAACCACAACAGTTTTTACTCGGTGCACTGAGCATTTCAAATAGGATTAATTCAAAAATAGTTACTGCTACCGACTTCATCGAGGTATACCTTTTTAAAATAAAACAGATAGGAGAATTTATTGTTTCGATAGTCAGATAGATACATTAAGCTGCAAAAAAGTTCTGCCATTTAAAAGAAACATGGTGTGCCACAAGTGACGCCCTCTACTAGTGACGTCAAAATTAGAAACAAATTTGAATTCCTCGCCCACAAAAACCCCGATTTACAAATTGTAGTATATAAACATTTGGATTTGTTAAGAAGTTATTTACAAATATCGAAAATAAAATTTTAAATTTGACACCCTGTATCTTTTTTATTATGAGACTTATATATAATATAGGTATGTTAGGTTAAACCGATTTATTTTCACTTAAGAAATCTGTTGTCTCATTTTTGCCACATTATTTAAAAACACCCTGTACACATATACTTAGCAAATTAATAACTGACATGTGTCATCTGATAATTGGTTATACATGATATCCCGAAAACTAAACCGAAAAACGAAGACGTAATTTGCTGACACAGTGAGATAATAATGGGTCAATTGTATTAATAATAATGACCTGTAGATATATTATTTGTGTACAGAAAGTGTAATCAAAATTGGCGGGAATTGCTGGACGAAATAGACAGAAAATTCTTTATAGATTTCATCCCTCTGCATGACGATTTGCTTATTTTCACAAATAACCAGGGATATAGATAAACTACGAAGCTCGGATAAAATTTTGTTTGTACAGGATCGGCTTACATAATTTAAAAATGCGGAAATAGATGATTTTTTATGTTAACGTTATTGTTTGTTAATATTTTAGCTAGCACGTGTTCTTCGAATAAGTAAGTAGGCGTATGCTGAAATTACTATCACCCTGTATATTAGATAGACAAATCCAATCATGTATACTTTCACTCAACAAGCAGTGGCGGAAGTATATGCACATGTACCGTTAATTTAGAAAAAAAATAGTTGTACCATCTTGTATAATATTAAAATTGACGATATTCTTAAACCTATAGTTTAATTTCAGAGAAAAATTAGGCCTATTCTCGAATTTGCTAATTGCATGTCAAACTTGACTTATTCCTTTTATTTTACTACTCCTACCAAAAAAATAGTTTCGGTAGTTTTTGCCTGACGGTAAATAATAGTTAAAGCGAGAGAATGTGTATCTATAATAAAATTACAAACGAACGAATATCCACTGCCAGTTTTTAATAGTTTCTTCGGAATGCATAATAATAATTCTTACTGCAATGTATTTACAACTTCACAACTTCTTTCTTATTAGCTTTTAACATAAAGAAAAATAATGTTTTCCATGGAAACACAATTGTTCCCTTTATTTATCAGACAATAATAATAATTATTATTAAAACTCTTTTTTTGGCAAGAACAGAAATGGAAAAAATTACATATACAAAATGTCGAAATCTAATATTTGTTTGAAATTAAACTCTACGTTATGCCATAAGTTTTAATATTATACAGAGTAATATATATTTTTTTATAAATTAAAAATAATATATGCATATACTTCCACCACTGGTTTTTGAAAGGTTTTGATCCTACCTAACACATATTATTAAGTAGTTACACTGTATACCAAATATCTCTTAAATATATCTGCTGCATTTGCAACTATACTAAAAAGTTAATATATTTTTTTAATTAACAACAACCTCCCTTATAAAACCCTAAAATAATAGAAGTACCTATGCAGAATACACTAAAAGATAAAGATCAAATAAGTGACAAAAATGAAATTATTAAGATGCTACAAGAAAAAGTTAAACAGTTTGACGATAAACCTTCCTTCATCATTTATCTTATTCTGTTGCAGTTGCAGCACCACTCGTTGGTAAAATAAAAGAAAATCACCCAGCAATTGTTATAAAACCGAAAGTGGGACAAGATGGTAAAATAATCAAATTTGATCTGAATAAAAATATTAATTATGTTGATTTAAAAATAGGTGTGAAACAAGTAAAAGGTCAAACCAAAGAAGAAACCGATATTTTAGAAAAAGCAGTGAAAGAAAAATTTAAATCATAGAACAAGCAAAAATGAGAAAACCTAGAATAAAAGTTGTTTATTTTTATCACAAGAAAAAACAGGACAAATTGACATGCCTTATATGCAGTGAAGAGCATTGCTTGTCCAAAAAAACAATTGTGTTATAAAAATTGTGTACTAATGATGCCATGTACGAAGTGATTATCGAAATTACAATTAATCTGGATTATAGAAAAAATGTGCTGCAGTTTTCTTAGATTTAGCAAAGGCATCCGACACAATACCCAAGACAATCTTCTGTTTACAAACTTTTTACTAGTTATTTAACTGATGGGGAAAAGTACGTTAAAGTCAATAAGTGTTTAAGTGATCCAGAAGGAGTAAAAATAGGTGTGCCACAAGGAACAGTACTTGGTCCCATGCATTTTATACATTAATAATAATAATAAATACTTGAGAGAGTGTTCGAGAACAAATGAAACAGGGCATAACTGCTGTTAAAATTTGGTTATATTGGCATCAGTTATCATTATATGTTATTAAGAACAAATATATAGACCGTTTTAATATGGATATAAGAGAAGTAAGTTCCATAAAATATTTGGGTATCAGCATTGACAGAAATATTAAGTGAGAACAACATAAATAATTTGATTGTAAATACTCGAAAAGTGGACCCCTAGTGAATAAAATTTTTTGTTATGCTGTAATTGTGTGGGGTGGTTTGCAAAATGTGGCTTTGAAAAGACTATATGTTGTTCGAAATTATTGTTTTAAAAATGATTCTAAAAAAAGAAAATTATATTCAACAAAATGACTATATAGATATGGGATCTGTAATATTATATTTCTACTTTCATTCCTTGTGTGCATTCATATTTAAAAGATATAAACAATTTAAATCAAATATTGTAACATTTAGAATAATAAATGAAGTAGTACAAACGCCTTTTAGCTATAAAACCACTGGTTAATTAAGAAGAACTAAACATTATAACAAAAATCTTTCCTTTGCAAGTAACAATTATTTTTACCATTGATTAATTTATAAATATAGAACATGGTAACACAAATATATTATGTTTTGTAGATGAGGTGCTTATCTTTTGTATTCTAAGCTTACACAAAGTAAGTGTTAAATCACTTAGGTGCATTTTTATTTTGTCCTCTTCTATCTGTAATTTTCTGTGAATTGTAATAGTATATTAATACGATAATTCAATATTAACCTTAATTTAAGTCAATAAAGTTATGTATTAAAAATTGGAGTACGTAATATATTTTGTAATGTTTTTTCGTTGTTCTTTTATTGTTGGTATTATTAATAAATAAAATAAAAACATAAATATGTAACAATATGGCATTATTATTCGATGTTCTGCTGACCTTCAAAGGTAGTTCATTTAAATATGAATCACCTTGTATTTATGAAACTGATTCCTGAATCGCCACCGTTTGAAGTTTGAACTAGTAAATTCTGTGAATTTCCAAACGAGACAGGAAGTTTAGGTTACACCATCGCATTTTTATTCGCACAATTCTGGGCTGACGTTATTTAGGAAGATGTTAAGGAGAAAACTCACCCCGGCACACCTGGTTTTCTGAAAGCATTAGATGCTTGTCGGGCTAATAATATACCGTCGCTGTTGTCGCAAATTAATCGTGACATCGAAGCTTTCCGAAGTTCAAAGAGCTGATCTGAAACAGAAGTAAGTGGTGGGATGATACAACACGTGTTTAGTAAAATGCATCTTAAAAATATGAATCACATAACTTATTTATATTCCCCGGAAACCAATGTGCTTACATACTCATAAGCATATTCGTTGCATAATACAGGATGTTCTGTGTTACTTAGAACAGCTGAAGGAGAAAATCATTCAGAAATAATTGGTTCATAACTTTCATGGATGCAAATAAAATATCAAGTTATTCTGGCATGATTCTTCTTCCTTAAAAATTTGCAGTTCTTCAAATGATATTTTCCTTATTTCGTCTTCTTAAATAACTCTTTATCTTCGTAATGGTGAAGAATATGGTTAACTTTTATAAATATAAACTCTTAAAGTTATACTGAAAAAATGATTTATATAAATTTACCATGATTATTGACTTTTTATGCCCATAACTATTGTGATAATTTTACTTACGATTTGTTACTAACGCTCTGTAAAATTTCAATGTATTTAAAATTGTATGTATTTTTACCATGAAAATTACGTGTATTTGTACATACTACAAAAATTTATTAATTCTTTATAAAAATTATTAGATTTTTTTAAATTTTCTGAAATATTGACATAGTATGCAAGTCTTATGTAAAGTGATCGATGGAAGAGAAGATGAATTTGGTAATAAATCATCCGTATTAAGTATTATCAAAGTTTACCGAATAAATATATAAGTTGTATCACTCTCAACGTTGGTAAACATAATTTTTCGATATTTCTTTGGAAGAAAATTCAAAGAAACCTGTTACGCACACATCAGTATCTACTCAGGTACACCTAAATCTTCACTAGATTTTATTTTTACAGACTTTTACAGAAGGGACCATGAGTACGCGGTGTAGAACTAACTACATCTATCGGCCGTTCGCTACTCCATGCCGGACTGAAAATGTCACAGACACGAAGCGTTCTACATGCAGTAGACACCATTGAAAGCTGAGATGTAACTGGTCTGCTACTTCCTGCTCGGCCTAAGCGGCTCGACTTGCAGAAAGCGACCTACAATATCGTAGGTACTTAACCGCAGACCTCTCGCCCCGGGCGATGCACCATTAAATCTATAAATGATACTGCAGGAAACAACTACTCCGCGGGCTAATGCCCCGACCGGCATTGAATTATACCTGCAGTATCTGTGTGAAACAGCCAAGAACCCTTGTCGGCCACTCCACCAGACATAGACCGGTTTCGGGCTTGTTAGCCCTCATCAGTATGCCATAGGTGAGATGACCGACAATTGAACTGGCTGTTCCTTCATGTAGTTTCACATATAAATTGAGTGCAGTTGAGTAGTTGTTTCCTGCAGTATCATTTATAGAACCATTGAAAGCTGTTGACATTTATCGCGATCAGAGAGAAACGATATTTTGCAAACACGGATGTAGTTGTGGAGATGTAGTTAGTTTTACACCGCGTACTCATGGTCCCTTCTGTCGGGTTAGACAGACGAAAGCAGCTAGGATTATTCGTCGGATACCTCACCTATGGCATACTGATGAGAGCTAATAAGCTCGAAACCGGTATATGTCTGGTGGGCGTCTGACGAATGACTCTAGCTGTTGCTATAGAGGTGTAATTCAATGCTGGTCGGGGCATTAGCCCGCAGAGTAGTTGTTTCCTGGAATTCCGTGTTTGCAAAATATCGTTTCTCGCCGATCGCGATAAAGGTCGACAGCTTTCAATGGTGTCTACTGCATGTAGAACGCTTCGTGCCTGTGACATTTTCAGTCCGGCATGGAGTAGCGAACGGCCGATAGATGTAGTTAGTTCTACACCGCGTACTGAATTTCAATCATTTAAAAATGTATTAAATATTCTTATATCTATTAAATAAATACGTCAAAGCATTTAATAGTTTTTATAGACGAATCAAAGCATAGCAAAAATTCTGTACGCCGCTGCTTTGTTATGATGCGACATTATTTCTATTTCTGTAAAAATCAAGGAACAGCCCTGCTCTAGTGCATCGGTCATAATTTCATTGAAAAATCCCACTGCGGAGGTCAGTCGCTACGTGTAGCCACAAAGGACTAGTAACAACAGTCCTTTGTGTGAGTGGTAGATGTTTTATTGTAATTCCTGACGCTAGACAAAAAGGCTTTTCACTAACAGTGAAACAATGTCATCAGTTTTCCAATAAATTTAATCTCAGTTTATACAATGTATTTCCCATGCCATATCTTTAGGAAGTTGTTTCTTGGACATTTTAATGCCAAATATTTAATAAAATGATTTCTATTGGTTTTCGATGCACAGTATGTTGGAACGTATTTCATATGTAATATCATATGTTGATGGACGGTAAATAAAATCAAAGGTACACTATTCTAAACTATTTAAATATGAAAGACAGGAATTAATAGACCAGTTGCTATTAGAAAAGATTTGGGAAAGACATGGACAGAAGCAGTAATTTGCAGTATACATCAAAAAGGATAGAGTGGAACGCTAAAACTACGGAGAAACAGTATTGTTAAATGTGGCATATAAAATATTAGCTATGTATATAAAAAACAGATTGGTAACAGAAGTGAAAGATAAAATTGGGGAATATCAGTGGCTTTAAACAAGGAAGAAGAACAGTAGATCAAGTTTTCACTCCGCGAGAAATTCAAGCTGAAAGCTTTGAATATGATAAACCAACGTTAGAACTACAAAACAAAATAAAAATAAAGGAACTATATAAGGTTTTAAAAAAATTGAAAATCAGCAAGATGATAAGGAACATGATATGCCTAACTTTGAAAAAAAAACTGAGGATAGAGTAAAAATAAATAATAAAACCAAGTGTTTGAAGTAAGAAACGGGTTGAGGCAAGGAGATCCATTTTCATCAGTGTTATTTAGCTTAGTACTATAAAAAATTATATGAAATAGATCAGACATTATACACTATAAAATATATCAGTGTCAGACATACGCAGATGATCTTGTAGTGCTAGCAAGAAATAGAACAGAACTAAAGGAGGTAATACATAGAATAGATGAACAGTCAGTTAATATATTAATGAGGAAAAAGACTAAGTACATGGAATGGACGGAAGAAATATGTGAAAAAAGCAAATTTTTCAAAATAGAAACAAATAGGGGGAAATATACAGGTTTGAAGAAATAGAACAGTTCACATATTTAGGAACTATATTTGCCAGACAATCGAAAATAAGAGAGGAAGTTGAAGCCAGGATAATGTCAAGAAACAAATGTGTAGAAGGACTGCAGAGGGTACTAAGAAATTCAAATATTTCTGAACAAAGAAAATACTATACAAAACAGTAGCAAGACTATACGCCAGTGAGAGATAGTCGTTCAATAAAACAGAACAAATAAGATTGGTGTGGGAGAGGAAAATACTGAGGAAAGTTTTTGGAGGAAAAAGAACAAAAGAATGGTGGGTCAGAAGAACGAATGAGAAAATAAAAAATGTATACAAAGAGGCTAGCATAGTAAATGTGAAAAAAGCACAAAGGTTAAGGTGTCCAGGGAATATTGAGAGGATGCTAGAGACAAGGATACCAAAAATGGTGAAGAAACGATCAATTGGTGGTAAGAAAAGGAGAGGGCGACTGTAAGCAAGATATTCTACTAAAACAGAGGTGGAGAAAAACTTACAACAACTACAAATTGTAAGAGGGAAAAAAAACAAAATATAAAAAAATGGAGAAGGGTAGTCAACCAAGCCATGGGCCTTCTAGGTTCATATAGCTATTCCAGGTGAGTCAACTTTCCTTGAAAACATTATTTTACTAAAAGAAAGGGTCGTACTTACGACTGAATTTTAAAAATGATTATTACATAAAAAGTTATAGAAGGCAAATATATATAGTTCAGTTTAGAAACTATTCTAGTACAAAGTTTTTCATTACCCATTTTCCAATGTTTGATAAACCATACCTATTTATTTTTAAAAAAATCTAGAGAAAAATTGTGCGTTTTTAAAAATAAACTGTGATTTATTTCAAAACTTGAAATTAATCAAAACTTGAATCTGTAGATAAAATAAAGACCTCGAATGTTTCCTTACACGAAAATATTAATATTTATTTATTATACTGTTATAACACCCCAAATCTGTTTTTTCAGATGATGTCTTATGTAACACCTGAAATGATAGGTATCTGAAATATTTGAATTTTCGAAAAATGTAGTAGCATCTACTTTGACACATCCAAATACGATCATATAAAATACATATTTATAATGGTAATTATTTTTGTAAAACAAAATATGTACCTGGTGAGAAATGTCCTGGGTTGACACTGGGTGCATTTTCAAAGAAATATCTATCTCCTTTCTTTAACCTAGAGAACTGTTCCGCAATAATGCCATTAAAAGTTGGCCCTAGGATGCCGCCAGCAGTTTTCTCTTCCAGTAATCCCCCAACCCATAAATCTATATCATCAACTGTTGTATACAGATTACTCAGTTTACCTCCTTTCTGGAAATAAAAAATTGCTTTAAATAAATTTGATTCGAGAAAGATATGTGTTAAAATACCAACTGGTATATTTTTGTCAACAGATTTTCATCTAAGTGCAAGTATTTTTATCACTGTAAAAAGTATTGACCCAAGTATGTAATTTTTGCTGAACTTTCAGTAATGAAATGATAGACCTAACAACGGAAACTCGGTGTATCTGGCCCATTAAAAATTTGTTAATAACCCTAGGGGCTGATTCATCAGTACCTACAGTTCGAAAGTTTATTCTTGTTTGTGAACCGAATTGAACCGAAAAAGTATGTTTTTTAAATCCTTTATTCGATACCACAGAGTTAAAAAATGAGTTAAAGGAATACGTACAATCTATTTTAAAAAATATGGATGCAATATAAAAATATATTATAATTTATTTATACAAATGAAGCCAAAAACCATTTAGATTATTTAAGGGATCGCTGCTAAGACAGTATTATGCAAAAAAAACTTTGTATATAGGGTGTCCAATATGTATGGAATAACGTTAATACTTTTTAAAACGCCCTTTATAAAACAATTGTTCAAAAGTGATTTAGTAAAGTTTGTTGCCCCTTTTGATAACCTGAACTCTATTTCGTTTTCATAGCAACCCATTTTTTGTTGTTTTTAAATTGCACCACACTATTTTCTATTATTTACTGTATTGTAAAGATTTTTAAGCTAGTTTAAACCAATTTTCCTATAATCTCTATTAGCAAAGTCAAATTTATATTCATTGATACCAAATATTTAGGTATATTAAGGAAGAATCCCATAGACAAGCTTAGATTCAATAAATATCCTAAAATAAAATTAAATCTACTGGCATACCTGACATAATTAAATCACTTAATGATGTTCAAAACTCAAATTCACTTTAAACATTCACATTTAAAATTATGTGACATTATCGTTTCAAACTTGAATTTATTCAATTAACTTTAGTCAGTGGTCGCGCAGTTTAAGGAGTCAGTACTAGAGTCGAGGTGGGTTCGACCCCCGCAGCCGGTAGACCGTATATAAGCTATATTCGTGGAGAGATTGGCACCCTCTCTGCGGGTATAATAGAGTGGAAGAATGTTGGCTTGGGTTAATGTGAGAGATAGACACCGGTTGACATTTGACTACTCCCCTAATTAATGAGGTTTTCCAGGTTTCCCTCATTCCTGCACTGAATCGTGGTTGGGGTCTATCAACATAAGTCGTTCCTGGGCGCAAAATGCGGCCTCCTTAATAATAATATGCTGCCCCCTCTCCCGAACAAGTCTTCGACTTCTGGGATAATCCTCGTGATTAGAATGAGGGGTAGAGATATTATTATTAACTTGTTTTTTTATATTTAAAAATCTGATTCAATTTAAAATAAAGGAGCCACCTGAAGAAACAATGCTTGAAATTCAAAAATATACTAAGCGACAAAGAAAAGTAAACATCTGTATATGTTCATTAGAATTTAATAATTTTTGGCATACAGAATCAGCACCACTTACTTATTGGATGGTTGCAATGGTTACAGCAAGAGAAGATAATCTACTGCAAAAATTAAATCATTTTATGTGCTGAGAACCTGATCCCTAATGCACTCTCTGATACTCTTGGGTTTGGATCTAAGAAGGTTGTCGATAAATTGTGGGCGCATCTCATTCCAAGCTATTTGAACTTCATGGCTAAGAGCTGCTAGAGTCTGTGGAAGTGTGGTAAATGCAGCAGAATGAGGCCAATAATGTTCCAGACATGTTCAACAGGTGACAGATCCGGCGATCTTAGTAGACATAGTAAACGGTTGATGTGATGTAGATCCATAAAAGCCATTGTTTGTCTGGCAATATGAAGACTAGCATTGTCATCCTGGAAAACTACGTTTTGGCTAGTGTAAAGATATGGAATTACCACCTCCTTAAAGTAGTGATGAACTGTTGTAATACGCGATAGCACCCCATATCATAACGCCTACTGTGTGATGGATATGATGCTGTATCGAATTGTCGATCACGTCTTTCACCACGTCGTTTTCTCATCCTTGCACGACCTTCGCGCATCCCTAGGCAGAAGTGGGATTCATCAGTAAAGATCACCTCATTCCATTCTTGTTCCCACTGAATTCTCTCTATACTACTGTAAGTGGTTATTTCGATGTTGACGAGTGAGAGGCAGCATCCAATGTGGACCATAAGACAAGAGACAAAACTTAGTATAGCGACCATCCTCCCATGTTCTCCAAACAACTAATTCGCAATAGTCCGGTTGCTGCTAAATTGGCCTCTGAGTGCCTCTCGCTCTGTCCACGGCCTTCCTGAGTCCACACCTGGTAACACCGTACAATGGTATGTAAGAATCTGTTAGTCGTTCTGGAAATGTCATTCACCGACAACCCTGCTTCACGCAACCCAACAATCCGCTCCCTCTCAAGGTCACTAAGCTGAGAAATCTGCCCAAATGTACGTAATCTAGGCATAATCAGCTGTTATGTTTAATGAGTATACTTTCTTTGTTATGTAGTATAGATTAGATCTCATCTGTTGTGGATATTTACGTATTCGTGAATGTTCCAAAGTGAATTTGCCAGATATAGTCTATAAAATTGTTAATTAGCTAATCTAGATATTTGGTATCAAAGAACATGACTTTATTAATATAAATTGTAGGAAAATTGGTTCGAATTAATTTACATACTTTTACAACACAGTGAAAAATCCATTAAAGCGAATAATAAAGAATCTATCGGTAAATGTTGTGGGTGTAATTCAACTCCTCTTTGCGTACGAATGTGTACAATGTTAGCATGGGGTTGCACGATAAAAGTTTTTAAACAAATCTAGCTATTCAGCTATTCAGACAATGCCTACTTAAATTTTGAATATTTTTAGATGGCTCAGCTTATAAGAGTAACATACTATATTGTATTTAACAAAACAAATTTAATATTCATTTAAATAGTTATAGTTCCTTGAATTGAAATTTCCCATATTACTTTAAGTTATCGTTTCTTGTTCTAACAATAATAAGGTTTGTTCTAGAATTATTATTCTTAAATGTACTTTAAAGAAGTGTTTTTGTTCTCATCTTACCATAACCTATAGCCTAATGCGTAGGTTTCGTTTACTAACTTCAATTTAATCTTATCCTAAGGGATCCAGAAATCGAAAACTTCTGAAGTCGAAAAGGCGACATATTATTATTCAGCAGGCAGCATTTCCGAAATGTATACTATTTTAAACACTGTAAGAAGCAAACCATCCTTTATAAAGACATAATGCAACTGCTGGAATATTTTCCCAAAATTTCATAATAAAAGCATTTTTATTAGTCCAGTTAGTTAGCGAGCTTAATAGAAGGATCGGTAAAACAAGAGGAGAACACAATCAAGGTAGAGAGGGAAACATGAAGTTGAATAAAATAAAATGAACTAAAAAAAAATGCCAGAGTTGTCAGTACAATAATGTTCTAGAGATGGTTGACAAAGAACAGCTGAAAATATCAAAATTATTTTCCCTGTTGTACATATCGCATATTGAATATAACGGAGAGATCTTCAAAACATTTGCCCTCGGCGTTGGTAAATAAAATACACTAACATGTCTTTGAGTGCTAGGTACAAATAAATTCAATCTCGATAAAATATCTGAGCAATCAACAACGTTATTAACTTGTATATCATTACCAACATGAAGTATGCTCTTCTTTCTTTGAGGGAAGAAAAATTACACCTTCTTAGCAATTCGTCATGTGGAAAGCCTTGTTCTGGATAAAAACCGACGCTTTTAAAAGTCAAATACTTTTAAAAATTTTACTGTATTTTTTCTCAGCGAGAATATTATAGCCTGGAGCCCATACTACTGCCGCATATTGTAGCTTAGATCTTTCATATGACGTATAAAGAGTCTTAATTGCAGTACTATTTGTAAAATTCCATGTACATCGAACAATAAAACCAAAAGATTTTATAAAATGAAAGCAAGTTAATACCCACCTCAAGGCCAAATTCATCGAAGGATGTGTAACGCTGCAATCCAACTAACTCTCTGTAATCATTGTAAGCTCTCAAGCCATGGTCTCTTCCTCGTTGGATATTGACGGCAGCCAAATCGACTCCGTACGGATTTCCAGCTCGGAATAAGTAGTTAGTAAGCTAATAAAAAAGAAAATCATTAAAAATTGTGGATAAGTCTTAAATTCCTCAATTATGTGTGAAATACGGCAGCATTTCAAAAAATAAGAGTCAGTCGAATTACTAAAAGAACAAACAAACGAAAAACCATCGTTATCATCGTCACCCGTAACAGCTGGAATCAAAATCAATATATGGGCGGATCTAGAGGAGGTCTGCCCCCTATAAAGTCTAACCCGAGAACAGCAAGGGCAGGTCAAATAATTACAGTTAAGGCTAGAGATGTGCACTTTAATTATGTTTCTGGCAGTGACCAGATATCTAGGTCGCGACAACTAAAAAAACTAGGTACAATAGATCAAATAATAGCATCGAGCGTGAATTCATAGATGGTATTTTAAAAATAAGTTTCCGACAATAAAAAAATTCAGATTGCTATCTTACAGAATGAAACTTTGCCTAGAATATCTACAAGAATGCTTTTGCGAATTATGTGTGACATGAATTTTCGTTTTATAAAACGAAATAGAAAGAGTATGCTGATAGAAATAGACGAAATAGTAATATAACAAAGGAACTATTTCCATATTTACTTAATATATTTACAGATTATTGAAACACTGACGGAACATGAATTAACAAAAACCATACGATGACAAAAGTGTGACATTGTTTTGCCACAAATGGGACCTGGTGCGGTTGTAGTTGTATGGATAATACACCTTAGAATATCTAATAATGCACCCAATAATTTTGTTCGTAGTACACCAGAATCAGCTTCCAATCGTCAGAATCATTGGAAACTTCTGCGAACAGATCTAATATACGATAAGTGTTATCGTGTAAGCGTATAGTGACAGTGCTAGAAATCGGTAGTGTATAGTATGAATGTAAATAGTGCAGAGTATTATGCGGAGTGCACATCAGGTAAGTGGATGGTGGCTGGCTATTGCCATCTGAGAGGACAGTATTCTACAAGTATTCATTTTTTAAAGTAAACTATTAAAGTGTTAGGTTCACTAAACTTTCACTTATTTTTGATAATTTCAACCCTTCTCAAATGGCACGCACATGAAATCTTGTCTCCTATCTCTCTCTGGTATTTTGTACCTCGGGTATGATTGAGCACTTATTCCTTACAGGGTTTTAAGAGTGTAATGATTTGCAACATCCAGTCATTATATTTATTTGTATAACTAAATTAACAAATTCATATAGCAATTTTAATACCTTACTTACACACACAAGTCCGTTGAAGTAATAATGTGAAAATACCGTTACTCCAATTTATCTTCAATTAAAACAACAGGGTCAAATAATTTGAGGGTCTTACGATATCAAAAGAGAAACAAAATTGAGACCATTTTCTTTGAAAACATTAAAAAAATTGTTATAAAAAACTTACAGCATCTGACAGAGAATCGTCAACATCTTGAATAGGTTCTGTGGTTAACGTGGTCAAGACCTCATCTAAGAAATTACGCTTTCTCATACGACCTGGATAAAACATTACCTCTGGAATGAATATCATTTCCTCCATTTTACTTGGTCCAAGCACCCTGAAGTAAGAAATACGTTACAGTTATATTTTGTGGTAAACCGATAAAGCAGTTGTTCCTGAAGATACTTACTTAAGCAATCCATTTACCATGGAATGTCCAAATCTGTAGGCAGCGGTAGTAAACTCATTAATAATAGAAGGTTCTACATGTTGGTCATAATCAAATGAATATTCGTAATCACTTTTCAGATATAAATCAAAATTTTCCATAGTTAAATCACCTAAAATTTGTCAAAACAAGTCATTAGTAAAAATAATTGTTCTAACAATATACAGGGTATTTAAAAAAGACGCGGCAATATTTAAGAGGGTTAAAAGTTCCTATTAACATAGGTCTGCAAAAGCTTCGTTACTGATCTACAGGAAGTTGACATTTAATTTTAAAAAAACAGTAAAAATTAGATGATTTTTTAGTCTTACCAGTGGCACGCGTGGTACTCACTGGATATTTTTAAAGAAAAAAATGGGATGCCGCTGATTTCTCTAAAAATAAAAATTAATTTGGAATTCCTTGTTTAACTATGAAGAAAAATGCTTTCTTTAGATGTTATCGGAAGATGTTTTTGAGTAAAAAATAAGAACCATTTTAATGTGCGCCTTAAACCAATGCTGTTTTACTTTAGAAATTCAAATTATTGAGGAAAGAATTTCAAATTATCAAATTTGTGAATTTTTGAAATGTGGTGGTGTTGTTTGTAATAATAATAAGGGGCTGATTTGGTCTTAACTAGAATAAAATTATTAAGTCAACTATTGTGTTTTTGTCGTAAAAATTCCAGGAATATTTGCGAACAATTCGACTAAAATACTTGTTTTATTCACTTAGATGTGTTTAAAAATCAAGAACGTAGAAGTCATTTGAATGCGTTTCGTTATTCATAATTTTGTATCTGTCGAATGTGTTGAAGTCCCCTATCATGAATCACTATACGAATGCCGAGATGACCGACATACACTTCATTTATGGACTTGCTGATGGCAATGCATTAGAAACTAGGCGGTTGTACATTGCTAGATTTCCTGACCGTATTGTTCTTGATAGAAAAACTTTCCAATCTATTTATCGACGTCTTTATAAACCAGGCACATTAAGACAAAATGGAGGATCAGGAAGAGCAAGAACGGTAGAGCTGGAAGAGAATGTGCTGAACATGATTGAAGAATATCGAGGTATTTCTACTCGAAAAATTGCTGATACTTAGGATGTAAGTAATGGAACTGTGTGGCACATTCTTAAAGACAATTTGTTGTATCCATTTTACATAAAATATGTTCAAACACTTCTTGCTGCTGATTTTTCTCCACGTATTGCATTATGTCAATAATTTTACACAAAATGGTTCAAATTCCTAAACTACTGATCCTAATTCTGTTTACCGATGTGGCGAGTTTTTAAAAAAATGCAATAAAGAATTTTCATAATAACCATTGATGAAATATTTGAAGATCGTTTTCAACATCACTTCTAGTTGAACGTTTGGATTAGGATTGTGGGTGACTACCTAATTGGACCAGTATTTATACCAAGAAGGAGAGAGATGTATCGCAACTTCTTGGAACACACGCTCCCTGGATTTTTGGAGGACTTGGCAACAAGAGATGTAATGTGGTTTATGCACCATGGCGCACCAGCCCATTTTAGTGAGGTTGCTCGTGACTTCTTAACACAGACATACGGAAATAGCTGAATTGCCTGAGGTGGACCTCACTGCATGATCCTCGGACTTAACCCCCCTGAATTATTTCTTGTGAAGCCATTTGAAGTCTTTAGTGTACGCTATTCCATTGGAAAATGTAGAGGACTTAAGAAATCGAATCATTGCTAGGTGCAGATGGATTCTTACATCAGAGCTGAAGATGGCCACTTTCAACAGTTTTTGTAATTTTTGGTAAAATGGTGATACTTATTGTAAAATATTAATTTGTTTTTACCCTTGAATTTGTAGAAAATATTCTTGTATGATAAATGGACATGCCCTAAAATGTTTTTTTTTACTAAAAAACGGTGCGTCTTACGATAAAATCTTAAGAAAGCTTTTTTCTTCATAATGGGAATCAAAATTAATTTTAATTTTTAGAAAAAGCAGCGGCGTCCTATTTTTTCTTTAAAAATAGTCAGTGACGTTCCAATACGCATGCCACTAGTAAGACTAAAAAATCGTTTTGTATTGTAAAGTATGCGTCTCCCATAGCTATTGACACTAAAATATATTTATAATATCTCAAGCGATTTTGAAGAAATCTAATTTTTACTGTTTTTCCAATTAAACTTCAACATCCCGTAGATCGGTAACGAAGCGTTTGTGAACTGATGTTTATAGAATCTTTTTTTATAAAATGACCTATACCGCGTCTTTTTTAAACAACCTGTATATTTAAAACAGGTGCAACTTACCTAGTAATACCGGTAAAAATTCTTTGTAAACAATAACCTGTATCTCTGAAATAACAATATGACGAGCCTCTAAAAATATAGTCTCGTCATCCCAATGAGGATTTAAATCCCTTAAAGCATCTGCTACGCGGTTATGCTCCCTCATGAAAATGGTATGGATGACCACCAATGTAATCATCTGATTAGTTCGAGTATCACCTATAAAAGAATAGATATCAATTTGTTAATATTCAATGCTATATTTCTGGTAAGTTTTTGCAGAAGTCAGGTTTTCCACAGGGCTCAATTTTGGGGCCACTTTTCTTTAATTTATTTATTAATGGCATTAAATTGTAAGATTTTTATAACGAGGATCCTTAAGAAAATCGCCCTGTACATTAGATTAATTTGAATATTATAATGAAGTATTTTCAATGAATACCTAACCTATATTTTTAATATTCAGCACCAACTAAATTTTAAAACACTTAAACCGACTTATTAATTACAAACTTGGCTGAAACATCTCTACAGCTTTTTGTATATGCTGCAATTTGATCTGATTAATTTGTGTATTTTGTCAGACAGCAAACACTTGTACCTATTTAATACTTATATAATATAAATTCTGTAGATTAGTAGATTTATTAAATTTATACTCGTTGTTCCTTTTTTGCAC
This sequence comes from Monochamus saltuarius, assembly GCA_025584915.1. Lineage (NCBI taxonomy): Eukaryota > Metazoa > Arthropoda > Insecta > Coleoptera > Cerambycidae > Monochamus > Monochamus saltuarius. The sequence goes on from CM046726.1 coordinate 11,851,441, forward strand.
TGTGCCTTCCCAGTTCACATATGGATAGAGTTGGATAGTTAGAATGTTGTGTAAACAGCGATAGCTTTGGCTTTTTTGCACGTGTCTCGTGTTAACAAAAAAAATTGGTCGTGTATTTTAAAATTTTGTACAGTGACACCTCGATAAAATGTGTGGTACTTTGTTAAATAAATGAATGAACAAAGACTCCGATAAAGATTTCATAAAGAAAGCCAATACCTCAAGCTGGTCCAGCTTGTATAAGGCTGTCCAAATTATTTTGCACACATTGTGGCCCTCGCCATCTAACCGACATGGTCCAAAACTAAGGGAGGTTGACTAAGTATACTCTTATAAACACTGATTATACTGAGAGGACGCCCTTATAACATATACAGGATGAGTCATTAATAATAGTACAGACTCATTCTGCATAAAAAATTACTCTGAATTAAATTACCAGAGCTGAAACATGCAGATCCTCTTTCCATTGTTAAACATGCGTCTGGATCTTTCGAAAGAGGTAGCAATTCTCTTCCAAAATCGTGGAACACCTTCAGTCTTCCACCTTCAAAACTTCTAAGTTCTGATATTTGTTCAAGTGTGGAACCATATATTGCCGATCCATCGATGAAATGCGTAACTTTGTTCATCTAAAATACATTTTCATTGCGAATAATCCAATGAATATTAGTGTCAGTTTTATATTAGAATAAAAAATACGAAATACTCGTACATACATATGTGTATACAGGATGTTTATTAAAAATGGGCCGTACTTTAACGTATTTTCTTTGATAAAGTTAAAAGTACATTTTTTGATATTCATTTGTTTGCTTTATCAAAAAATTCCTAAAACGTTTGAACAATTCTGTAATTTACTAATATTAGTAGTAACAGTAAAAGATCTACAAAAGCTAATAATAAAGATTATATGGGTAGATATTGTGGGTATAATTCAACGTTAGTCCGTAGAATAGTTAGTTTCACACAATATTACTAATATCTAATAAAAAAAAATAGACTAATTTAAATGAACTATTAAAAGATACTTAAAAGAATGAGAACAATAAGAATAATCGTGTAAATATTTAAACGCTTTTGCATATTTTCGTATCAACTGTTTTATCAAATGTCTAATAAATGCCTTAAGATTTGTCGGTAAACTATTGAAACACCTTTTATATGTCATGTTTTAGAGAAGTAAGGAAAAGTAAATACATATTTATCCACTTTATGTTGTACAAATTGTACCTGTTGTGAATATCCAAGCGTGCAATCCTGCCTAGGTGACAGAATCGATCTAACAAAGCTCATACAGTGCTGATTATATACACCAAAAAATGCATCGTTTCCTGGAATCTCTATTGGCATGCAGGCGTAATGTCGATCCTCAATCGGAAGTGCATCGCTGCCATCTTCAACGCAACATGAAATAGCACTGCCATTATCTAGAAGGCAAGAACAGTAAAAAATTAGAGTCATAATTTATGAAATTGATTTTAAATCATTCATGTGTGCTTCCTTGTCAGAATGTAGTAATTACTGAAATGCAAGACTTTCATTCGATTCATCAAAATGTAAGGGAAATAGAACTGTATACTTGTTTCAAAATTAATAAAATGTGCAGCATATATTTGGTACATCAGAATATTACAACTACACCCCTCAGAAATTAATACCAATTGATAAAACTATATAAAAATTTAGGTAAAATCAAATAATTCTTCACGGGATAATTTTACCTGTATGAGAATATTTGGATGACAACTCTTTAAAAGTTTCTTAAAATGAGGAGAGTAGTAACAGAAAAAGCTCAAGCATTTTTTTAATTTGACATGTATGCATGTGCATGCATGCATACATCAATGCATGTCGTCGTATTAAGTAAATAATGACATAATATGGTCTTGTTCTCTTCATAAGAAAACTGAAGATAGTCAGCTTTAACATAACCATTAAAGAAAGCACGAAAAAATTGTACGGTTACTCTGGCGCTATGGATTCGTCCTTGTCTCCAACCCTAGCAAACAACGACATGGAGACATTCGAGAAACAGCCTTTGGAGGCAGCGATTCGAAAATCAACTTGTTGGTTTAGATATGTTCATGACCCATCCATCATATGGCCTCATGGACATACAAGTATTTCTAGACCATCTAGAACCTTTTGTAAGTAGAATACTTGAAAGGAGAACTATATCATTTATTGCTCCGCTGCCAGAGGAAATAGATACATTGAACAAGCCATTAGGAGGACCCCTAAGAACAAGAAAAAGTAGAAATATTTAGCAACTACTTATCTACTTTAAATACAATGTCGGCCGAATATTAAGGAAACACGGAGCAATTTATTCCAAAGCTCTAAGTACGACATTCCCTCTACATACGGCAAGGTGTACATTGAGCAAACAAGGAGATACGTTAACTCTAGGCTAAAGGAGCCGCTTAAGGACTATCAACCTGGACAAAATCAAGGTTCTAGCGATAGAGAGGGAGAGAGAAAACATTCTGAATAAGAACTACTTGTATTTTGGAAACTATTCATCCGTAAAAAAGGGATGGATCGTTACAAGCCAGTGACAATGCACTCGATTGTTATGGGCAAGTGCTCACATCAAAATAAATACCAACCTGAAGAATTCTCATATTCAGAGTTACTTCTGAAGAAAAGAACCATATATCTCACGAAACGTTAAGAGATTTAAACCAACGACGTAGCAATCAGTCCGGAAATTATTCAATCATGAATGGTTAAATCACACTGCAATTATTAAGTACCATCAATATTTATAAATGATTTCAAAGCACCTTGAGGATTTAGCATTATGAAGAATCCACATATGCTGTCTATCATTAAGATTAACTTCTTCGAGGAGTACCAGTAAATTATTACGTAAAAATTGTAAACAAAGAACACCAGTTAATTTTTAAGAATGAGAGAACCAATAAGTCCACACATTTACTCAAAATCGTTATTGAAACTGTGTTCGCCAAGTGACATGCGCATTTTCCCCATTGCTCAGTAATACGTGTTGTGAAAATTGTGAATACCAATGCGTGTGAAAATTGTATCATCCGTAACTAAAATGTTAAGTAGGTATAAGTGCTGCTGATAACAACCACTCGCAAAAAGTTCACTAGAAGCAGAAGATCCCTTGTAACTAATAAGGCTTATACCTGCTTCATGTAAAATGAGTAGAGTAAGTCGTATCTCAACTGTGGATTGTGATATCCCAAATTATTCTAACGCTCTTGTCAGGCTGCTCCTCGATGGTTTTTAAAATCTCTTTCTTGAGCTTCACAATTTGCCTAGGTTTAATGAGTCTCTACATGCCCAGGCCTTGGCCTCAAACGCTGAACGCTCTACCACGCTGAATTACACGTAAAAAGTCTTTAGGTCTTGAATGATATCTTTGAAGAAATCTTTGGGCATAAATATGAGATGTAGCCACTGAATTTTGTTGTGATTCCCCGTATGCCAGTATCACGTAAATGAGAGTCCGTTTGAGAAGTTATGCGCCATACATCTATAATCGCGTAAAAATAAACTCGAATAAAACCACAACAAATAACACAGTAGGTACTGCTACATTACTTCTCAGTTTTTATAAACAATTTTCAAATTCCACCTAGTAAATTTTTGTAAACTTCCGGAACTAAAAATATTTTATAAATTTTTTCACTAATCGTCATTATTTGTCCTCCGTTATAGTTTTACAAGTTTATGCATCCTATAGGTTAAAGATCACCATGTATACTGATCAATACATGCGCAGCGTTGATTAGGACAAGTTAGTGATTTTAAATTCAATAATATATTGACAGATTCAAACGATTTGCTAACGTTAAGCAAAATTATTGCAGGCTGAAATTCTAAATTTGTTTTTTTTTTAAACTTGGACTCGACTGTTTTCGTAGCGTAAGGAGTATTAAAGAATATAAAGATAAATTGAAACCAGAAATTAGAGGTTTAGTTGCGTTTTCGGAAGACATATCAGAATTCTCTCTGGACATGATATAATCTCTTTAATGAGTTTTTAAAATCAAATCATCAAAGAAGTCAGGAAAATTTTAATGATAAGAACTAGGTTATTCTACATCGGTTGTATAAAAGTAACCGAATTGAATTCATGTTAATTTAAAAATAGCAAAGCCTTTAATAAGATTAACTCACCGTATGTAAAATCCAAAGTCTGTGACATTTCATGGGACAAGAATTGTCCAAACTGCATTACCATAAGAGTGTAGTCGAAATTCGGAGCATCTTTTTCCACGAACAATGTTGTGCTTATCAATCTAGCACTGGGAAGCGCTTCGCCATTTACTTGTGAAAGTCGGGGTGACCATATTCCTTACAAAAGAATAATGAATGAAAATATTAGGATCTAAAAATGCTGATCTTTACTATACAAGGTGTCTTGCAAGTCGTTACAATAATTTTAGGAGGTGATAGAACATTTGATTTTGAGTTGATTGAAACAAATATACATAGGTATATACCAAGTGTTACAATATTTGTGATAATTAATTTTTTAATTTAACCATGTTTTTCTACAATAATTATTGAAGTGTAGGAGAAAAACAAACCTTTTTATAACAAATTCTATACTTTTTTATTAGGAATGAATGGATTATTTAAATTATTTAACCAAAGTGGCTAAACGTGGATTTTATTTAAACCTTTGTGTGTAGGTTTATTCAGATATTATTAAAAACTTAGCTAAGCCATGCTCTTTCAGTTGTTAGGAAAAGTTTCTTGATAAACATTCTAAAAGTTAGGGAAATTAATCTTACCACGTTTAAGTATGCAGGGAGCGCATTCGCCAAAATAGAGGACAGCCGTTTATTATGTAATAAAAATAGTTTAAGAAATTAAGACATTTGCTAACAAAAACGCAAACTTTTGAAATATTGAAGTTATTAAAATACCGTAGGATTCAAAAAGCTAAATATTTATTTCAATTGTTTAAATCTTAAAAGCTAATTTAAAGTTACGGCTTAAAAAGGAAAAGCAATGTTTCTATTAAATAGATTAGTATGCCTTGAGAAAACAATTGTCCTTAGTTTCCATAGCAACCGTAAATGTAAATCAACTGTCTAACTATAGGTACGTTCGAATCTCAGTTAAAGTGTAAAGTGCAAATATCTTCATTTCTTAAACCATTTTTATTACATACTGAACGGCTGTCCTGTATTTGCGACTGCGCTCCCTGCATATTTAAACGTCTTAAGATTAATTTCTCTAATTTTTAGAATGTTTATAAAGAAACTTTTCTTAAGAACTGAAAGAACATTGCTGAGGTGTTGTTTTTAATAATATCTAAATAAACATCAAACAAAGGTTTAAATAAAATAGACGTTTAAATTTCACTCTTCGCTTTTACAAAGTAGAAAGACCGTGTTTATGAAGTCCTAGGTAAGTAACGAAGCCACTTTGAACTTTATTGGTTAAATCATTTAAATAAGCCATTCATGATCGGTCAGTGGTCGCGCGGTTTAAGGCGTCAGTACTTGAATCGAGGTGACTGGATCGCTGTGGGTTCGACCCCTGCAGCCGGTAGACCGTATATAAGCTATATTCGTGGAGGGATTGGCACCCTCTCTGCGGGTATGGTAGGGTGGAAGAATGTTGGCTTGGGTCAATGTGAGAGATTGATACCGGTTGACATTTGACTACCCCCCTAATTAATGAGGTTTTCCAGGTTTCCCTCATTCCTGCACTGAATGGTGGTTAGGGCCTACCAACGTAAGTTGTTCCTGGGCGCAAATGCGGCCTGCTTAATAATAATATGCCGCCCCCTCTCCCGCACAAGTCTTTGACTTCTGGGCTAATCCTCGTGATTAGAATGAGGGGTAGAGATATTATTATTATTATTATTCCTAATTAAAAACGTATAGAAATATTTGTTATAAAAAGGTTTTTTTTTCTTCTACACTTAAATAATAATTCTAGAAAACCACGGTTAAATTAAAAAATATTATATTGTAACATTTGATATATAGATATGTTTGTCTCAATCGACCCAAAATCAGCAAGTATTTTATCACCTAAAAGTATTGTAACGACTTGCAAGACACCCTGCATATCTTACCATCTTCAAAATTTGGTGGCAAGAGTCTTGAGAATGGAGAAAGCGGTGCACCCCAAGTTGGATGGAAGTGGTTGTTACAGGTTCCATCAATTCTACGATATTTTTGAGCTATTATTGGGCAGAGTGGTCGTTTTAAGCAGTTATGACCTAAAGGGGTTCCTCGTAGGTCCTGATCTACCATTCCTAGTTCGAGTTCTAAATTGGATATTCCCTCCCTTCAAACGAAGGGGCATATTAATAGGTTACATTCGTAAAAATTAAAAAAAAATGTCATACACATACTTTACTTATTTCAAATTTCCAGAGTACCTTTTTATGTAAAAATATTTCGCGTTATCATTTTTGCCATGAAATTATCAAAAAATATACAAAAAAAAGTTTGAACAAACTGTGTTCATTTCATTTTAGATTTTCAAAAATAGTATAAAAAGTTATGGGATTGTGCCATATGTCATTGATTTAACTAATTAAAAACCGTCATCAGGAACTAATCTTTCTTTATATAGACTTTTCGTCTTATAGAAAACGCGGTTAAATTTATAGTTTTACTTTTAGAATCATCTTGTATAATAGGATGAACTTGAAACAGGGCTTTGCCTGCCATCTGTTGGGAGAATATATGCCTAGCAAAGATAACTGTTTCATTACTTGGAAATTCTATAATATTGTAAGCTAAATTTAGTTTTCTATTTTGTTCACATTAAAAGAGTAAATGAGTATATAAAGCATCCACATCGCATCGCATAAAGTAAATACGTCTAGAAAAATTATTACGCAGATCTATGCCAAAATTATATATACACACCATGCAAACTAACTTCAGAATTACGATAAATGATTATTTTGACATTTGATTCAACACAAAAGCACTTGCAGGTTATACTAAAGTTGACTAAAAAAATAAATAAACAAAAATAGGAAACTAGAGAGAATTAAAAATGTGTCAAGGAGAACAGAGAGGAACTAATGGTGTAAATCAATTAAAAAGTTAAAAACAGACACACAAAAATATACTAATTAGAAAAATATAAAAAATTGAATTAACATAAAATGTAGGGACAGAAATCATAGAATAGCTAATAAATTTTTAAAGAGACTTTTAAAAAGCAATGCAATAAAATTTTAAAAATAGTTATTACTCAGTGAACACTGATAAATACTAGAAATGATCACCAAACAAAGATGAGATGATGCGACGTTGGAACTCATTATCCCATCAAGAATGCCTGAATAATTTGGCAAAATGTTTGCAGTTGTTTAAATGTTTCAAGAATTTGGTAAACTAGAATACTGTAAAATAAGACAAGTTGTAGTTTTAGGAAGAAGAATAGTGTATTGTTATATTAGAATTAAAAGTGTCACTTTTGTGGAGAGCAAATTTTTTATTTGCGAGGCGAAGTGTAGTCGAGCGGATGTAAAATTGCGAGGCAAAAAAGACACTTTTAATTCGAATAAAACATTTTTTTCAACCAAAGTCCCCCATTTAATTATTATTTTGTGCTTTAATATTATTCAAACTAAATTTGGAGCAAAGTAGTAAGATAAATCGAATGTAGTCAAGGATACTTGTCAAACGTTAGTCGCCATATTGCTAATTGAGCTCATTGTGATTGTTTATGGTTCAATTTACTGAATTTTATTATAGGGATTAAAAGTATCAACTAGCTACTAGGATTAAAAGTGAATACGTTCGTTGCTAAGATATCATTTTTTGTCTCAGTAAAGAAAATGTCAAGCTTAGCGACTCCTGACAGTAAAAGAATATCATAGGTTTATGACGGTTGGAGAAAACATTTATTTTATTTTCACATAGTGCAATTGACATCGAGGTTAAAAGCAGTGTGTAATTTAACTTCTTGAATATACTGTCAAAATTATATAGACAGTAGTATCAACATAAAGGTTTCCGACACGTATACTACTTTAAAGGGGTGAGCCGCTGGACTATTAATATAAATTTTGGGGGACATCAATAATTAGGTCATGTCAATAATTATTTTGATTGAATGTTGCATAGGCGAAACTTAACGGCCATAGAAATTTTCTTTATAAGAATTTCTCTTATATTCTTATGTGTCAAATTTCAGCTGTTTCTGTTGAGAAATAATGGCGCTAGATGGCATTTTCTAAAATCGTTATTTTCAGTTATTTTACAATATTTTAGCAAGGGCAGCAGATATCTTGGATCTGTTTAATTTATCTTAATGGACATCAAAACGTGCAATTTTTTTCTAGTTTGAGCCATCCTATATATTTTGCGGTTTTCATATATTTGTTTAAATAGGTAGTAATTTTGTACATACCTAAATAAGAAAATAGTGGCCAAGTTATTTTCTACATTGTTTCATTTTACGTCTATGTATAGGCGGCAAACATAATATTTTTTAAGTTTTATCTGAAAATATGTATTTCTTGTCTAATATTTACAAACATTATTTTAACTACTACGTTTCTCCACATTTTTTACATGAATGGAGAAATTTTCCACAAAAAAATATACAAAAAGATTTTATTAAACAAGGATTCAATTTACTAGATCATCGTTTCCCTAATGTAATTGGCACAGTTGATTGCACGCATATTAAAATTGTTTCACCACACATGTTTAAAGTTAAGAAATATGTTTACCGCCACAGAACTTGTCACTTTGCAGTTGACAGATTCGATGTTATCAATAGTAAGAAACTAAATCCAGGAGATTTGAACTACTGCAACAAATATTTTAACAGGCCTTTAAAATTATTTTCACATTAGCGGTTCCCTTAAATCTTAGTATACAGAAATTATTGCAATTTTAGCAAGCCTTTGAAATTTAACAGCACACTACAGAATCGACCCTTAAAGCTGTCTTAAAGCAACCTTAAATTATTTTTACGTCTATAATCTACAGTTACTCTATGACCCATTAATTACGCATCACCCTGTATATTATTCGTTTACTCACCTATCTTTGAAAGCCCTCGTAGCAAGAGCAATTTCTATAGCCATCGCTGACGTATGCGTCACTTCTGTCACATCAGCCAGGTTAAATCTCCTTGAATTTCGATGGTGGCCATAACTGGCTGATCCTGGATAAAGAATCGATCTCTTGGAAAACAGCAGTTTGGCTTCTCTGGAATGCAGCTCCGCAAGCTCATGTCTGGTCCTCCTGCTGACAGCCCCCAAAGCCGCTAAATCTAACTTTACGATGTGATGCCGGCCCTTGTACCTGAACGATTCTGTTTACATAAATTGCATTTTACATTTGAAATACTATTCTATTTCTATAAATATAAAATGAGTAACTTGGAAAATAGTATGTAAGAGATATTATTTGAGATTTACAGTACCTTTAATAAATTGTATAGGTAGAAGGTTTAGCAATTTTAACATTTTTGTAGTATTTTTTGAGGAATATAACAATCTCCACGGTTAGAGAGGAAAAGACGGAAAATATTTTTATTTTTCATTTTACGAAATATAGGCATTTTTGATTAAAATTTTTGCTAGTTTATAAAATGCGGTTGGCATGGACGACTTTCACGTTGCATGTACAGGGTGTTCAGAAAATCGGTAAATGTAAAATTCGTTCAAGAATTAACTGCACTCCAATAAACGCTGCAGTTGACAGATGTCAATTCTGATTAGATTTTGTTTAGCTGCCAGAAACAGTTTCTGAAGTGACTTGATTTACTTTGTTGTTTTTGCTATCGAAATATGTAATATTCTAACATGCAATCTAATAAAACAAAATAATAAATTAGGGGGTCAAATACAATTGAGGCAACCAGAATTTAATTAATTAATTAGTTACTTATTGTTAAATTGTTTTAAAAATGAAGAGTCCTTATTTTGTGATACTGCCGATGAATTCACTATATCCACTTTACTCTCAACCAGCCCATCACAGACACAAATGGGAATATTCACATTTTTTTTCAATTATACATTTTTTAATTCAGCAAGTTAAGTTCTACAAGAATCCGATGAAAAATTATAGGGGATCTATTTAAAAAAATATCCGATGACGTCACCACGCGAAAACAAATGAACGTCGGAAATGCGTTGGTATAGAAAAAAGAGTCTTTTTAAAAAGCAAAATCGACGGGTTCGAGGAAATTTCATGAAACTTCATTGGTTTAGAAATAATGAATTTATTCCATACTTTTCTTCCACACTGTATATATCTCAAAAATTACCGGAGCTATCAATAAGAATCATTTTTTAAATTTTTATTTTGATACCCTGTATTTTAAAAGTGGAGCTCCCAAATGAAAAGTGGCTTAAGTAAAGTTCCATTATTTTAGTTCAAGGAATAAATGGTTAACGGCTTGACCTACTAATTTGTAACACCCTCTATATTTAAAAAAAAGCAGATAAGTACAAATTGTTAGTATCAAGTTATCTGTCTATATATTGCAACTCAGTAATAGTGACCAGAGAAAGGTAGGCAACATAATTTTTGTTTGTTCTTTATGCTACGTACTTTCGATTGGTATCAAATTTGTTTGGTAAGCAAGTGAGCGCAATATTAATTACAATATTTTTCATTAAGGGGAGCCATGAGCTTATTTCTTTATCAACCTATTTGCGGTATATTTGTTCACATATTATGTTTGATAAAAAAGACTTTGGATCCGGTAAGCAGATGGGCAAAGGACGACCTTAGTTCGCATCTTATACTATAAAAGTATGTATACTTAGTAATACAACATATCAGCACATAATTAAGCAAATATTGACTCGATGTCTTGATAATGCATTATTTATGCTTATTAAAACTCATTGTCTAAATTTCCATTATAAACAGTTTTCCAAACTAGACGTTAATACTCATAATAAATTCCTGACCTGTATGATTTTGTCCAGTCTTGCAGCAAATGCCTTTGCTTCCTCCAACCAACTCACAATATTTTTTTGATGTTGTTAGCCTCACATGTGCTGGACAGCTTACAAAATTAACACACACAGAACCACCCAAGCAACTCCCTACATAAGGTCGCATATGTTTAGGTGCCGGGGTAAAATCTTGTTTTCTTGTAGTAAATACATGGGACACGGTAGTGTGTAACATATGAGACCTTCCTACACTATGGTTACCAGCGACATGGGCACATATTTGTTTGATTAAAAAAAATGATATTTGCAACAAAATCGGATACTTCATATTTTAGGAATAGAGTACTACTGCACGTGATTTAATACTAAAGAATAGAAAATCGAATAGTAATTTTTTATTTCATGTTTTTTCCAGTTTTTTTATATTTCAGGCTTAACTTTTTATAACTTTTTATTTTCCCACTGTCAAATAAGTGCCGTTTTACATGAAGCGTATGATCATGACGGATTGTTAGCGCTGGTCATGTTGTTTTATTTTATGATGTATCTACGTAATAAAATAATTGCCGTAGCTTGGCTTATCATGATCATAAGCACCTTTATTTCCAACAGATATACACCCAATTACAAGAAACGCATGAAAGAAAAAATAAATACATAGAGAATAGAAAAGCACAACTAATACAAAAATAAATTTAACTGACTAATAAATATCGAATATTCAGGTATACAGGGTGTCCGGAAAGTAATCGGACCCAGCTAAAACATAGCTTTCTGTGATCATAGAGAACCGATTTAGACAAACTTTTGAGAAAATTTGTTTACTTATCCGTCCTGATCATACTGTTCATGTGAATCGGCACTAACTATTTGTTTATGTCTGTCACTTACTTATACAGTGCATCTACTTTTATTTGTGTGCAAATCCGTAAACTTTATTCTTCAAGATAATTTTTTTGTTTTAAATGACCATGAAAACCTCATTTTCTGATTCTACCACGGTTTTAAAATGGTAATCCAAGTCCTGCTGTGAATTTTTTTGTACCCTCGAATTTCAATACAAACGCTTAGCGAATTTTTAAATTCAAATTTGATATTAATTAGGATCTCCAAAAATCTCTATGTGTTGAACAAAAGGTATGTAGTGTACAGGGGGTCTCCAACTCGATAGTATGAGCCTACTGCGAGTATACAAAAAATTAAATTAAAATTTGGGACACGTGGTGTTAAATGGATAGAGGTAACCTTCATTTTCAATAGAAAGTATTATCTTTGGGATTTGACGTCATAAATTATATTTTTTCTAGAAACATACCCAAATTTGTTTCCTATTAAAAAGCTGTTTTTTTGTTCTAATAAATTATTATTTGAGACAATTTTGTGTATTATTTCCCGTTTAAAAGTGATAAGCAATATCGTTCTAAAAAGTTTCAATAGAGGTACCACCAAGAAATCACATTAGCGGTAGAAGAATCAAGTGGTCATTGGAAAATAATTAAATGTTCGTTGTTTAAATCGTAGCCTCTTTTAAATTTCCTCCTTTCCCAACACTACAAATAAATTTGAATATTTTATGCAGAAAATAAATAACAATATGTTTGCTACAGTTTTATTTGGGCACATTTCAAAAAATGTAGTTCATAGTATTTAATGATTGTTACCACTAATTTAAACAGAAGCATCATGCACATTACATTTACAATTGTGAATCCAGTGTAGAACAAGAAGTAGTATTTGCAGAATCTTCCTTGAAGGATTGTCGCTTCTTTCTCCGATCTATGTATACCATGTTGGGTTCATTCATAATAAGTACATCTTCATATACACGCAATGGCTGAAAGTGAATTATGATGAATTGAACTATCAATAATTTAGAGGTAGATACATATGTCTTTTATATAACTTTTAGATTAAAAATTGTACAATTTCGGAAAGCACGAACGCTACAAAACAAAAATTCATAAAAAGAGTACTGTTCCTACTAAACTATAGAATAAAAACATATTGCATATTAAATTGTTATTAATTAAATATTTTAGATCTATATTGATTCAGTATCATTCATTGGTTTTCCTTACCACAAACTTCTTTAATGGTACCAACTGAGGTGGTGGTAGTTTATTAAACGGCTCTCTAATTTTTTTGCTCTGTAACATTAACAGGATAAACCACATGTAATCACTTCTTATAACCATCTGTTCCGTTGTTTTATCCATATCTATTAATTTATCAAACCACGTCTGTATCATTTTTCTTTCTGAAAACAAATAATGGTAAACCTTTTCAGTTACTAAATAGATGACTTACCGCTGGGATTTAAAAGCTGTTGCAGAGCTTTGGCCAATCTAGTATTGTAATAAAAATGTTCATTCAAGGCTTTTATTGGATTAGACATTGTTTTATTCTAAAATTTACACCAGACACAATTTTAGATAACAGAGATGAAACATCTGTGACAATTTTGACAATAGGATGATGATACTGATGACATTTTCTTTAAATACTGACAGCCACTTTTTATGTAAAAGGTTAGCTAATAAATGTTGATATTTGCAACTTTTGACGTTTGTAGGCCTTCAACATCCAGAGGGCATTGCGATTGACAGTAGATCTGATGATCCGTGCCACATAGTATATTTGTCACTTAAATGGTTGTAATAAGGTAAAGTCCATGGTTTATTTTGCAAGTGTTTTTGGTATGCAGCCAGAATTACACTAAATATTAGTTAGGCACATATCCATTGTAGGGCGCTAGTATCTCAAAATTCTGTGATTTGATTGGACGATACTAACGTTCCCAACAACAATGTTTGTTTTTGATGTTTGATTTATTTGACGTACTTTTGACGCATAAGAAGCTCGCGCTCTCAATTTTATGCATTTTAGCTTATCTAGGATTTTATAGTGGTATAATTTTATGCTGAAAAGAAAGTGTTTTGTGAATTAATTGCTTTGAAGTGTTCCTGATAAAAACAATGGAATTGGAAAAAATGCAAATTTACAAAGCCGATGGTAGCAAATGTAATGGTAAAATAGTTTTGAGATTTACTTTGATATTCCTTTTACCCTTGCTTTGAAACATTTACTTTATGTACGTTTACATGTAAGAGTTATGTTAATTATGGCATTAAAAAATATATATTTTAGTTTAGTGCTACATCATTACTACTATCAGCTTTCTACATTTATGTTTTTTTTTTAATTTCATCGATACAGGATTAGTCGGGAGGAACATGTCAAACTTCAGGAATAGATTCTACACGCAAAATAATAAGAAAAAACTCAAATGTTACGTGATTTTTACTTGTTTTCAAGGCACAAATTCGACATCAACCCTTGCATCAATCAAAACATCTACAGACGGCCTTCGTTGACAAAGCAGAAAGTGTTTAAAGGTCAATGGTGGTGTTTTTGAACATTTAATCATTACGAATGCTATCATTAGTAGGATATCAATAAATATATTTGTTTTATTGAAATTAATGAAAATCGCATGATAGCATCTGAGTTTTTCTTATTATTTTGACATGTAGAATTAATTCCTGGAATTTGGTGCGTTTCTTCCGACCCATCCTGTATATTTTAAAATAGTGTTGATGAGGTATAGTGTCTTTCATATAGGTGGCGCTGTGACCAATCAACTTAATAAAGAGATCTATAAATTGCATATTTAGTTAGGTACATATCCGTTGGATGGCGATCTATGCAATATGCAAATTCTCCAACAAAATTTCACCCATGCAGTTTCCATTATATTTTAAGAAGTGTTATGTGTATAATAGTTATTTTTCATACAAGACCATAAAATGTTATTTTATCGTCAACCGAAAGAGATTAATTTTGGGAGAAGATAATGTGTGTAAAACAAGGCTTTTTTATAGCCCAAATATGGACGTGTTTAGTATGAAGAAAAATGTATAAACTATTTGAAGCGATTTTAAATTAGGGAAACTTTTGCATAATTGCATTGGTTTCAATGGAATTTGGTTATTAAACAAGTCATTCCTCTGGGTTGTCTTTGTGGTGTCAACATTTACACAAAACGGGGGGATATTTTGTGTGTTTTATTTCTTCTTTGGTGTCATTTTGTGTGGTTGTTGGAGGCAGAAAAGAATATAAAAAATTTCAAAAGGAAGAATGCAAAGAACATCAAAGATCTAAGTGAAAATGTTAGCAAGTTAGCAATTAGCAATGCAGCCTTCTAGTTTATGGTCGTATTATTGAATTCTTAAAAGTTCTACCACCATACTGATGAATAAAAATATCGATATTTCAGGATAAGGATGAACTCAAAAGCGGCTTAAAATCATGTAGTATCAATTGAACTTTTTTTTGTAGATACTAGATTAAAGCTTTCCTAAAACAATCAGTAAATTCTTCATCAACTATCAACATAAGAAATGCACTGTTGAACATATGGAATAAACACCATTTATAAAATTCCACAGAAGATACCTGAGTTTTTAACTCTATCAAATCCAGAAATGTATACTGGACACTGTTCCGCCGCTCTGTATTTAGTTACTCATATGGACATACATTGAGGACTAGTCAAGCCAAGCTGTATCAGAATGCATCATACTGAACAGCGTGGAAAATAGGATCATTGGCCATTAATACATCAGTATCCCAGTGCGAGAAAAAAAAAGGATTCTTCCCTGCCCATGTATATTTCTGAGAATATTAATTGTAATATTAATATTTGTTTATATATTTTTAAGTATTAACAATATTGTGGCTAAAGTATCATCTTATATACCCTACTACTTTATCTACTATTATTTTTAGTAGATAAAAGGCAATTTTAATTAACTGTAGAAAAAAATGAAGTACGAGTAAATGTTAAGCTTTTTTGCGATTTAGCATTCAGTTGCGGTATGTGTAGTATGAGCAAATATTTTATTTTTGCGAGAGTAGTTAAGACATCTAACCTACCATCTGACGTCAAAAGTTTAGATCAAATGTCTGAAACTGTCTCCCTTCCACTGAATATGCTGCTGATATATTCAGCCAATGTTTAGTGGCAGTGGGGGTAACTCTATGTTTATTTCCTTTGGCTGTTTTGCCACTATTTTAATTAGATTTCAATTCCCAGTTTTATTATAGCTATTTTTGCTGGTTAATAATAATAATATCATAATGGAGACAGTAACTTGAAGTTTGGAGGGAGATACATATTAGTCAATGTTCTCTACTTCTTTTAAGTAAAGTAAAAAGTGAGATTAAAATCTCATTCTTATTCAAAAATCATTCCGATGAATATTTAGGTTTTTGCAATCGTTTCTAGTAAGAAAAGGAAAGGGTAAACTTTAACTAACTAACTAAAAGATAGATATAGTTACTTCTTTTCACGTTTCATTGTAAGCGTCGATTTTAATACCTTCTAGTTCTAGACGGTAGAAAACAGTCAAAATTTGTGACCAAAAGTGAAACTACTTTATCTGATAGCAAAATTTCGACATCCTACTAATTTAGCAATTGAAAAACAACATAAATAAGACATGTATACATAGAATAGAATTATAATCTAAAGTGTGAACATATTTACTTTTTATGTTTATTATGTGCCATAAATACATAAATATTAGAGATAACAATATTGAACTATTCCCTTTAGCAAATCTTTATTAATCATTGTATTGCAAATACCATTTGTTTTCTTTAAATATTATTACATCTTTATAAGGTCATGGTCAACGTTTGATATAGATTTATAATTTGTTAATATAAAGTAACAATATTGTTTCACACAACGGTTGACTACGGTTTACTGATGGCAAAAATGTGTTAAAGAAATCGTTTGTCGATTGGCTATTCTAATTTAATAAAACGGCCCACAAATTATGCAATTTGTCGTACGACAAGTTGTACTACAGAGTACAAATTGGACAGACAATCGGTGCAACACGTTGGTTAGTATTTTGTCCAAAAACACAAACGATCTGAACACCAATCAGCCGTGACGATTTGGACGATTTATAGGACGATTAAGTTGTCAGATAATTGTCCACGGCTATATTATAATACAGGGTGTTCATTAATGATATGTAAATATTTAAGAGGGTGATTCTACATCGAAAATTAACGATAGTTTGCTTTATAAACCATATGGTCCAAAAATGTTCCGTTACAAATATACGGGGTGATAAAGTTTTAGGAAAAAAAAGGAAAATAATTAATATTTTGGAATTATTAATTAATTAAGCTGCATATTTTGCAATATAAACATAATTTCTATCTCTCGGACAATCCAACGGTTTTTATTTTTTTTTCTCAAAAACGACGCTTTGCAGCCTAAAAACTCAAGAGGGCTCTTATTTCTCAAATTGAGCGGAGAATTCAAAAATAATTTTCATCTAGAAGAAAACCATTGGTGTACCATTTGTTTCTTTAAAAATATTAAAGTCAGTGCTCGTGCGCACGCCACTGTTAAACATAGAAATTATGTTTATAATGCAAAACATGCATCTTTATTAATAGTCACTACATACAAAATTTCATGAAAATATCTAAAGCAGTTTTGAAAATATAAATTATTTTACTTTTTTTCCCTAAAACTTTAATCATTAATTTTAGTTGTAGAAACACCCCCTTAAATGTTCGCATATCATTTAAAAACACCCTTATGTTAATTATTCGTCTGTTACTTCAAGTATAATGAAGTACATAATGCACTATAGAAGTGATTAATCATTATTCACACTTCTGTCGCCAAATTTAAATTCTTCAGTGTGACACCATCAGGAATAGACAAACAAAACAAAAATTCTTCAGTGTTAGCATATGAACCCAAACCTCTTGTGTAAAACCTAAAACACTACGATCTATACCAGTAACAATAATATTGATTATTAAATTATTATTTTTATTATTATTATTTGCTTTTTTAAATTTACCAAGTGAACAACGAATGTAAAACCTGAAAGTAAGGTGTTTTGACAATTTTATGTCATCTGTGTATGTTCATGTCAAAAAATGGAATAATTTTGTCAGTAAAAAGTTTACAAAAATATTGTTAATAGTCGTGGACAATGTATAGTATTCTACTTGATAGAGTGGCTGTAATTCACTCGGAAGATTTATTCTTGTGAATTACAGTCATCATTATAATATAATATAATATAATATAATATAATATAATATGATATAATATAATATAATATAATATAATATAATATAATATAATATAATATAATATAATATAATATAATATAATATAATATAATATAATATAATATAATATAATATAATATAATATAATATAATATAATATAATATAATATAATATAATATAATATAATATAATATAATATAATATAATATAATATAATATAATATAATATAATATAATATAATATAATATAATATAATATAATATAAGCATATTATGCTTGTTGGATATTATACTATCTTGACGGTCGAATCGTTTTGAGTTGTACAACAAGCGTAGTGTGTGGACTATTTTATATATATTTATAACATAGGTTTTAATTGTACGGTATGAAAAATAATTAGTTTTATTAGTGTACTTCTATATTTTCATTTATACAAAATAGAATCAAAAATAATATATTTTCATAGTATACATTATATTCTTACCTATTTTGGACTAGATTACATAAGCTTAATGTTACTAAATTATTAAATTTCCTTATTGTTTCGTCTTCTTCTATATTGTCTTCTTGTATGTCCCTGTTAGAACTGTCTATCACTGAAAGCAGAGAGATAACATATAATTCCTTCTTTAGGTACAGGTTGATTATCAAAGAAGGTAGATGGTGGAGAATTTTTAAATCTAACTCGTTTTTCACCCGTACCAGCCTCAAGGTTTTCTAACCATGCCATATTATCGTCGTTTGCTACCAAAATTTCTTCATACACTTTCGAAGGCTAAAATAAGATATTACTAGTAAAAAATGAATGATTAACATATTCGACCCATTAAAACGTAAAACTATTTTCATATAACTTATTTGGAAATTACCAAAAATAATTCTCAACGTCAAATATCCTAAAAGAATCTTAAAGAATGTGTTCAAAATTGTCACCATTCCCTTCAACGCAATGATCTGTTCGATGTTTGGTTGTCCCAATTCGTATATTTACTGGCGTTTGAAACATTAAACCCTTCACGTATCCCATAAAAAAAATCTTAAAAGTTAAGGTCTACTGGCTTCAGTGGCCACAAGAAGTGGAACGGTGCGACTCACCAAGATTATTATTTTTATCCACGACCACTATATTATGAAGGTTTAATCCGTCTATTCTCCGTGGGTTAAAGATCTTTTTTCTACGTTCATGCAAAAAACAATACTTTATTGAACTATATTTAGTGGCAAAAGTGGTTCTTTATTGCACTAGTGCAATAAACATTTTATTGCAGTCAAATGAGTGCATAAAATGTTTATTGCACTCATCTGTCATTCTACTGCAGCGTTTTGTCATCATGACAAACATAAACCTTCAAATCGACGTCACATTTTCTAGACTTACTGTCATCTAAATAACATTTTTTGGTTTTTGTATGAACGTAGAAAAAATATTGTATGCAACTCGTACAAAAAGTGCTTATTGCACTCGACGTGTTGTCACGTCGCGTGCAATAAACGCTTACTTTTTGCACTTGTTGCATAAATAACTATTAACGCACTAGTAGATTAAAATTCATAGTACCACGCTCCGATTTTGCAACAATTTATTTAGAATTATTTGATCTTGTTATTTTGACCGGATTATTTACATTCACTCGCAAAGGAGTTTCTGAATGACTGGAGAGGCCCACAACTTCGCCAGGTAGGACCCAAGGTTATTGGAATGAATTAGGTTGTCTGGTAACTGTGTAGGAGTGGGGGTGATTCCATTACTTACGCGTCACTCGGAGGAAAGATTGTAAGTAGTGCTTATAATGTTAAAAGTTAAAACGGTTCTACAATTTTAGTGTTTCGGTAGATTTTTAGTACCTTTATATACTCGTAATTATATTTGACATTATTATATTATACTTTAGGTTCGTTTGGCTGAACAATTATTATCAAATACTACAGCAGCTTCATTTAATAGGTATCTCCCTCAGCAATAAACAGCAAGCTGACGATTTTGGTGAAATATTATTAATAGGAACAATTCATGGTTTGATAATAATGAATTTATATACACCAACGTCCAACCTTATGGGAAAATATTAGAACGGCAAATAAAGCAAACACTCAATGGGCTAAGTTGAAGAGAAAAAAATTCCCCGCAGGTGTTCCAAAAAGGTATAATTATTTCATGCAGCATGCATGCAAGCATTAATACCAAGTTAGTGGAAAAGTACACAATATCTCTTACATTTGACGCATGGGTGAAATCAAGATTCACTGGGATATGTTTTTCTCAGGTAGGTTTTTTTATTAATACTTATATAAAATTAATGGTCTTATAAAATTATTTTACTTTTCTAGATAAGGACCAGAAGTGGTTTTACACGATCATTCATTTCCATGTTTATACATAGATAACTGAAAGCTCCGACATGAAAAGAAATAATTTCAAGAAATTTATGAATGTACAATAACTTACTACAATATAATAATAATATATTTTTACTATTGATAAAAAAAAACTGCTATAGTGTGTAATAAAGTATCTGATTTCATTATTTTTATTTCGAGTTTAATCACTAATTACCTAATAGGTAGATATTTTTTCATCCACAATTCAAATATAATGGCCTGAGTATTTAATCGTGTTAATATAAAGTCAGAAAGGCTGTTCTAATTATTAGGGCTCATCTGGACACATTCTGAACCCCATATCCATCGAATTAAATCATAAATCGGAATGTAAGTCGATTTCGAACAGTTTATTTTGCATAAATAATGTAGAAATACTGAATATTACGCTGATCCCACTCTGTTCTTTCCACCAAATGACTCATAGATCTGCTGCACTTTGATAGCTTCAAATTTATCAGGCAACCTAATCCTTTTTAATAACCTTGGGCAGGACCTGCATGTTTTTCAGCAATTGCCATCTTGCTGTACAGTGAATCTTCAATATAACTTGCCGCTATCGCAGACGATTTCCAACCACCATGACGCTTCGCAGTGGTAATATCATTCCCAGCATTGGTCAGTAACGTTTCCGAAGAACGAATCATTCCATGTCCAAAACTATCTGGATCAGGAAGCCCAAGAAATGCAGAACCTACTGAAAATATTTTCGAAGTTGTATACATTTACCAGTCACATATCGCAACAAAAATCTTCCACCAGCATTTTTAGGTCGCAGATTGATATATTTTCGACATGTTGCTACACCATTGACTGAAAAACTTCTTCCTTGATCGTGAATCTTCTTGAAATATTTGTTTTCATGTCCGGAATGAGTACGAATAGGTAAGTGCCCTTGTCTTGGACATAGGTGATATTCAAAAAGGTTAAATCCATTGCACCGATTAGCACCTGCGACTCCCATGATCGTTGCAACCTGTAAAGAGTTCAAAATAAAACGCTCAATGTATAAAATGAAATATTAAAATCGTGTGTTTTCTACCATAACTTTAAATATTCCTTATTCGGTTTTTTTCCAAAAAATTTTCAATTTGGTTTCTCTCCAGTATCTTTGCCTTCTCTGGTTTATAATTTTCTGCTTTCAAATATGAAATAAGTTTACCATACTTCTAAATATCAATACCTTTGTGCAATTTCAACATTAATTTTAGCAATATTTTGTCCACATCGAAGAGGCAGCAAAACGTGTCTCCACATTGAAAAAGTAGGATAGTAGCACCTCTTCTGTAATTGTTCTCAGCATTCTCACTCATTTTTTCTGTCGATTTTGCAAATATTTTTACTCTTGTTGCCAAATAAACAAATCTATCTCAGAAATGATTCCAAGTCTTTCTAGTATTCAGCTGACAATCCATATTCTTGATTAAAATTAATTTGTCAAATATGACGTTTTGCAAAACCATATTTATTCACCTGCTCTCACTCGCCTTTTACTCTCCTAATTGACCGGTTTTGGCCAGGTCGTGAATTAAACGTTGAATATAAATAGTGTACGGAGGTGGTCGTGTAAAAATTCCTAATACAAAGAGTCTGGTAAGCGAGCCTTCACAGAAAAACTTTCCTCAAAATTTGTTCTCTGGATTGCATGAGGATTTTCTCCAGGCCAAAGATGGATACTTTGAAAATTGATGATTCTATTTAAAGTGAACGTTATATACATAACTTTCTTTGTAGAATTTTCGTTCTGCTCCTTCTATTGCTACAAGAGTCATTTGCAAAACTCAATTCTGCTAGGTTGGTCATCAAGTTGTAGTACACGTTGCACGATAAAGGGGTAAAACTGATTTTAATGCAATGACCTCCACACCTCAGTTTGTCTCATGTCTTCTAAAGTGCGATTATCTGAGTGTTTATTGTTAGATCTTTCTCGACAAAATTTAAAATTTTACACTTTATTCACGATATTTATTGCTCTACATAATATTCACGTAAATCACCAGCGTCTTTATCACACTGAGCAATATGAATAAAACTTCTGAAATTGGAATGGATTTGTTCTTAGCGTTCTAAGAAGCTAAAAGCAGCAGCCGCATTTGATGACAATCCAAGTAAGTACTATATCTCCAAATCCATTAATCTTATAAATATAGGCATTTTATCTTATTAAATAATAATTTTAAAGTATTTTACTTTCGCGACACGGTAATTTAATTGACAGGCCAAAAACTTCCACATAAAAAACAACAGAGAAGCAACAACAACAACAGTACTCTACTGATGGAACAGAAATTATAATAATAGAATACTATTAAACTTTCCTCTCTCACACTTGTTTTTGGAAATTTTCAAAATAGTTATAATATGAAAAAATTGTCTATGTTAAGAAACAGAATAATCTGCTTAACAATTTCCCCGTATAGAATAAATTCTGATAAAACTGATTTAAATACTGACCACTAAATCTCTTAGCTTCTCAAGTTCAGCTGGTGGCATGGAATTGAAGGGTTCCCTAACTTTCTGGCACTGCAGCATTAGTAGTATGAACCACATGTACTCATTCCTCAGTTCCTTATCTTGATTAGTTGTACCTACTTGTAACAGCTTATCGAACCACGCTCTCAAAATAGTACGCTCTAAAAACGAAATTAAGGCGTCATATTTTTATGATGATTTTAGTAACAACTGACTTACCATTTGGAGGAATCAGTTGTACCAATGCTTTGGCCAACATACTGTTGTAGAAAAAGTTTTCATCGAGTGGATTTAATCGAACTGGTTCTTCCTGGGTCATTTTCACTGAAATTTTACAGTTTTTATGTTGTGGCAAAATTTGAAATTGATTGATGTGACAGTTGCCTACTTTTATTAGCCCAAAAAGTTTTCTAGTTGTCTGCTATCTTTATTTGTAAGTTCAATGTATTAAAAATACTTTAATAATAATTTAATCAGTACCACTTATTTTGTCACTATCATTTTTGAATATAATTATTACTTAACCAAGTATGCAAGAAGTTAACTATTATTTCCATAGAGATATTTTTTTATAATTAAATAATTCTGGATATGATTGAGACACAACATAAGAAATGATTCTTACTGCTAGATATGGGTCCGGAAATGTTTCGTTTTCGAGATACAGGCCGTTTAAAATTTTCTGCCTTAAATATTATAGTCTTCATTTCTTGAAAACTGATGAAAATATAACCCATGTTTATATTTTATCGGGAATATGATCAATATTATATTATTTTTTTTTTATTTCTTCTTTGCTATAATGTTATACAGAGTGTCCAGGAAAGAACGGGCCAAACTTCAGATGTAGATGGTTTGAATAAAAATAAGCTGAATTAACTCAACTTGCCTTAATCCAAAAGTAGATACTAACGGAGCTACAGGGTGTCAAAGTTGAAAAAATAAATCACATTTTCTTTATTATTTTTCGATCGCATCGACCGTATTTTATGAAATTTGATATGGGGGTTTCTTGGGACTAGAAATTCGAATATGTCGATGATTTTGGTGTATCTGCTAGAGGGCGCCATCAACGATGGTTTGGATCCTTTTAAATCGCTACGACTTTTTTGTGCTACACTGTATCTCAATTTCGACTGGAAAATTGTTCTTCCCTATCTTTTCTAGTTAAATAAGGTACACCTTGTTGATGTCGCTAGAAGCAATGGATTATGAGAAAAACGCATCTAAATCTCATGATGCATGCAATTTATCTAAAAGTAAAGTCAAATTGTTGCGTAAGTAATGAGCCATACTGTAATAGCATAAATACTGCGACCAAAATAAGTCGATTTACTTTTGCTTATCATAAAAATCGAAAAATCCAAAAATTCGCCAAAATCAATAATAACAAACATCAAAATTAAAGAAATAATTCACATTTGCTTTCTTATCTTTCGATCGCTTGAAGTAAATTTCACGAAATTTTGCGGATACAACTTCGACAAAACTCACTTTTTGTTTGGAGCATTTGGAAAATATTGCTGGGTTCATTCCTGAATTTGACTATGTACTTTTTGGTAGCGACTTTAATGTTAACTATTTAGCTGAAACTAGCTTAAATTACTGTTGTTTTCAAAAGTTTTTGCAAAAATATAATTTAAAACAAGAAATTACCGAATCTACTCACAAATTACGTAATTCAAATACACTTATAGATTTAATAATAGTTAACGATTGTAATATTATTAAAGATACGCAGGTTATTGATCTAGAATCAGTCTCGCATCATTCTGTTGTTAGATGTGACTTGCAATTAGGAAAAAATAAACAAACTCCGAAGATATTAACTTTTAGAGATTGGTCAAATTTTAACTATTAAATAGTTATTAATCATGTAAATTCTATAAACTGGGATGTACTGTATTCTTTCACTGATATAGATGACTTACTTGAATTTTAGAATTTTAACTTAACGTCACTTTTTAATTTGCATGCACCATTAAAGACAGTAGGAGTCACTAAGAATCCGGTCTCTTGGCTAACACCAAATATTAAATATATGATTAAATTGAAAAATGCAGCATACAGTAAATATAAAAAGCTTAGAACTATTGAAGCTCATAATTATTTTAAAACTTTACGAAATTTAGTAAACCGTTCTGTTAAAGCTGAAAAGAAGGCTTATTTGCAATTAAATTAAAAAATGAAGCTAAAACTTTATGACATACTTTGAGGTACCTTAACATAACGCATGATTTAGTTGCTATTTTTTTATCTAGTAACTTACCTAAACATAAAACTGATGCCTACTCCGATATGATCTTAGCAAAATATAACACTGCCCCTCCCGCATTTGGAAAAATGATTTGAAATTAATTAAACTTGAATAGTTATTATTTATTCGCAAGCATCATTTTCTACTATAAAGTACATCTTATCTGGAACCAGGGTAGTCATTATATTTTAATACCCACAGTTTCGAATTTGGGAAAACCTACGCCTTCTAGGTAATCCGTATTCGTATGTATGCATGTAGTCAGCAAAAAACATTTTAATATATGTTTTAAACAACTTCGCAATACTGTTAGTTTATCTTCAATCTACATCAAATAACAGACAACCTGAATGTTTCGAACATTACCAGTGTACTTGTATTTTAAATAAAGTTGCAAAAATGATTCATCACTGATTCAAGAGTAAAAAATATGATGCATCTCAATACAACCATACTTTGTCTTAAAGTCGAAAAATGTACATTTTCATTACATTTAAATATTTTAAATCATTCTAAAATACTGTATCCAATTTGAATTAAAGTTAATCTGTTAGTACTTACGTATAGTTTCATTTTGACGTAGCACATTGTTATTAGTTCTATTATGTAATGGTAGCAAACAATTATACAGGGTGATTCACTTTTATTTCTACAAACCTCAACGATCGTGAGAATTTCAAAAAATAAGCTGGCTTGTTATATACATTTTTTGCAAATGTTCAAGATCAAACCTATAGTATGCTTGTTTGCAAGCAGCATCAATTTTATTAGATTTTAAATTTAACCCGTTTCTTGAATTCCGGGCTTGTTGTTATGCCATCGATTAAAGTTCCTTGACGTTTCGAGAGACATATCGCTCTCTTCCTCAGCAGAAATTACAATCTAGTTTTTTAATCGGTATTTATATGTGTTGGTTCTGAGAACTGTTCATGAAGTTACATTCTATGGTTGTAAATCATTAGCCTGCAATGTTCCTCTCTATAATTTTTTATGTACGAATGGCTTTCAAACCGATTTCTATCGTCTATGTAGAGTATGGACCAGAATCGTCTTTCTCTCATATCACCATAGTAGGCCTTATGAAAAGCTGACCTATCTATCCTGAGGTGTTCTATACGGTATTAATACTATGATTTACTAACATATTGCCTATCTTGTCAGTAAATTATCGTATGTAAGGTATAGGTTGCTGCCTATTTCTTTACGCTTCCTTTCAATGGTTCATTTAATCCCTGTTGATGTATACATTTTCTCTATAGATCTTAGATGATGCAGTTCACCCTCTATGTTTTCTGGCTCACAAATTGTTCTTGACGCATTAAGGTGCTGACAATACCTTGTCTCTGGGTTGGGTGGTGATGATACTAGGCACGTACTAATGTATCAGGTTTTCTATTTACAAGGACATCTAGGAATGGAAGACAACCGTTGTCTTCCATCTTCATAGTAAAGCTGATGTCTGGATGCTTCCAACAATGTGATCTAGAAATCCTTGTTTGTTGTATCCATAAGGCCGTAACCCCAACGCTTGTTTCTTGAAGGTTTCCATGTAGATGTTTGCCAAACTAGAGGCGCGGGTAAACTCATAACTGCTCCTTCAAGAAGAAGGAGATCCACTGGTGCACATTTTTGCTTTACTAAATCCTGATCCCTATGTTCTGCGATGAGCCATCGGCTTCTTTAGTAGTAGTTTAGAGTATAAACTTTTATTTTACTTGCTACTTATTATGATGTTCTTTTCTTAAATTTTATTTGTAACTCGTCGGTAGGTCGGTGATCGAGTGTGGACCACCCTGTATATTTGTATATCGATTAAAAAGACATAGAATGTTTTCTAATTGTCAATACAAAAATAGTAATACCATATGAATAACCGGTTCATACCAATATCAAATATAAATAAATATATAAACAAAGTGTGGATATCATTGCAGTCTTCCAGACAACACATGAAGCCGTGAGAAAATAAATAAACATTTCTGACGTCAATTATTATCTCTAAAATGATAATTCCGTCTTTTTAATTAGCTTGTCGTGACATATAAAATAATTAAAACGTTTAATGTTGAAATTTCCTTACAATAAACTCAAATTTATAGATTAGGGAGGAAATGAATAATGTTATAAACATTATTTTACGTAAACAATTATATTTAATTCGTTAAGGAATTAGTGAATCCGACATGTATTATTTAACTTCAAATACGTTCTACTTGTGTATGTGAGAGTAGGGTATTTCGGGTGAACAAAAAAAATGAGTGGAATAGGGAGAAAACGTTTATTAAATAAGAATAATTATCATATTTCATAGAATCCTATCAAGACATGTCAGGGCTCGATAAGAACTGAAGAACGCTATGGAAACAAGGAATAAACTCAAGATATTCTCCTCTTCAGAAGAGGTATAATAATGTAAACTTGCGGTAAATCCCATCTGAAAGCTACAAGACTCATAGAAATTGTTAACCATGAGCCTCTACACTTGTCAGTGTCAGTAGTGATATGCAAAACAGTAGTGTCTCAAATGCAAAATTAACTGATTTAAATGCATGAAAACTAGTAACTGATCAATTATTTGTGCAGCTTAAGTAGTTGAATCCTTAATATCAATCTACAGTTATTAACACAAATTAACTACTTTTATCATGTCAAACTAGAGATCTAGTGGGAAAGACAAAACACCATGTGAAGAACATTGAAGACTTCATTAAAAATATTAAGATCAACCAGATGGCATATCTTAGTCAGTTTTGAAGTGAGATCATTGTTCACAAAAAAGTCAATCGATGAAACTTTATAAGAACTCGTTCAGACGCTCATCGTGGAAGGTAAGGATGAGAAGTTGGATAGATAGAATATAAATACATTTGATTAAAATGTCCACTAAATGAACCTCCTTGTCCTTACTGAAGAAGCAGTCTATAAGTTTACCTTGTGTCTAGCTTTGGCAAACACTGAAACCTTCGAGAAACAGACCTTGAAGTCAGCAGCCTAAGTGTTAGTTGATATATGTTGACGATACATTTATCATGTGGCCTTATGGGTACAACAATGGAGAGTATTAGTTATTAGTAGTTAGTATTGAAAGGAATTCTAGACCACGTTAATAGAATAAAATGGGACATTAACTTCACTGCACACGGATGTGACAGAAGGATATGACCCGCGAGTCACTTTCTGCTGTTAGAAAAAACCGTGTATTATTATATATAATAATTGATAACTTGTCTTAAGGTTTGAAAAATTGTTTCATGACTATGCATGTTGTTTATTTCATTGTTTATTTATTTTGTTGAAAATGAATGTGCCAAAGCCAATTATTAAGAAAGCCACCAGCGTAGCTTCAAGTTTATTGCCAGAAGAATCTAGAAGATGTTCTGTTGGTTTACATGATTCAACTATCTGTTAGGTTCAGTCTGAATACCTTATGGACAAAATAGTCTATGCTAAAAAGTTATTTACAAATTAAGGAAAATGTTCAAGTTCGCAGATTTGTCTTGTAAGATAGGAGATTGGGGTAGAGGAGGGTTTAATATGATGATCAGCTGATACCATAACGACGTAATGGTAATTTGTTTACTTATTACGTGAGCGGTCTAACATATGTGTAACTATAGCAAGATATAAATACCTAAAATGAATATCCTGCTTCGGCCGTGGTTGGGGCAGGTCAGGACTCCAGCATTTAGGATGGTGAGGTGAGATGATTCGTAATTTATAGGCGGCCATTAAATAAGTCTGTAAATGATTTAAACATACCTGAGCACCCTACCTTCTAATTATAAAATGTATATAAATGACTACTGCCTATACTACTGTATGTAACCTTAAGTTGTGAACGTGACTGTGATCATTTAATTCTGAGCATATACAGGGTGTGATATATCTACTGCACAATCAATAAGCCAGTATGACTCAATCTATTATCACACTATTACACATGTTGAATATTTAACTAGGTCTAGCATTATCGTACTGTTCTTGACACCCATCGGGAGTGCCAACACCAGGAGTGCAATGGGTGTTAGGGGCAAACACGCAAAACACCCTCCCAGTGTGCTCAACACACGGTCTTGTGGCTACGACTAGCAGGAGGGGCGCTGCGGGTACAAAGGGCAAACTCACGATGTACCACCTCACGGGGCTAATCCAACACTAAATACTGTCGACAAAACATAGTCGGAGGGGCGCTGCGGGTACAAAGGGCAAACTCACGATGTACCTCCTCACGGACTAACACACCAGGTGTTAACAGATGCAAAGGGCAAACTCGCGATGCATCCCACCAAAATACCGTTGACATAACATAGCCGGAGGAGCGCTGCGGGTACAAAGGGCAAACTCACGATGTACCACCTCACGGGCTAATACAACACAAAAAGGTACTGTCGACATAACATAGTCGGAGGGGCGCTGCGGGTACAAAGGGCAAACTCACGATGTACCACCTCACGGACTAACTCACCACGTGTTAACAGATGCAAAGGGCAAACTCACGATGCATCCCACCAAAATACATAACACGCCACAAGACACACAAAATATTATCCATGGATCTCTACACCTGTCAGTACTGACGAGCAAAACAGTAAAGTGCCTCAAATGCATAGATAACTTATTCACATCAAATGTCATTAAAACTAGTAACTAACCAATCAATGGTGCAGCTTGAGCACTTCAATCTATAATATCAAATCATCAACAGTTACTAACATAAACTGGCTCTTTTATTAAGCAATGCTTGCAGCTAACTCAAATGACATTGTACTTATTGGATGTACCTCGTATATAGTTCTACTGGTCTATGCAACATGACACTAATTAACAACAATATATATCAAAACTAACTGTGATTGAGGTACTTACTAATTAATCAGGATACTCTATTGCAGGTATCAACCAACCATGATTAAAATATAATCACTGTATATTTAAGATTTACTCAATATGAAATGGTTCTGATATTCGTCATAAAAGCAGGTATGCTCAGTTATAAATAAGCTACTATTACCAGATATCAAATGCCCGGTAAAACTCACAAACATGTGAATATCAAATTAATTATGTAAGATAGGAATGCTCTGTGAGGAATAAAACTCACCCAATAATCTCAAGTACAGATTTGGCAGGACACTTTCTCTACACCGATACACACAAGCAAATGAATGCTTGTTTTATGCATTTCTCGAAAAGGGTCTGCCTGAGAGTTTACCTAAATAGGCCTGGTACCAGATGGCCACTTGAGTTAAAAATATCACAGGCCTAACTCTGGTAAATATACATCATTTCTATTTTAACGTAGAAAATATAAAATGAGACCTTAATACAAGGTGTACCAAAAAGTAATAGCTTACAGTCTTATATTTAAAATTATATGGTAGTAAAAAAATGGCCGTCATAATAAAAAACAAGGTATTAACTAAATAGATTGAACATTATGAATATCCAGCGAAATTGCTACGAGTTATGTCGATGGTTCCATCAATAACAAAATCGAAATGTCGAAAAGATTATTTCCCAGTAGAGTCTATAAATGCTATATCGTTGTCATCTACTTCAGCAGTCTCTGCACCAGTAGATGGTTCAGTTTCAACTATTTCATCGTTCAAATTTTGTATTACTAGAAATAACAGTTAGTCCATTTTTAAGATCTATATTACCGAACCTGAAGCACATCGTAAAGTTTTGTTCAAACCGGAACATCCTGTATACTGAAACAATCCTAAATGGAAAATGGGATAATAAGGCCAATGCTGTATTTAACAATTTAACGTGCTTTTTTAACACCCTATACATATTGTAAATTAAATTATTTTAAGCGTCATGTTTAAAAAACAATTTGCTATCTGCTACTAATTGCAATATAGATAATACTGGGATACTTACGCACTTTGCTGTCGCCGGAATTTTTATTATCAGGAATTATAGTCAAAATCATTTCAAGCAATCAGTACAAGTCCAAACAAACAATCATAAAAAATAATAATTAGTCGATATCAAAATATTTTACAACATAAGATACAAGGAAATGAATTTCCTGACTATAATAAACTACTTTATAAGAAAAATTGACTACAAATACGCAACATTTGTAATTAATTACTTTAAACTTTTAAAAACAAATGGAAAATATCTTCATCTTACTAAGCATGATATCAAATAATATGATAAACAGATTTTTGTAGGTAAACTACAGATCCTGTTCACATGACACTAAAATACTTATAGTTGCACTCCTGTCAAAAAATTCTTTTGAATTTTTTTAATCGTTTGCAAGAAGAATTTATTTATCAGAATATGGAACTTTAAAATCACAGCAAACATGCAATATAAAATTAACAAGATGATGTTTTTTGAGCTACTTTGATCCTGTTTGAGACGTAGTTACGTATCGAGGTTCTGCTACAAGCGTGTAAGCGACTCAAGATTTGGGTACTTTGCACAAATACAAAATTATTTAACAATATTAACGGAATTCGTTTAGTATTTGGTGAAGCAAAACTTTTTAAAAAATATTGTCTAATATACACCATGTTCAAAATAAAGCTTGTTGTTGTTTGAAGAGGCGCCAGATTATCCGCAGCACTAAGGTTTGAATATCCGTTGTGCATGCCGCTGACTGTAGAGTTTAAAACAGGTACGTGATGTGCGCAAAATCCAACACCAGCTCTGCTCAAATACCGGTCAATCTTCCGTTGATGGCTTTTTGATCCAGTTATAAACAGGCCTTGCAAATGAGCATTGTGATAACCACAATGCTGGCTCAGGTTCCACAAATTAAAACTTTTCTGGCCAATATGTCAGCCCTGTCATTACCTGTTACGTCTTTCCCAAGAAGAAAAGAGCCCTGAGATATCGTAGGACCATACAAGAATCCTGAAAGACAGAAGTGCTTGTAAAGCCACCTGGCTGTCTGTGCATATTTGAAATTTGATTTCTTTAAGAAGAAGAATAAATTCACTCTTGGTCGCACTCCATAGATCCCCGCTTCTGAGCCGTGGTCCGTCTTGAACAATATTACAAAAGCATAATACTTGTGAAATTTCTTCAGTTACTAATAAATAATCCTGAGCAAAAAACTATATTTGCAGAAACTGTACTTTCTACGTAGAACGTAACCCAACACTAGGAGAAATTTGTGCTCGGAGAATATTGAAAAAATTTCTGCAGACCATATTGCTAAAAAGTTGAATTATACGTCAAGAGATGTGGACTTATTGATATATGCATAATATAGATGAGTAAATAAATAAAATTGACCCAAAAATAAAAGTATATCAAAACAAAAAACCTTGCAAAAATAAAAATGTGCCAGTTGCTAGGACAGAACGTGATAAAGCTTACAAAACATTTCGTAAACAAAAAGTTTTATTGAAAATACTAAGAACTATCCACACAAACATTTTAACATGATTCAAACATTATATATTTATTTATTTTCCAATATTTAGAGTAAAATTATTTATAAAACTTTACTCTCCTGAAAATTTACATTTTTTGAGTTATGACAGTCTTGTTCCGAACTGACGATATATTGAATGTATTAATATGGATTATGACTTGCCTAATTCTAGCTATAGTTATACTCAATTTACATTTATATCACTTAGTAATCTTAAGGATGTGAGTTTTAAATAAAAAATAAGTCTACCGCAGATGAGAAACTTTTAGTAGCTCTTCTGAAGGGACCGTTTTCTGTGGTTCACTACCTATTGCGGCATATAGTTAACACTTCTTTAGAAACAGGGTGTGTACCTTCAGAATTAAAAACTAGTGTTGTTATTCCTATACCAAAAGTGCAATCTCCTCAGCAACCACACGATTTTAGACCCATACATTTGTTGCCTATAATAGACAAAGTTATTGAGGTTATAGTATGTAAACAGCTTCGCAACTATTTTTAAAAAAACTGGACTAATATGTAGTGAACAATTTGGTTTCAGAAATAATCATTCATGTGAAACAGTTTTGTTAGTATGTGTCAAATGGAAACAGACATCAGCGTAAATTGTTTTAAGTGTTTTTGTGGACCTACAATAAGCCTTTGAAACAGACAGACATAGGTTAATTGATAAACTAAAATCTTATGGTGTTACTTCACTTCTATTGTGTGGACACGAATTATTTACAAAACATATTTCAGCAAGCAAGGGTCAACAACAGATTATCAAGTAAGATAGAAAATTGCTACAGTGTGCCTCAGGAAAGTGTCTTAGGTCTTCTTCTGTTTATTCTCTATGTAAACGAATTGAATATAGTTTTAATTCACTTGTCTCTTTGCGGATGATTAATTGATATTTATATCAGGTGACGATTTTGACAACATTACTAGGGTACTCAATTGTGAGCTGGACACCCTGTATAAATGGCTTTGCACTAATAAACTTAATCTAAATGTAAGTAAAAGCAAATGTATGGTTATTGGTTCAAAACGAAATTGCAACGTGCTTAAGTAAAAATTAGGTAATCGCTATTAACCAACAAATGAACACGCTTCCGAAATTTAATATTTGAGAGTAATTTTGGACCCTCGATTTACATTTTATAATCGTATTGATAATCTTTGAAAAAATTAGGGGAAACATTGATTTCTTCTATCGTATATGTGCCGAAATTTAATATTGGTGTTCAATTATTGTGTCATTGTTGATTTCTTTTAATAAAGAACAAATAAGATACTTGCAAGTACTTCAAAACAATGTAATGTAATATTTATACTCCAATTAATGTTACGTTAAGTTCGTTAGGTTGGCTTTACTTTGAACAGGATATTTGTAAAGCTAGTGTTACTTTATTTTCCTCTTTTGATCTGTTATTTTCTAAAATGCATTGTATTGGTATTTCTATGAAGTATTATATGTTTGTAAGGTATTTATATTTGTACGTGTATTGTGATTGTAAAAAACTAGCTTTTACTAAATAAACTAAACCATGCAGAAATTCTTTATTTCAATCAATTGGGAAGGAAATAATCGATTTATTAAACATTTACTTTCCTTTTCTCTTTGGCATCTAATATTTTAAGCGCTCCAAAAATAGACGACAAAATTTATTTTAGTGTCCACAAAAAATGAATGACAGATTACGGTCTAAAAATAAATCAATGTTATTATTAGTATGTAAACATAAATCCGCCAAAGGTCAATTTAATGTACTTGCATTGATACGTGTAAATTGTAACATACTTACTACGTCGATTCTTGAAGACTTTCATCCTCATTTTTGTTTGCTTGTTTACAAATAAATTAATTTAATGCATAATAACTTCTTTGACGACCCAGATTGAACTCAAATGATGATCTTGATAAAAAATGTTTTAAATTTGGGAAACAAATTAGTTATTGCCAGTAACTGCAGTGCAAGGAGATCTTTGATCTTGTATACTGCTGTGTCCTAAATATTTGGTCCAATGAAATATGACGTAAGTAAAGCAAACATTATTTTAAAAATATGTGGGTCTCGGAGGAAAGGCTTTTCTGTAACTATAACTTCTTAATCTGTAACTATATTTATCATTATAAAAAATTTGAAGTGGAAATGAGGAACATTGCTACATTAAAATTGATTAAAAAATAATCCGAAATAGGCTTTCCCCTTTCAAAATATTTCATTTTATTATGATAATTTACCCAATTAACTGTATGTTTATATATTTGTTTACTATCTTGTGTATTTCAATATTGCTTGTTTGGAAATTATCCATTTTTTAAAATTAGTATCGAGTCTTTTAAATTTGAAATATACAGGGTTTGCCTAAACCTTAACGACATATTCTATCTTATTAAAAGTTTAATGAAGGAGTTAAAAAGCTTTATAATTTTGTATTTTTTTATTCATAACTTAAATACAGGACAAGATTATTTAACAATATTTGAGGGTGATACTTTTCTAACATTAACTATTTATCTAAGTACTCATGAATTTATGAAAATATACTCCAGTGTCGTAGTTATTGAGTTGCGAGTATTAAGAAAGAAATTGCATTACTAACATATCTAAAATTCCAAGATATTTTTTAAATTCTAGATCACTAATTGCAACAATAAAATTACAAACCAAGTAAGTGTCACTTTTAATTATTTCGTTTTAGTTTTTCTAACGAAGAATATTTATCTATAAGAGAAACAATGTGATCTAAAGATACGCGAGTAGGTAGAACAATTTTTCTTTCTTCTGATATTATATCAGAATCAGGTGTTACCAAACTAACAACAGGCCACTCATTATTAGATAGTTTTAACCATGGTAGACCCACATACCATGTGGCATGGCTAAGAAACTCAGAGGTAAACAATCCTCTGGAGGCACAGTCAGCGGGATTGTGCTTAGACTGAACATAAAACCAGCTAGATGGTGAAATACATTCTTGTATTAAAGTCACACGATTACTGATAAAAGTTTTCCATTTATGAGCTGATGTTTTAACCCAATGTAAGACTACTGTAGAGTCGCTCTAAAATATTTCATTTTTGTTAATTTTATCGTGGTAAGTAATTAAGACAAATTTTAGAAGTTCTGACAACAGGTATGCGGCACACAATTCCAATTTTGGTATAGAATAGTATCTTATACAACAAGAATGTGGAATATGCCATTCTAATCGTGTTTTAGACTATACTTTCTCCAACAGGATTTTAGAAAACATACAAAAGAGTTGTTTAGTTGTACATATTCCATTACAGTATGTTAGAATAACATTCTAACACAGTATGGTGGAATGACATGTATTACAATCTAATTTTTAGTTGTGGAATATGTACTTTCTAAAATCGTGTTGGAGAAATGCGTTTAAAAGGAGCTATTTTTGATTTCCTACAAATAAGATTAATGGAAGTGGTTCTGTCGGAAGTTTCAAATCCAAAATAAATAACTGCGGCATAACCAGGTTTGGAACCATCGCAGAAACCCTGAATTTGACAGTTGGTAATGTTTAATGGCACGCAGCAACGAGGGATGCATAAGTGAATAAAAGAAGAAAGTTCGGATTTACATTTATCCCAAATGCAGGTATTGTCTCTGTATACGGGTATTCTAATGGGAACGCCAGACAAGCAGTCCGAGAATACCGACGAAGATCCCAAATAGACATTAACATCGAGAAGAAGGTAACCCTGCTCCAAAAGATCCATTCGTCTTACTGAAGTGAATGTTCAAAATGAAAAAGATATAATAGATGCTGCATTGACAATACTTTAATTAATGTTCAGTGTATAGCAAGTAATCTTCATTTATCACCTAATTTTGTATGTCATGTATTACATACGTTTCATCACCAAAATGTTACATGCTGGAGATGTTTCTCAGCGATTAGAATTTTGGTGCTGATTACTTCACCAACATGCACAAAATGATAGGTTCATATCGCTTTTCATCTGGTCTAGTGAAGCGTGTTTTACTAGAGGTGGCATAAATAATAATTATAATGAACTTATCTGGACGTTAGAAAACTCTCATGCAATTAGATCAAGACGATTTCAGTGTCATTCATTTTCAACAATAATTTACAGCATGTACATATTTAAAATGATCGTTTAGATGCATATCTATTTAGAACTTTCTTGGAAAACAACTTTTATTGATTTCATTGATGACTTAGGGCTTAATATTGCCCAAAATATGGTGGTATCAGCACGATGGCGATGGTTAAATGATCATTTCCCGAATAAATGTATAGGTCAACAAGGTCCAATAGCATGACCACCGCATTCCCCAAATCTAGCTGTCAAATAAAAAAAACAAAATGATACAAATAATAATCAACGTTATAGCAACCATCATTTTTATTTATCAGGCTACTTTGATTGAAATATGAAATATTTTTAAAATGCTCGTAACTTCTATACAAAAACGAAGTGAACCTATGTTCATATAAAAAAAAATTTGGCATTAACCCAGCTACCATCAGCCTAAGTTTGTCATAGAGCTTGTAGAACACCCTGTATAGTATCTTTAAAATTTATCATTTATGTTGCATCGTTATATTTTCTATTTTTTTTAATAATGGTAATATGATAAAGATAATATACATTGTAATATTAAATTACTTAAATATTTAAAATAAATTATTGCATTTTTAATTAATACATAAATTAGTAACGTCCACGAAGATAAATAGTGCATATTTCAACGCACAACAACATTATCAAGGACTATTAAACAAACAAATAAAATCCTCCACTGATTTTATCTAAATTGGGTTAAAATAACAATCCTGACAAACAAGGCCCAATAGTTGTGTACAGACACATATAATATTGAGACAATAATCACTTGTCAATAGATGAGTAAAATGCCTCCCTAAAGCATTAATTATTTATTTGACGATTACTGATATTCCACTGAATAATCTTTGTGCCTGAAGATTCAGTCTTTCAAGATGTCTCTAAGTGAACACATGGGGAGTTTTAAGCATTCGCTTATAATACAAGAAGGAGAACAGCATATTGGTGAGATTATTTTACCATCTATCGTTAAAGTCTCTCATTATTTGTTTCCTGTTAGTTATCAGTTGATTTAGTGCATGTCTTATCTGAACGGATTATAATTTTTGCACATATTTAATTTTTCAAATACTTTGCTCTGGATAACCTTTGGTCGCCATTAGACTTACGTATGTAGTCGATTATGTAGTAACAATATTCATCATTTCATATTTAAAAAATATAAATAATAAAATAATAATAATAATAAAATTTACTTTAGAAATAATTTTGTGATGGTGAAAACAGAACAAAATTACTACATATTTCAAATTTATAAAATCAATAACATTTTTACTAATAATATATTCCAATAATATCAACACATATCTCATCTTTCCTCTGAATCTATGGTATTTTTCGGCATAAACGATAATATTTTAATATTTCTAATTATATATGGGTTAAATTAAAGGTTAATAAGCAACAAAGTGTTTCAGATTATGTGGAAAAAGCCGAGGTGGCGGATTTTGAAACAGCAATTCACTTTGCAAGTAAGTACTTCAATGATTTTATCAAATAGTGTAGTATAAGATAAGTATATTCATAAGTATTTCCTAAAGGACAAAGTTATTGAGACCTATTATTTTTATATCATATATATAATATAATATCACTGATTCAATTAATTGAAAAATACATCATGAGCCCCCCTAGAACTGATGTGAGCCGCCCCTGGATAAAGAATGTAAACATATTTGGAATATAAAAAATCAGATCAACACACGTTCGAAAAAAGATAATTGCTAACATTATGGTTAAATACAAATGTAAAATAAATGAAGAAAAAGTGTGAAATAGATAAAATATCTACCTTTTGTATATTGTGCTATATGTCCTGTCGTATCATGCATGTATCCGGATGATCTAAAAATACAGAAAGTGTAATATCTACATAAGAACCCACCCCTTGGTGGTGGTTTTTGCAAATTAATATTTCTTGAACGACTAGGCGACAGAATTGAAAATAAAACAGTTAAATACATTTTGAGATTATTTTCATCAAGTTGGAAATCATGAAAACATGTGTTCGTACATTTTAGAAAATATTTTCTTGTCATTGACGATGGAAGTGCTAAGTATAACTTATTCTAAAAAATTAGACCTCAAATAAAAAGAGGTACTGTAGGTATACTTTTCGTGCAGAAAGCACGCTGGTAAAAAGTTTTGAAGAAAAAAAATTAAGAGAAAGACTAAACACCATTCCGCAGAACTAGTACCTTCTGTGTTACTTGATAAAACTACCATATCAATCACGGTCAAATAGACTATTTACAACTACATACGAAATTCTATTAAAGTCGGCTTAGGAGTTCAAGAATTCTTTGCAAAAAACAAAATTTTAGACCCAATGCCAAGGGGCTAGTTCTAGGGCATTAGAGCCCTTTAAACGAGGGGTAACCCACTGATTCAGATTTGTTAAATAATTCCGGATATTTCCTCGTCTTTATACTTCGTACATGCTTATATATACTTCCTCCATGTCGCTGTACTTCCCTGTATGAATCTATTTACTTTTGTAATATGTGACAATTTCAAAAACCGTAAATGATTTAAAAGCAACTGTGCAATATATTAAAGCCCGAATAAATAAAGACCAATTCTCATTAGAGCAAGCGAAAGAAGAAGGCAGTTTGAATTTGGTAGTTCAGCCTAGGACTTTCTTCGTGTAGTGATAGCCATAGAAATCACCAAATTATTTCTCAGAAAAGCTGCAATAAAAATCGAGGAAGACCTATATTTTGAAAGTGCAACAGTCTTTTAGATATGACGGCTTTTGCAATACGCTGCTTTTTAGTGACCAGGCCTACGTGCAAGAGACTTGTAACTTGCAGAAAGAATTTCACACTGTAAATCTTTTGATTGCATGAGATTGAGCGAACGGGAAAAAAATTGAAAAACTAATTGTATCTACTTGTCAGCTAAATGTACCTTTTTATAATATTGCATGAAATCATATCAAGCACTCAATATACTTTTCCTTTTATTTTTTTCATGTTATAACATAGAACTGTTAATGCTAAGATATCGTCTGACGAAATGGTAGACGTCTTTTCTGTTGTGGATATTGCTGCATAACACATCACAAGATTAGACTGTCTGGTCAAATCCGTCAAATAGGGAATACTTATCTAAAAAGCCATGCGCTGCGACGCAGCTACCGGCGACTAGTCTATAATATGACGAGAAATTCACGAACTACTAGATGCCGTTATAAAATTCCAGATGCCAGATGTAGGGGTGATCAACAATTTGTTTACAATTGGCGCTAAGATTATAAAGCTTTTAATTGCCATGGATGTTGTGTTTCATAATGTAATTATTTGTATTTATGTATTTTTTATATGAAAGCGTATTTTAGGGCTTTAGAAACAAAAGGATTATTATACCTTCAATGCTTACCTGTTTATACCTGGCAGCTTGATAGTTGTACTGAGGAGCAAGTAGGCAACCTAGGTTTTTCGAATTCCTTGTGTCATATTCTCTCATCTAATGCTCGATTTATATGAATAACAAATGGGGGAAGTTGATGAAATTAAGTTAATTATAACTAATATTATTTAACACCATCGGTACGCGATTTAACTAGGCAACCCATTTGCGATTTATCAATCTAAGTACTATCTAACATATAATCTTTGTCATCATTAAATAACAGGTGAGGGTATATATTGCTAATGCCGGATCTTAGACTACTAAAAAAGTTGGCCGGCTAAGAATCTGGCGTCATTCTTGTTTATAACTCAAATATTTTCTAGTAATGGATTTTATACTTCTGCATATATGTTTGCGGTTCCTTCTATGTATGTTAAGTAAATTAAATTTTGAGAAAATTATTTTGCAAATATTTATCATCAGATTTAAAAGATTTAATATGAATCAGCTGTTCCAATTAAATCCAAACATTTTTACTGATAACTAGTAGGTAGAAATCGAATATTATATGTTGAGCGAAGAAGTTTGCTCAGCCGAGGCTAAACAATCTAGGCGAAATACATAATGCGATTGCTGCTCCGATTGATATATACTGTTTGTCTTCAAGCGCCAAAATAAAAAAATATAGATATGATATGACTAATCATTTTATTTACTAAATAAACGTCCTATATGTATGAATTAAATATAATGCCATTTAATTAACATTTTTTAATTATTATAATTTAAATTATCACATCAAGTTCAAAATTCTTAATGTCTCTTGTTAACGTTGAATATTGAATATATAACTTTGTACGGTGCAGCAGAGATGGGCATTTACGCGTCAATTTTAATTGTCGACATCTACGTGTAGACTTCGCGTAAACTATGTAAACAACGTAGACTATGTAAACAATGTAGACAATGTAGAGAATGTTGAACAGCTGTTCTGTTTAACCTAAAATTTTTACATGACGCCGTATGTTTTTTTATATTCTGTGTAATTAATCATTTAGTGCTAGTGTTTTGTTGTTTTAAATATAGTGAATATATTTAATAATAATAACAAAATTGAGCGGACGAAATATCAATTCTAATTTCGGCTGGCTACGATTCGAATTAGTAAAATCGAATAAAAAAATATGCCGCAAATTGTTTGAAATATCCTAACCTAACCTAACCTAACCTTACCTAACCTAACCTAAAGAATACTGCTACAGCACGCCTTCAAGCACACAGATATGAACAATAATTACAATATCAATGTTAATTCATTGAGTGATTTAAATTAGATATCGTAAATATAAATAAAATAAAATTAAAAACTTACATATTTTCAGAAATGTATGTGTGTTGTCTAAAAAATCACAAGAGCAATCAAGTTTTAGTAAAGTTTTTAATTCAAAAAGCAAATAATAATTATAAAAATTAACTGCAATTACAGCAAACGAAGAACGTTAAGAGAAATTTGCTACCAGATTACTCCAGTAGTGGGGATGAGATTGTTACTATGAGTATTGATAAAGAAAATACAGTTCCAACAGCAACTTCTGCAGCAGAATTAGAAATGTAAATTTTTATTTTATTGTACTAATTACAATTTTAAATATGTTCAATATTATTTTATGTAAAGATGTCGTTATAATGAATTGTTGACATTGTCTACATTATCTACATTGTGGATAGGTACTTCCAAATTATGTCTACATCTAGGTCATTGTCTACGCGTAGACAATTCTGTTGTCTACGTTGCAATTGTTTACCTGCCCATTCCTGCGGTGCAGTTGCTTAGGTTTACAGCACTACTAGCTGTTTTTGTGTCAAGACTGACAGTTCTGTCGTTAATGGACACATTGCCAGTCATGTTGTCGGAGTATTTCTTAGAATTGCATCATTATTGGCAGAAAAATGTCGAATAAAATTATTTTCAATAGCAATGTTTCTAATTTCGCCTGAAGTACTAGGCTCATTATGTCTTAAAGGGTTTAGAATTTTCATCACTATCTGTTTCTTGTTGCGCGCAGATTCTTCAATATATTTTTCGGAAAGCCCGGTTGATTTCCATCCACCATGTTGTTTTAGTGTTGTAATATATCCATCTTTGTCAACTTAGTTGCCGAGATCCTTCTAGGCTATGGCCTGTATATTCATGTGGATTTGACGTTTCGATTTTTTTATATGCCCACTACAACACTGATATTTAATGAAAAATTTATCAAAGGTTATGTATTTTGGTCGAAGACTTACATATTTGCTGTGGTATATATTCAAATAAAAATCTCCAATTATAGTAAATGAACGATGTATTTTGGTTTTAGTGTTGGGATTAAGTGTCGTAAATCTTTTTTATCATTAATTTTTAATTCTTCGTCTACATGCTCCTGCGATTACAAATATTAGTACAACTTAAAATATATTATATTTAAATTTTATAAAAATAACTGGTCTAGTAAAAAATTTTAAATGCAGGTACGTACCTTTGCTGCTAAATATTTATCATCAGGTACCTTACTGAGGAATTTGTCAAACTATTCTTTAAAGAAAACTTATGACTTTTTAGGCTTATAGTTATCGCCTTGTCGCTTCAAATATGCAGTTAATTTAGACTAATTATAAATCTTTATATTGTATTCCACCTTAGATATTATCATAAAATATTGCGTCTACAATAAACTCTTCAGTTTTTGTGATAAAATATTCTATCATCACATTTTCGAAGTAAACAGTTGCAATTTTTTTTTTCGTCCAGTTCACAAATTTATGGTATACCTACTATATTGTCATAAACTTTTTTCGACTTTCCTGGAATTACTGTTGCCACTGAGTGATGAATTTGCTATACTCGCGACAAGAATTAAGACATCTTACGTCACGGCTGACGTTACATATTTGTTTTTATTGTCAACGTAATTTTCGATATTTGGTTACGTAACAAGTAATAATTTTTTGCAATTTAGCGCAATATATAATGCAATGTAGTGTAGTATATAGTATTATTACTATCAGTTGCAGTTTCTTAAATATTTTGATGAAAATATAATGAATTATTTATTTATTCGTATGACGTAAGTCGTCTGAATTCTTGTCGTGAGTATATTTTTCGTATCTTGTGGAGTGCGCTGAATTTCAATCTTTATCTGACAACTAGACCAAATGTCAAATTTATCACTGACAGTTTATAAAAACTTAAACCCACATAATTTTAATATCCGTTACCATGGACATGTACAGTTTTTCTTAGTAAAGTAATGAAAATAAGTTGTACTAATAAAACAATTGACCCCTTCTACTGCACGTATTGCGTTATATAATCCGCTTGAAAAAAAAACTATTTTTAATGCGTGTATTTTATATTATTTTCTGTATATATAAATGTTTGTTGTTTCAGCTGTGTATATTAAGTAAATAATACTTTGAAACCACCATTTATGCTTAGTAATTTGTTATTGCTTGATTTTTCGATTAGCACACCTTTATGGATTTATTAGGAAC
The DNA here is from genome assembly GCA_025584915.1 of Monochamus saltuarius. Classification (NCBI taxonomy): domain Eukaryota; kingdom Metazoa; phylum Arthropoda; class Insecta; order Coleoptera; family Cerambycidae; genus Monochamus; species Monochamus saltuarius. The sequence goes on from CM046726.1 coordinate 11,894,944, forward strand.
AGATTATTGCTTTTCAGATTTGGAAAATCCATATGTTTATGCAATAGATACTCGTTTGTATGCTAAGTAAATCTAATTAATTTATATCAATTAGGCACGTTTTATGGAAGTTAGTTTGGCATTAATTAGCAACTAAATCATCAATAAATAAAATTTCCAGATTAAAAAATGTCAAATTGATTTATTCCAATTTAAAATAAAATACTGCTTTGGCTTATAAATATAGACATATTTTTTAACTTTGATCTTGAGTAATTGAATAATTTGACAGACTAAAAAATAGTATAAAATGTAGGTCCACAGTGTCAAAAGTGTGAGTGACCGTTTTGAAAGGGACTCTACAGGGTGTTAAATAAAGAGTGTAAAATATTTCAGGAGGTAATAGTATGAACCAAAATAAGCAGAAAAGTCTTAATAAACATGGGCCCGCAAAGTAACGGTTGCGGAGATATGGACCACTATTCATTCGTTTTTCATACATTTTATTTTATTAGGAACAAACCGACAAAGGAAGCTTTTAACAAACAAAAAACAAAGTTACAGAAGATGTTTTAAGTGTCCTCCGTCCATTTCCAAGCAGGCACGAAAAATATTTGGTACGCCACTGGACAGAGTAAACATGCAATTTTTAGAATGCCCAACCTCTTCACCATATAAAAGGTCTCTGGTAAAAAAATCGTCAGATATTTTCCTGTAGATTTACTTGACAGAAGTCAACTGTACATAAAATTTATAATTAAACAAATACATAAAATAGCCATGTAAGCTGGTTTTAAAACAGCCACTGTCTAGTGTGAAAGTAGAATCATTGTTAAATGTCAGAAATTTTGTTTGCGATAGCAATTTCTTTCTTAAATCTGATCACCCTGTATATATCTGTTGGAAAGCGAGATAATAGATATGATGTACTTACATTTTTTACTTGAAATTTTGTGAAGAATCTATTGCTGAAGTTTGACTATTTAAACTTGACCCTGTATATCATGCAGCAAAATAAAAACATATTTCGGACACCTTGTATAAATGCATTGATGGAGGTAGGGTAGTATTATATATGCATTTTCAGTACCTAAACGAGTAGCAATATAAATATGTAAATATTTACATGGCATACTTTCCCACATATTCAAAGTTCAATGAAATATGTAATTTTTGTTAATGTGACAGAAATCTTTATAGAATTATCCCTAAAAATTCTTTTTTCCATAATAAGTTCAATGCTCGATTTATTTGGATTCATCTTGATTATAATTCATAAGCTTCATACTATAAATATAATGTAATCATAACTTGACTACTTTTCAATTTGTTCTCACAACGTCAAAAGTCTTGGACCCCCTTGTATATAACATGATTCGATTAAACGTAGTGGTTTTTCTTAATGTGGTAAAAATGTACATGTACTTAGGGAACAAAAAAGACAATAAGGAATTGCAGACCATAAACCTTTACTGTATTACCAACGTTTTTATAAATCTGGTCAGCAAAGTGTTCCTTTGAATGTTTCTATATAATAATGGCAGGACGTGAAATTTATGCATTTACCCGAGCAAGAATAACTGCTTTACACGATGCATGTCATTCTAATCATCAGATATATATTGGGCATTCCTTCTCATCATCATCTGTTGTACGAATAATACACAGGTATCAAGAAGTTGATACAGTGGAAAACAGACTACGTAGTGGACGTCCTCGAGTATCTAATGAAAGGGAGGATCGATATTTGGTGCAATATGCCCGTAGACACCGCACATCTTCAGATTCAGCTCTCAGGGCCCACTCAAGGTACATTTCGCCGTGTTATATCGACACCTACTATTCGAAGACGACTCCTCAACGCAAATTTACGTGCTATAAGACCATTACGGGTCCCCACTCTACTTCCAAGGCACCGTGCTTCCCGTCTCCAGTGGGCGCGGGAGCATAGGGGTTGGCTTTTACGCCAGTGGCGTCTTATTTACAAACGAAACCAGAATTGAGCTGGTTACTGACAATCGACAACGAGTCTGGAGATAACCAGGTCGTCAACAGCGACTTCGTTTTCCCTTTGAAATTGCTCCGTATGAAGGGGGTACTGTAATGATTTGGGGTGGAATGATGTTCAACCGCCGCACCCCATTAATTTGCGTACCACAGAATATGGCCCAGTCAAATTTACATCAAACAAGTTATTACGCCCATTATCTACCCCCTACGTAATGATTTAGGTAAAAATTTTGTGTTTATGGACGACAATGCTCAACCACATCGCGCAGTGTTCAAGAGACACCCGAAGCAGGACATATCAATAGATTGGGTCTCCTGACAAGAATCCTATTGAAAACGTGGGATTTCATAGCCAGAGCCATTCATAATCATATGCCCCCAACTCAGACCGCAGATGGGTTAGTCGTGGCGGCAGAAAAGGAATGGAACGATATTCTGCAAGAGACCGTTAACCGCTTGATTATCTCAATGCACAGACGTGTCTATATGCTATTATAGGACATGGTGGAGCTCATGCAGACTATTACTCAAGTAGAGACCTTGCTTTGTTACTCTTTTTGATTGAATAAATTTTGTCAAAAATGTTACACATTTTCTGTGTTTTAATTTTTAAGTATCTACTCAGTTTATCGAACATATTCTTTTCACAAAAAAAAAAAAAAAATCAGAAAACAATGTACTTTTATAAATGTATTTGGTTTTTCTTTAAAAAGAATGAGGAGGAGTCCAAGACTTTTGACGTTGTGTGTAATTAAAAATGTTTAATACAAGTGGGCCTCAATATTTCATTTCATTACCCCTTTACGTTTTCATGAAATTATAGATTTTTGCTTCTTCCAGAATTTGGAAAATTTCAAGGCATCCTTCTCGGAATATGTGGAATGATTTATGCAACATGTGCCATAAGTACCACAACGTTATCTTTTGTTTTGCCGTCTGCAGAATGCGATTTTCACTTATTATCCGCGGACAAAGGAAAATTATCAGCGATGCCCTTAATTGGTAATGTATAATTCACATATATAACACTTATTTTATATCCCATCAATTTCTGTTATACCAAAGTTAGAATGTTCACTTTGCTCAATTTTGAGTAATAATTTCCAATTTACAGGTATGATATTTGGGTGTTCTATCTGGGGCTATATTGCCAATTCGCAAGGAAGAAAAATAGCTATAATGCTATCGCTCTGTGTTGACTTTTCAGCTGCTGTTATATCATCCACAGCGCGTAGTTTTGAACTATTTCTAATATGCAGATTTTTCAATGGATTCGGGTAAGTGTTTAATATTTACTTAATTATGTATTTATTTATTTTCCGTTATGACAATAGTAGTTGTTGTATAGGAATAGTCATGTTAACTTAGGTCTTTAGGTCGAACAAAAATATATGGTTTTATAATCACGAGTAGGCTATACTACAATGACTTTAAGATTCACTGTTATAACCTAGGTCTAAACCCGAACTTTTAGATTTGGCACATAAACCATGGAAAGTTATACCAAATCTGCAAGTTATATTTTAGTTCCAGTTTAAACTTAGGTTACAAAAGTGGGTTCATTCAGGTTAACTTAGACATGCATGCAGTAAATGGTGCCACGGTATTCTAGACCTGGAATGTTTTGGAACAAGTTGTATAATAATAAACCGTGATTAATCTGTCGGTATTCAGATTTGGAATTTTTTTTGCGAACGAGAAATAAAACGTCGATATATTAAATTAAACATTCATTTAGTTCAACGCAAAATCTAACAAACAGTACTATTTCTATGAAACTAATTAAGTAATAGTATAAAATTATCATAAGAGATGCTGTTCAAAACAGCTTCCATTTTCTCTTACACATAAATGAACCCTTCACCGAAAGTTAAAGTCTACTCAAATCAATAATTGAAAATTATTTTTATAACGGTGCATGTATTGTTGATGCGGTTCCATAAACCTTGCTTAGTTTCAATAGTAGTCGAACATACAAATTATTTTAAAGTCCCCCAAAGAAAAAAGTCATATTTATTTAAATCGAGCGATCACGGTGGTCAGTGTTGAGGTCAGTTATTTCCGCGACCTATCCCTTCATTTAGAAACTGTTGCGTAGGTGCACCATCGTGCATAAATCACATTTCACGGCGTAACTGGAAAGGAAAATTTTCCAGTAGTTCAGGAAGAGTATTTGGTAAGAAATCCAAATAAGTGGCGTCGTTTAAGAGATTTAGTAAAATAACTGGACCAATCAAATACCACCTGCCCACACATTTATTCTAAACTCTCTTTGATGGTAATATGTTACTGTTGGATATGGATTTTGATCTGAATATTCATGATAGTTGTGCATATTTATAATCACTCTCCGTGTAAAGCCATCTTCGTCCGTGAAAATAATGATCCTGTGAAAACCAATATTCTGACCTAGAATGAAATTACAAAAAATCATCCTTAACTCGGGATCTTGCGGTAATCTTGAACTTTCTGAAAATGATATGGACGCAGTAGATTACGTCGTATAGTTCGATGCACCGTGGTATGTTAAATTGCCGGGATATTCTTCTGGAACTGGTTTGAGGATCAATTGCAGTACTAAAACGTGCTTCTTATTTCGTGCATTTACGACCTCCAACATAAAAAAGTGTAAAATTGAATGTTCTATTAAACTGGTAGACCTTAATTGTAAATTAAGTTAAGGTTAAAAAAATTCATAAAATTTTATCAAACTCCTAAACCACATCTTGAGATGCCGGTCACTTCAAGTTTCTACCAGCTAAATTCGTCTAGGTATAAAATAAATAAAAATGTACAAAATTTAATTGTTCTGTAGTTTTTTACGATTTTTCAAGATATTTTCTGAGGTTATTATCTCCGCAACCGTAGATATGAAAAAAATATATATGAAATATCCTTGTATCCAGCTGTTCAATGTCCACTGAGTTGTGAATCACCCTGTGTAAATGCAAATCATATTTCTCCCAAAGTAATTATTTGGTGTGGTAGTTAAAATCCTTACAACCTAGACTAAAATATTCTTAAACACTACAAGAAAATGTAAACCACAAAATCCTTTAATTATTTGTTTGCTTATTTACGAAGAGATTAGTTTGGGTGATGTGACCTATCTGGTAAATTCTGGATTCTAGACGTAGTCGAGGTAATAAATTTAAGGAATATTTTGTTAACGTCAGTAACTTTCCAATGTTTAAAAAGTTAACAAAGATTATATGCTTGATATTAATTATGACAAATGTTACAAATATTTATGCTGTTGTGTTAGGCTTATCTGGTTACAAAGAAAGATAAAATGGCATTTGTGAAAGTAGCAGGTCACTAGAGTTTCCTATTTTTCTCCGGAAAGCAAACTAACTAAATCCAAAGCAGATATTTATCGTGCAAAGTATGTCGTAAAATAAATATATTTGTGTAAACTGTATCGTTCCGTATTAAAAAATTATACCTATACATTAAAATTGTTTATTACAACCATGACAAATAAAGACAGCATTTCAAGGACGTTCTAAATAATGAGCATTTCGTCAACAACAATTAATGTTACAACAATTACTTTTGTACATGAACCTTTTGATATACAAACGAATAGTCATTAAGATGATAGTAAAAAGAAGAAAATTTTCTAATTGTTATATTCCACAAACAAAAATTATCGTTTGTAAACTCATTAGATAAACTTAAAATAAATTAATATATTATATTATTAACAATTGTATAGATACTATTGATCTGTTAAAATTAAATCAACCTTGAAATAGGAAATGTAAACAATGTAATCATAGTGTTTTTTTTTTAAATTTCTTCAGTGCTTTACAGAATTGAAATTTAAAAATAGGTTTTTACTTGAGCAAATATAAATAATGCGATTTTAAATTATTCAATTATTTACAGAAATAACTTAAAATAGTCAAACAACCATTTTTAAAAAATATTAATTCAATTTTTTCATTTTGAATTATACATTTTTTATTTGTTATTATAATCTTTATTAAATTAATCCAAATTCATTCTATACATATTCCAAAATACTTATTAATAATAGAACGTACAGGCCGTTGTCCTGCTGGAAGTTGTTCCAGAAGTACTTCTGTATAGAGTTAATCAAATCAATTTTATAAAAAGTGTTAGCACATAACATATTCATCATATTTTCATGGATATCTCTTTACATTTTAACGCATGTTTTCAATTATTATTTTGACTTCTGCAACCGTATCTTGAGAGGTTGATTAAGAATATCTGCATCTGCATTTGCAAATTTTTTAGACACTAACATGTAACATATCTAATCCAAGGCTTTACTCTTACAATTTGAAAGAAAATACTAATACTAGTTAGGCTACTGATCATATATATAGAGTGTTAGAGGTTTGACTGCCATAATTATTAACAGGCATTTGATAATTTTTTTCTCGAAAACGGTTGGGATTTGGTCCTATATTATACTTATTATACTTTGACAGATGATAGTTGGGTTAATGTAAAACATTTTTTTTATATAAACATATGTCCGATTCGTTCAGAAGTTACAAGCATTTAAAAATTATAATTTGATATTTCAATAAAAGTAGCCTGCTATAACAATAATTATAATTTGTGTCATTTTGTTTATTCACTTAGTGTTAAAGTGCTAAATAAAAAATGCATTTATTTACAACTCCATCGTATGGAGATATAGACATCAACTTGCCCTTTAGTGCATTAATTCGTAAACTTTGAGGACAAGGTAACCTCGCTCCAAATAAGCCCTTTGGTCCTACTGAAACTGAAGTGAATGTACAAAGGGAAGAAAATAATAACAGATGCTGTCATTAACGATTCTTCAATTAGTGTTAAACGTAAACGTGTAGTAATTTTCATTTATCACCTAATTTTGTATGGCGTATATTGAACAGAGGAATGTTAAATTTGTTTCATCGCCAAAACATACAAGCGTTGCATGATGGAGATGCTCCTCGGCGATTAGAATTTTGTCGCTGGTTACTTGAACAACATGCACAAAATGATAGATTCATTTCGCTTTTCAAGTGCTCTGAGTCTGATGAAGCGTATTTTACTAGGGACGGTATATAATCATAATGAACATATCTGGGCATTACAAAATCCTCAAGCAATTAGATCAGCAACGTTTCAGTGTCAAAGTTTGGGGTAGCATTTTTAAAGATTATTTACTGCCTAGTACTTATTTTAAATGATCGTTTAAATGCAGATCTGTATATAACTTTCATAGATAACAGCCTTTCTGATTTCATTGATGAGGAAGGGTTTAATATGGTTCAAAATATGTGGTATCAGCACGATGTTGATGATCATTGCTGATTGTTGAAAAGCTATTATCTCGAAAATGGCCCATTTCTATGACTAATGACAAGTATACATTTTTTCCAGAAAAACAATGTAAGTTAAAGATTTTCAATAAAAAATGTGATAAAGTTAAGGCCAAAAAAGTTATGCTCACATTTACGTCACAAATATTGTGGATGTCCCCTATAAGGAATACGTCGAAATAGACAACAGATTATGCTTTCTCATATTCAAAAACATCTATTCCCAAATTTTTAAAGTCAAACACAATGTAATTATTACAAAAAATCACTTTTTAAATTCCAACTTTGACACCCTGTATGTTTTTTATTATCAGCTTTTTATTAAGACGTATTGGCCTAAACCGTAATATTTTGAAGTGAAAAATCTAGTATGCCCTGTATCTGTTAATAAACTGTACCTACTTTAATTATGGTTCTCTTATTGAATTCACCTCTGTTTTAGCATCATCGGAGCTACAAGCATTATATTTTCCTATTTGGGAGAATTCTTGTCAGTGAAACACAGAGACTCTATGCTTGGAAAATTGGAAGTTTTCTGGAACGTTGGTATAATAATACTACCAGGTAAAGACAAAACAGGTACTCTTAAGAAAATCGTTACACACTCTTCTGGAAACTGTTCCTCAATTTTTAGTAGTACACAACGCTATTTCAGAATATTTTATTATTTTAAGCTAGGATCTGTAATGATTTTTTATCTTTTTCATGCAGAGTAGGTTGCCAGTCTGGCTTGCCCGATATTTTCGTGGTATTTTTGTTACGAAGACTTCCAGTTTAGAACAGTCAGTCTGGTCCGAGCTACTTCTTGCAATGTAAAATACCACATGCTATAAATTTACTGTTTATTAAGTACGTCTCATTTTTCTAGGAGTCGCGTGGTCGCTACTAAACAAGACTCTTCTAGAATCTTTCGCTGATCACGGAAACTTCAGTCCATGGAGGATATTCGTTTTGGTTTGTAGCCTGCCGAGTTTGATTAGCATGGTAATGCTTTACTTTTTGCCTGAAACGCCCAAGTTCTTGATCTCTAAAGGAAAGTATGATAAGGCAAGGCTTGTCTTTCAGAAAATATTCGCTTGCAATAGCGGGGAATCCATGTATTTGTATCCAGTGAGTATGAAATCTGTTACGTATTTTTTACTAAATGTAAAATAATATTAAAAACAAGAGCAAACGATAAGAAATAAAAATCTATTGCAATTTGGAAGAATAAATTTAATAGATGAGATGATAACATATAAAACGTGCTATTTACGACCTATTCGCACAAAGAACATAATTAAAGGCAGTTTCGAAAACATATTAATAATATTTATTAATCTAAGTAAATTAACAACAAAAACACACTCCCCAAGTACAGTACAAATAGAACAGAAAATACACAGTCTTACCGGTCTTACCAACTTTCATGAGCTACGAGGAGATTTGGCACTTGCACCGATTTACCGCAAAAGCTATCTGCTTAATTATTACTTCGATGTTTGTTCATTTTATATAACCATGGTTCGATCAATATTCAAATTTTCAGTTAGTTTTCACAAGATTGAAATGAAAGTAATAGAGAAAGCGGCTGAATTCATGCACTAGCACGAAGCAAGAAAAGAGAAAATACTATGTACTATCCACATCGGTTAAAGTCAAAAGCCACACAGTATTTTTCCTTCCATCGCTTTGTCTTAGTACACGAACACAGGATAAAAATGATCCTTCCCTTCGTTTGCAACTTTAAAGAAGTGTTCTAGATTATCGGGTTTGCACGACACATACTAATAAAAGTCCTTAATATTTGACCAATATTCATCGTCTTCATATGCATCAGCTTCCTTCAACGATTCTATCGGCAAAGTCGGCGGTGATCGTGCCTGCTTCGTCAATTGAATAAACTTTATTGAAAATATCGCATGTCAACTATCAAAATTATGTCAATATATGTGGTCTCGCCCTAAATATATTGGAGATCACAAAAATCCATCAATATATTGACATTATTCAAATATATTGCCCTTAAACTATCAATATTATTGTCAGTATCATCGTCAGTATCGCAAATATTGACAATATTTTTGAACATCTCTAAAATATATGTTCAAGATGATTTTTAAATGAAAAAACTAATTTTAAAATAAAGTAAAATAATGTGATGTAAGTCAACGCTACACAAACACATGCACTCCTTATTAATTGACAATATTGCTGACAATAATACATATTGATAAACTTATTGATCGTGTAGGAAGCGACTGACACGATTGTTAATCGAATGACGAAGACTGACAGAAAGTTTGATTAAAGCCCATTGATGGAACCTTTGATGGCAGTCAATTGATTGATTGATTTATGAGATCAGGGCATAACAATCCGCAGGATCACTATATATTAAAATAATAGCACCGGCCGTGAAAGCCTAAAAACCACTAGAGGCTTTATTTGATAATAATTTTAGGATAACTTTTAGAATTAATTTTAATTAACTAATACAAGTACAACACAATTATAAAAAGAAAATGTATCTATAGTTTTTATAAATTTTACATATACAGTGTGGCCACGGATGGACCTAAATCTTTAAATTTTTATTTCATATTTTTTCGAAAGAGGTAATTCTTCAAAAAAGTGTTGCTTGTCTTGAAATGTACAACCTATTGCAATAATAATGGCACCCTCTCAAATCAGTTTTTATTAGATCTCTATTGATGAGTGGAACAAGTAAGAACTTAAGCTGAAAGTAAATTTCGTTACGAATATGTGCAGTTCGAATTCGCCTAAGTTTTAGGGAGTGTCATTATTATTGCAATAGACTGCATATAATAGTATATTATTTAACGAGCGGTAATGCAGGTCATAACTCACGCAGATGAAGTTTGCAGCACGAGCCGCAGGCTCATCAAGTGAGTTATGACCATTACCAGAAGTTAAATACTATACTTTATCTACGACTATAACATCTTTTTTAGGACTATTATTAGAAATTGATTTGAAAACGTCAAAATTATTTTGTTAAAATATCAAATGACATTAGTCCCCTCAATGATAATAATTGACAGTTCCGCCTACTGACAGGCGTTGGCAATTTACACCAATGGAACGTAGTTATCGGCTTAAAAATTTCCAAGAATTTACTGCGTACACTATTTACATATCGAATTATCATTGTAGAAGCCCAGCCTGAGTTATAATAACTCACTATAAAAACTCACGCTATTTGTTTATTGATACTATTAATTGCTCAAAAGCAGTTGAAAAATTAATATATAAATTAATAGGAGTAGATAACAATGATAAAAATGGGATTGAAAATACATGGTGTTAAAAACATGCACACTATATTTCAGAATATCAATTTTAAATTATATTTTAGGTATTAACTCTCGAAGGAGAGTATGAAAACAACAACAATCTATCATTTAACAACAAAATGCCATTTATAGACCGCTTTAGAAAGAAATGCAGAAGCACGTGTCATCTTCTAAGCTCTCTACTATCTCAACCATATTTAAAATACTTGGGAATCACCAGCTTCGCCGACTTTGGATTGATGGCAAGGTAATTACTTTTACTTATTATTTGACAAGAAATAAAGGAATTAGATATAACTTTTAGTAACTGAACACTACGACGAATTCACTGTGTTGATGATTTCTGTTTTTTACTTAACTTTTTAATGAAGCCGCGTTCGGTGAAGGTTGTCTAACTTTTCGGCATTTTTTATCAATGAAACAGGTTATATTCGGCAAAGGAAATTGGTCGGAAACAAAAACAAACTATTTTCTAGATTTAGCTTCTTAGATATGTTTGAAAATTTATTGTTTGTTTAAATAGTATAATATATTTCATTCACGACCACTGAATTAAGAAGGTTTAATGCATCTGTTTTCCGTGGATTAAAGGCCTTTTAATACACTAGTGGATTAGGATTCATAATACCATGCCCTTCGATTTTATTTAGAATTATTATTATTAATATTAACATTACATTCATCTCAAGAACGATCTTGACATTTTTACTGGGATTATTTAAATTCATTCGATAAGCAGTTTCTGAAGGACTGGAGCGGCTCACAACTTCGCCAGGTACGTAGTACGTCTAGTGCTCAGCTGACAATCAATATTCTTGATTCAATTAAATTTGTCAAATATGACGTTTTTCAAAACCATAATTTTTCACCAGCTCTCATACGGCTTTCACTCTCCTAATTGACCGGTTTTGGCTGTGGTCGTGGATAAAACGTTGAACTACATTCGGCAAATAGACGATGAAAACCAAACAATAGGGATAATAAATAGGGAAGAGATAGTAGAACAGAAATTTTAAAAAAGGAAAAAGTGCTGGAAAGGTCTCAATACAAAATGAGGCCTAGATTTACGGCACGGACGCTGTAGTTAACAATCCCTGTGAAACTATCAATGAGGTATAGACAGGGAAGGGTTTACCAAAAGCTGGAGGGAAGGAATAATCTCCCCCATCTACAAAAAGGGTCAAAACAAGTAACAAAGAGTTATAGAGAGATTACCCTCTCGAACACAGCATACCTACAAGATATATGCAATTGTGCAAAAGTGGGCAAAAAGCTAAAGGCGCAATTGGATGGAAAAGAAATGATACCAGACGGGCAGGCTGCGTACAGAAAGGGTAGAGGTGCAATTGACAATGTATACCTATTGCACCATATAGTTAATAAAGAAATGCAGAAGGAAAATGGAAAGTTGTATGCGTTATGCATAGATCTAAAAGCGGCTTTTGATAATGTACAAAGACGAAAATTGTGGGAACACCTAAAGGACAGGGGAGTGGATAAACACATGATAGGATAACTTAAGGAGATATATAAAACAACGTTGAATAGTGAAAGTGAACGGGATGGAAAGTAGAGAAAGGTTTGGGTACTCGCATATGCAGATGACATCGTTATAGTAGCAAATGAAGAGAAAGAAATGAAACAGATGATAAGAACTCTTGAAATATATTTTAGGAAAAAAGATTTACAAGTGAATGTGGAGAAAACAAAATTGATGATTTTTGGAAAAGGAAGCAAAAAGAGAAAAGGAGTGGAATTGGGAAGGGAAACAAATAGATCAAGTAAACGAGTTCAAATACTTAGTGTTTCTTTTTAACTCAAGGAATACATTGCGGCACATATAAAAGATAGGGTAAGGAAGGCAAATCAAGCAATGGGGATAGCTTGGGGGATATGAGAAAGAAAATTCGGACATGACTTTAAAATACAACTAATGTTATTCGACAGTTTGGTTGGGAGCGTACTCCTATATGGAGCCTGAGTGCGGGATAGAGATAATTTAAAGAAATAGAAAAAGTACAGGAGAAATATCTAAGGTGGATACTAGGAACAGACAGAGAAACTCCGGGCTACATTGTCAGAGAATAAAGCCAAAGAGATAAAATGAGGATGAGAGTAGGAAACCTAGCAGTAAAATACGAAGAAAAAATAATGAGAAGGAAAGACTACAAGATACTACAACAGTGTTGGATAGAAAATTAGAAGGAAGGAGGAGAAAATATAGGGATAGACAGAGAGAAATACTACCGACGAAATGGGTATGCAACTACAGAAATAGAACGCTTAAGAACGGGAGGCAGACAGATGAGAAGATAATTACAGCTAAGAGAAAGATATAGACAGGCAAGAAAGAATAACAAAAATAAAGGACTCAAGATGCAACACAAAATATGAGAAGTTGATAACAGAGAAGATACCGAGATACTTAAAGACGGAAAGTATGAAGGAAAGGATAATGTTAGCAAGATTCAGGTGTGGTAATAAAGAAAAAGATAATAAATGGTGGACAGATGAATGTGAGAGAAGATGTAGGGTCTGTTGGGAAGAGAGAGAAACGATAGAACATCTACTGCGCGATAGTGAAGGAATGAGGGGAAGATATGAAAGCAGAGAGCAAATTTTGAACGAAGATGGAAGAGGTTTAAAATAGATGAAGATAGTTAGGAAAGTTAGAGAATCGAATCGGCTGGGCAGAACAGAGTTTAATTTTGTTTTGAGTTTTGTAATTAATGTCTACTGTAAGGAATATTGTAACTATTTAAGCCTGTAGGGCAAAATAAAAAAGAGTTTTACTGCATGCATAAGTGTGAAGTGGAGGGTATGGGTGAATATCAATGAACTGCACTATTATAGATATCATAGTTGCGGCAAGAATTCGGACCACTTACGTCACGACTGATGTTACGCAGATCGCGTTAAGAAGAATAATTTTTTGTAATTGAGTGCAATATATAGTGCAAACATTTAGTGTAGGATATAGTTTTATTATTCTTAGTTGCAGTTTCTTAAATATTTTGATAAAAATATAATGAATTATTTATTTGTTCGTATGACGTAAGTCGTCTGAATTCTTACTGTAACTATATACCATGTAGATTATATGTTACACTGAGATAAATATATTTTAGTCATTACTATTGATCATTCACAGTATTGCTGCAATATTCTCTCCTACATTTTCATTACAGTAGCTTTTGTTATTATTTCGTGATTTCATGATTTTGTTGCCTTTTCACGAAAATTAAATAAATACTTTTGTATAATCACAAATTCCAAAAGATATGCCCAGTATTAGAAAAAAAAAATAAGTAGATTAAATATCACGCAATATTTTTCAGCTACTACACTCTTATTATGTGGTTCCCTGAAATATTCGACAGATTTAATGCTTTCGAAGTGAAACATCCAAACAGGACGTCAAGCGTATGTGTGGTATCTGAGGATGTGAACAAGCATGAAAGCATATACAGTACGTTATGTGACTCCTCAATTAGCAATAGAGTATTTCTCGATACTATAATAATAGGACTAAGTTGTGTTCCCACATCAGTATCATTAAGTTATTTTATGAAGAAAATAGGAAAGAAAGCCGTATTAGGTAAGTTATAACTTCTAAAAAATCATGTTTTTCCTTTACGTTGAACTTTTATTGAGATTAAAGTCTTAGAAACAGTTGATACCTGATGAAGCACGCGAAAATAAATATACGTCAGTGAAAATTAAACAAAGCTTCTCAAGCTTCGTTCCAGACAGTCAAATAAAGATTTTTTGTTTGAGAAATATATATTTTATTTCAATAAAAGTATCAGACAAAGTTTAGAGAATAAATTATATAATGCCGTAACAATGATTTTTGATTTATTATATTTGCCGAAATATTGTGATAAGATCAGTACAAGACTCAAGCACGTGATAGTCAGGCAATTTAATGATAACTTCTTTACATTAAATGATAAATACTGTTATTAGTATCCATCCTGTATCTGTATACGTGTTTATCAACATTGAAAAGAATTTATATTTCTATGTAATCTACTGATGTGCAGAAGCAGATGAATGATAGAATTTTCCATTGTTTACATTGTGACTTCTTAGCAAAGTAGTAATGATAAGGAAAGCGTCATCACTACCACAAAGAAATCATTGTTAGCCAAGAAGACAGCGTTTTCTAAGTCAATGTCATAAATTCTGAACGTAGTTCTCTGGATTATTTTAGTACCAATAGGCTTTATAGCTTCGTATTATTAAAATAATTTATACAAAGAGAAATGGATTTAAATTTTTAATGAGTAAGTTATGTAAAGCTTGGCAAATAATAGGAATACCACCTGGGTATTTTCAAGGGTACTGAGAAAATATAAACCAATAGCAAAAAAATCGGTCCAATCAATAAGTTTTACGTACTGAAAGCTATAAAAATACATATTTTTTAAGATTTAGCAGTATATGCAAATATTTTTATAACATAACTTAGTGCTAGCTAAGAGTTTGTGAGAATAATTGTTAAACTGTGGCTTTAGGGCAGCAACAAAAGGGTGTATTATAAACGTTTTTTTTTTAAGTTGTTATTTTATTTAAGAAAAAATTAAATAGTAATAATGATGAAACAAGAATTTTAGTTTTGTGCTCCACTTTGTTCTACATGTTTTGTAAAATCATAAGAAATTCAATAATTTCACTGGTTTTCGAAATGAAGAATTGATGTTTTTGAAAAACAGAAGATGTTTGGCCATATGACTTAGATTAAGATAAAAATTTAAGGATTTTATTTATAATTATATCAGTCAGTAAAAATATGATAAAAGGAGAACCTTGAAATGTCGGCAACATTGAGTGTTCTCAAAATGATGATCCTAACAATTTTTGAGGAACTGTGCCATTTTATATCACATCTCAAAATTTCTACTCCAGAGTTATTCTTCCTGTAATCAATATATTGTTTAAAATTATAATATATTTTTTTTGCGGAGCAAAGAGTTATTCTCGATTTATACATTTTCAATTGTACATATGATTCTGAAGTGACAATAAGACATCTCAAACACTGTACATAACACATTTGTTAAAATTAACATTTTTCGAGAAGTTTACGTCCTTTATAGAAAGAATGTACTTACAGAAATACAGGGTGTTTAAAAAAGAGTGTAAACCATTTCAGGAGGTAATAGTATGAACCAAAATAAGCAAAAAGTCTTAATAAACATAGGTCCGCAAAGTAACGGTTGCGGAGATATGGACCACTATTCGTTTTTCAAACATTTTATTTTATTAGGAATAAACCGACAAAGGAAGCTTTTAACAAACAAAAAACAAAGTTACAGAAGATGTTCAAAGTGCCCTCCGACCATTTCCAAGCAGGCACGACATCTTCGTCTCAACGATATTTGAGCTCTTTGAACTCTTTCGAAAACACCCTCCTTGGTTTGGATTTCTTGACACTTTTGATTATTCCGTAGATGCAGCTCTTCCAGGCTATTTACAGGAGTACTATACACTAATGTCTTCAAATATCCCCAAACAAAGAAATCTAGAGGGTTCAGATCAGGATTAATCAAAAGTGTCAAGAAATCCAAACCAATACCCTGTATAAATTCATGCTTTATTTAATATTAATTCATGAAGTCACGCTTAAGTTACAGCGATAAAATCTATGTTCCAGTAGGTTTCCGTACATCTACTAAATAATATTTGAAAACGAATAACATTGCCTAACTTTTCTAAATGCGGAACAAATATTAAATTAAGTATTTAATAGATAATTGTCTGTCTTTCCAATTCTTCTATTACTTAGTTATAAACATTTAATTAAACTCAATAATACTTTTTTCATTATTTTTATTTATTTTTTTGGTTAGATATTAGCTCACTTTACGGAAATGCAACTTTTAATTTTATCTGTCCAAATATCACTAACAATGTCTATTTTTATCAAATTGTTAACCATATACTTGTAGTTTAAATTAATTTTGAAACATTGCTAAATTTTCTAAATTTAACGGTTTATCCATTCTATTTTAACAAGACTTTTTTATGAAAATTACAATTGGACAATAGTAAAACTGGAATCGATTCATTTTTAATAATTCTGTGTGCATTTTCTGAACAATATACATGACGTATTTTGGTTAGCCGACTAATTATCTTTTCCTTTTTAGTAATCAGTTTAATATTGTCTGGATTAGCAACACTATCCCTGAACTGGATGCAAAATTCTACACAGACACTAGTACTATCATGTATTTTTGAAGCACTTACCAGTATTCTAGAAGCAGTTCTCTTCTGTGTAGTTGTAGACTTATTCCCGACCAACTTGAGGTGAGTTTTTAATTGTTCTCGAGCAACTAATGTCTTTTCCTGAAAACAAATAAGTATATAATTGAAGATGCCATATGCATTCGATAATTACAAGAATTAAAAATATTGAGTGTGACACAAAATAGTAGATAAGTGCTGTTAAATTGACATCATGGTCTTTTCGCTATAACAACCCTTAAATAGTAAATACTTCTATTTGTAAATTGCTTTTGCTTTATATTGTTGTTTCTTCATTGGTGCCACAAGGCTCTATCTTGGGGCTATTGTTCTTTAATATTTATATAATAATGCGTGCAAAATGTTGGTGTTTATCTTTTCGGCCATGTAATTGTATTCTGTAAGGTAGTGTATATAACTATACTACGTAACAATGAAGAAGGGGAAGTAGAAGAACCTACAAAAAAGGAAATAGATATAATTATAGAAGCTTTAAAGAATAACAAAAGTCCAGGGAAAAACGGAATAACAGCAGAGAACATTAAGTACGCAGGAGAGGATTTAAGACAAAGAATATACGAAATGATACGAATGATCTGGAGAATGTATGCCTGAAGATTGGAGAGATGCTATGATTATACCAATCTTAAAAAAGGGAGATGCAACGGACTGCAGAAACTACAGGGGTATATCATTGTTAGATATAGGGTATAAAATTATGGCAACGTTAATAAAGCAGAGAATAGAACCTATAGCAGAACGGCAAATAGGGGAGTATCAAGCAGGTTTTAGAAAGGGAAGGTCAACAACGGACCAAATCTTCATGGTGAAGGAAATGCTGACTACATGCTATGAGTATGGGATCAAAGCAATGGTTTTATTTGTGGACTTCAGGAAAGCATATGATTCGATCAAAGGAATAAACTAAGTAAAATTCTGGAACAATTTGGGATACCAACTAAACTGATTAGGCTATTGAAAATGACCTTAGAAAATACTAAAGCCAAAGTACGAATAAAAGGTGAATGTTCGGAAGGCTTTACTATTGATACAGGACTGAGACAAGGAGATCCACTCTTAACGCTTCTTTTTAGTACTAGAAAAGGTCATAAGAGATAGTGAGTTGAACAGAGAAGGACACATATTGTTTAAAAGTCACCAAATAGTAAGTTATGCAGATGACGTGGCCATTATTGCTAGAGATAGTAGGGAATTAGAAGAAGTAACGAGAAAACTTGTGGAGGAAGCAAGTAAAGTGGGATTGCAGATAAATCAAGAGAAAAGTAAGCTGCTGAGAATAGGAGAACAAAAAAAGGATACAAATTTTAAATTGAGAACAGAGCATGGAGAGATGGAGTTTGAAGAAGTTCAAGAATATGTGTATTTGGGGGCGCTAATAACAGCTAACTGTGATGAGGAACAAGAAATAAATAGGAGAATAATAAAAGCAAACAGAAGTTCGGCAGCAGTCAACCACTTATTGAAATCAAAAAATTTGTCCAGACGAGTAAAATTTAGAATGTATAAAACAATTTTGAGACCGACAGCGCTGTATGGTAGTGAAACCTGGGTTCTCAATAAGAAGTCAAGAGAAAACCTTTAAGGTGGGAAAGGAAGATCTTAAGAAGAATTCTAGGTGGTAAGAGGACAGAGGAAGGCTATGTAAGGAGAAATAATGAGGAAATATATGGAATGTACCAGGCACCAACAATAGACGAAGTTGTAAAAGCCAGGAGAGTGCAGTGGCTAGGGCATCTAGAACGTATGGAGGATGAAAGGGCAGTTAAGAAAATAGTAAGGAGTAAACCTAACTACAAGAAAAAAAGAGGTAGACCGAGGAAGCGATGGAGAGAGGCAGTGGCAATAGATCTAAGGGAGAAAAATGTAACGGATTGGAAAAGAAAGGCGAAGGACAGAATGGAGTGGAGGAGAATAACACAGCTCTGGGCCTAAAAGGCCTGTAAACAGCTTTATATATATATATATTCATTAGATTTTAATAATTTTAGGTATACAGATTTAGGGTCACTATTGAATGAATACATTTTTAGCAAGATCAGAGACCCTACTGGAAAAATTGGTTCAGTAGTGTGTTGAGAACATACGATTCCTAATACACTCATCGATAAGCCTGGACTCGGCTCTAATAAGGTTGTCGATAAGTTCTTTGAGTATCTTATTCCAAGCTATCTGGACTTTATCGGTAAGAACTGCTAAAGTCTGGGGGAGGTGTTGTAAATGCAGCAGTCTGCGGCCAATATTATCCCAGACATGTCCAATAGATGTCAGATCCGACGATCTTCGTGGCCAAGGTAAACAGTTGATCTGATGTTGATGTTGAACTAGTGGTAATCTGTTACCATACGCCTGTCAAACTGTGGATCTTTCACCACGTCGCCTTCTTACTCTTGCATTCCCAGGCAGAAACGGGATTCGTCAATAAATATTACGTGATTCCATTCTTGGTTCCACTGAATCCTCTCTCTACGCCATTGTAATCGGTTAGATCGGCGTTGACAAGTGGGAGGCAACACCCAATGTGGACGATAAGATAAGAGAGAAACACATACTCTAAGCCATAATCAGCGGTAGAGGTAAACTCCAAAGAACAGATAAACGTGAAAATTGAATCAGTTTTTAGTTCACTGAGTGAAGTAAATATGTAAAAAATTATGAAAATAAAATGATATTTAGGTAATGGGTGTTTAGCTTTCTTTGTCTAGCAATATATTTGTACGGCGAATTTATGCAATAACTATTTATTTATTGTTTATTTAGCAACGCTAACATAAGTATGAGTACATAGATATCTGACTAAACTAAAACAAAATAATAATATAAAAAAATATATATAAAATTATAGATCTAAGAAACACAATATACAAAAAAGTACACAATATAAGATACAATTACACAATATAACTGCAACTGGAAAAGACACCGCCTAAAATATACCTACTATCCTAATTTACCCAATTTTTCCCCTATTTTTTATCGACCTATTTTAAACAATTCTACGATTTGTATACAGGGTGTCCAGAAACTCTCCTGACAAACGAAGACCGGAGATTCCTCAGACAATTTTAAGACAATTTAACCCAATTCACCTAGTCCAAATATGCTTCCTATTATAAGGGAACTAGAGCTCTTTGAAGATGGCGCCTTGTAAATAATTTTGTTTAAATACCTCCAGAACACTTCTACTTAGAAAAACAAAAACTGGTACGCTTGTTTAGCCTCATAGTCTAGGCGTCCGTTTTAGGTAGGTCAACGGTTATTTTAATGCATAACTTCTTTGTATTTAACTTTTAAGCATTTGTGACTCTAGATTATTAAATTTTCAGGTATTCTCGTACTAAAAGGTACTCTTACTTTAAGCCATCAGGATACACCGTTTTCTAGAAAAATGGATTTAAAAAATTTTCGTTAAATTTATTAAATTTTCAGGTATTCTAGTACTAAAAGGTACTCTTACTTTAAGTCATCAGGATACACCGTTTTCTAGAAAAATGGATTTAAACATTTTTCGTTAATAATCTAGTGTCACAAATGCTTAAAAGTTAAATACAAAGAAGTTATGCATTAAAATAACCGTTGACCTACCTAAAACGGACGCCTATGACCGGTACTAGAAATTCGCAATTGATGGAATCGGTTTATCTCTGAAGGCTAAACAAGCGTACCAGTTTTTGTTTTTCTAAGTAGAAGCGTTCTGGAGGTATTTAAACAAAACTGTTTACAAGGCGCCATCTTCAAAGAGCTCTAGTTCCCTTTAGGAAGCATTTTCGACTAGGTGAATTGGGTTAAATTGTCTTAAAATTATCTGAGGAATCTCCGGTCTTCGTTTGTCAGGAGAGTTTCTGGACACCCTGTATAATATATTGACCGAAGTCTTTTTTTAAAATGAACAAATTTTTTGAATTTTTTATGTTGCACGGCAAACTGTTATCTTCAGCATAAAAAATACTTTTCTTCCACTTTAAGTTAGACTGATTTATATTTACATGATTTTTTTGACGAGTGTTATATGAATGAATTTCATGACGAAACTGCAAATTTACAGAGAGATATTTCAGGAGCATATTAATAATCATTTTATGAATAAAAATCAACGTTCTAAATTCAATTGAGTTTTTAATTGACATCCAGTTAAGCTGAAATTGCATTCTATTTATATTCGTATATCTGTTCCAATTTAATATAATACACATACATCTATTCTGTAGAATCTGAAGTTTAAGGTCAGAATACTGACCCATAAATAATACAGATGAACAATATTCAAAATAGGGTTTAATAATGACATTATACGAGTATATTAAAGTCTTGGTATACTGTGTCAGCGCTTTATTAATTTTGCATAAAAATTAATTTGTATGGCCAAATATTCAATATCTTCATTAAAAACAAGATTTTCATCGATAACAATACCCAAATATTTATCATACTGTACTTGTTCAAGACACTGGCCATCAAATTTAATATTATCGTCACTTAAAACGTTAGTGTTTGCTATTAATAATCATATATTTTACTTATTTACATTAACAATTATTTTATTATTACTACACCATTTATTAACTTTAACAAGATACTGATTCATAGATATTATTAATTTGTTAATATTTTTACCAATGATGTAGATAATAGTGTCATCAGCAAATAGATGTATTTTACAGTATCCCCAATCTTCATGGAATAAATCATTAATAAAACATATAAACAGCATTGCACCAAGTACACTACCCTGTGGTACATCATTAGTCACTATCCTTTTTTCAGACTTATTATCATCTACTTTAGTTTTTTGATCTCTTCTACTTAAATATGAATCAAACCAACGATAAGCACTTTCGTTCACTCCAAAATATAATTTAATCTTTCTTAATAAAATACTTCTGTCAACAACTTCAAAGGCCCGACGCAAATCTAGGAAAACTGTTATAATAATCTGACTCTTCTCAATGGCATATTTAAAATCATTAACTATTCTTTGCAATGCAGTTTCATACGAAACCCATTGCGAAAGCCTGATTGAGTTTCACACAGTAATTTATGTTTATTAATATAATTTGTAAATTATTTATAAACAGAAAGTTCAAGTATTCTAAACAGGGTAGTGTTTATAGGCCTAAATTCTTCTATGTTTTAGTACCAGATACTTTTGGGATAGGAATTACAACAGACGTCTTCAAATTATCAGGAAATACTCCATTACTTAATGAAGTATTAATCCAATGTAAAAGAGGATAGCAATAACGTCAAATGTATTTTTTATTAATTTAAAATTTATTTCATCTTCTGAAAATTTATTTTGCTGTTCAAAAATGATTTTTCTTAGTTCAGATATTGTCAATTCATTAAAAAAAAACTTAAACTTTCCTCGGAGTTCACAGCATGATTCATATAGTAAGTCTTTTCGTTTAAAACATATTCATCACTATTTAAATTATTTATTATATTTTCAATACTTGAAATGAAGTAATTATTAAATACATTATGTAGATTTTCATAAATTTCAATATCATTTATAAAAATGCTATTAATATTTTTTTTAGATCTGGTGCTAATCAAAGATTTTAAAGTTCTCCAAATTAATTGAGGATTATTTTTTACATTTTTAATTTCGTTTTCATAAAATGTTCGTTTTAGGTTACGAGTTACATTAACAACATTATTCCGCTTTTTTGTGTAATCTAACCAATCAACGTCAGATTTACTAATTTTGAATTTATTGTATGCCGAGTCACGTTCAAAAATTGCTACTGTTGCTCCTTCATTACACCACTGTTTAGATCTATGAATCTGCTGAGGACACTCAGTATCTAACACAATCTTAACATTAGAACAAACATTTTTATATACATAATGAGCATTTACAGTTATATATCCAGTCTTTTTGATAAGCGCAAAACTTCATTTATCATAGTAAATTTTTCTAAATTAAAAATAATTCTGAGTAACCACAATATCAGCTTACTCCATATTAATCGCTATTGTTTCATGATCTGTAATTTTAGGTGGCTAATGCTATTAACTACAATATCATAGGTATTCGAAACTACTAAGTCGACTGTACTAAAACTAAATTGAGTTATCCTAGCAAAAAATGTTACAAATTGTTTGAAACCATATAATGAGCATACCTAATCGTTTTAATTTTTTAGAATAAGTGTTTTTAGGTAAATTCCATCTAATGTTGAAGTCTCCCAAAAAATATAATTTTGGCTGAGATCTAATTCTTCAAAGATTCAAAAAAATCACAAAAAACCCCGTGGCTTGCATTTGGTGAGTGGTACAACCTAAATGCAATATTTTTGTGTCAATTGTTATATTTACTCGAATTATCCAAAAATTTGATTCATGCAATAAACTATTTACAACGCTGTATTTAAAATGTTGCCTAATATAAAGAACTTCACCCCCAGTGTTATATCAATTTCTTAGTCAAAAATGTCATCTGTTACTCATGCTTCTGTCAAATATCCAATTAATGGTTTTACATCACATATTAAATGACTTATTTCATCAAAATGTGCTAAAAGACGGAATTTAAACATAATAAATCACTGGTAAATTATTGTTTCTTTACTTGTCCCTTACGATTTTTCCCGAAGCATTGCTGTTCTCCTGGGGGTTTCGCCATAAAAAACGTGTTTTAAAGCGATCTACTCCTACGTACTCGGGCTAAATTTCAGGATCCATAAACTGATTCTGCATATTTGCTTTGCTGCACTTTGAAGGAAGTATAAATATCTGGGTATTTCGACTGCATTTTCTCACATATGATTTTAAAATATTTTTATTCTTAAGGTGTTTTCATTCATTCATTTCTTCACATGTCATATCTAATGGGCATCAAAAGACATGAAAATCCACGTATTTTACCACCCCCTTAAATGAATCATTTGCAACTGGTTTTCCAAAAATTAAATTACTTCGTCTTTGTCTACGTCTTTGTTGTTGCCACATTGTTCCTTCTTCATAAGTTACATTTGCGGATTCTATTGTTTCTACATTTTTTTGATTTATTTCCATTTCAGACTGCCTTTGAAGCATATTTTCTTTCTAATCATGTCGGGAAAAATCCACTTTTTCGCTCTTCAAGAATTTGTTTACTGTAGGGCATGCCAAGCAACCAGTGATGTCCAATAGATATTTATTATAATTACTACTGTCAGTAATGTTTTTAAATATTTGATATAACGCTATTTATAATTTAAATTATTTCTAAAACCAAGATCATTACCTACCTTTCCTATTATCGAATGGTTTATTAATATTTTTTCCACTACCTAATTTTATAAAAAATTTTACTCGATATCTTTTATTTTAGGGCGATTGCAATGGCGATTACAGCAACATCAGGACGTCTGGGCGCAATTTTTGGAAACGTCGTTTTCGGATTTTTAATAGACCTGAATTGTATTATACCAATTTATTTGTTCGGGTTTCTATTAATTGGTAAGCATTTTTTATATTTTAGACAATCACAGCGAAATATTTTTTTTAGTCAATTTTAACAATTTTATTAATATTATTACATTTTTTAGCAAGTGGGTTGCTCTGTTTAGCTGTACCAAGAAATGAGAATTATATAGTTCTGCATTAAAAATGTTATTTGGGAAATAATTTCGTCCAGTGACAGTGGAGTGCAACTGATATTACTGCAGCTGAAGTATTGATAAATAAAATATTATCTAGGTCAGTCCATGTACCTGTATCTGTTTAGGAATAATCATATTTAATATTCTTTTTTATATCATTTACATATTTTTTGTATTTATTTTCCAGTATATATGTATATTCCAATAAAAATTATAATATAAACTCTTCTTTCATATTGTAACCTATGTGTTGGGTTATCGTGGAAACACGTCACGTAGACAAATAAACTTTATTGTCACTCTTGATTAGACAAGAAATATTCTTCAAACTAATTTCATAACTGTCAACACTTTGACGTTTGTCAACACAAAGTATTTGTCAATCGCCTTCGACTGCTCAATATAACTGACTCCAGCGGCGAAAATGATCTGCTTATATAGGTTTTTAGAGTTCTGGAAGTTTCTGCGATCTCAAGAACGTGTCGAGAAGCAAATAGAATATAGCCTGGAATATTCCGGAAAATGTCAAAATAAAGGTATTACAAAAATTATAAATTCTAATGCAAACAGGAACATAATAAACTAAAAGGTAGGTAAGCTTTCATAACAATATTTTATTCAAAATATTAGAATCTCTTAAAATTTCTTGTACACTTCAAATAAGTTTTCTAATTAATTGGCTGTAGGTAATGTAATGCATACTTGCTAATTATTTTACTTGATTTCAAATAATTATATTTACATATCGCAACCTTCTTTGATGTATCATATTTGGTAAAAAGTGTTACATAATGACATATTTTTAATGTTGTTCGGAAATTGCATCTTGCAGATAAATTATTCAAGAGCTATTTTCTTTAATTTTACATAAACCCACAAAAAGTTGATGAGCTGTAGGTCTTCATATATATTATTTTGTGTTCCAAAGCTGAAATAGGAGTTGCATATCAATTTTCCAGAAAATCTAGAGAGACGTATTAAAATGCTTCTTTCACTCATATATCCTAGATTAAATTAGGTATCAGGAATAATTTCACCAGAGGCTGTGGAAAAAACTACAGGTAAAGAACCTAAAAAACCAAACTTACTGCTTCATACCATGCAACATTGCAACCAGGGTGTGGAAGCTTTATAACCACACAAAACATAACATTTACATAATTGCGTTCTAAAACCTAAAACACCAGAACTGTATAATCCCATAACCAGAGCGTAGAGCCTCTATAGAGTGTCCAGTAAAGAATGGTCCCAATTTCAGGGCTATATTTTTCGGGCCAAAGTATAGCGATTTAACTCAACTTACTTCAGTCCAATGGTTGCCCACTATATTTCAAACAGTTTTCGATAATAACTATCCTACCTGACATGCAACTGAAAGGTAATTTCTCGTTAACGGTATTAATGATAATACTTCCAGGATTACTACATCGAGCCCGAAATTTGATTTGCAGACTTCAATTCACAAACAAATTTGGGACGATTATTAGCACATCAGAAACTGCACACATCACGCCCTAGAAGATAGAACATAATTTCGGCGAAAATAATTTTTGTCTTCTAATAAACCCCCCAGTGCCAATTTTGAAGCAAATATCTCGAAAACTGTTTGAAATATAAGATACAAAATTTAAATTTTAACTTTGACCCTGTAAGTCGACAACCTTGAACTTTTAGATTCAGGTAAGTTAGTTTAAATCGCTGTATATTGACCCGATGAATAAAGACCTTTGGACCCTGTATAAACATATAATTTTATAAAGCAGAACAGTAGCATTCCAAAACCACTAAACCAAGGATGTGTGGGCTTCTGAAATCCGATAAAACTAAAACCCCATAGCCCCATATCCCTGTAACTAGAATTAGTCATTTAACTAGATAGTTCTTGGAGAGCACAATGCGATATCACAGCCAGAGGTTGATTCCAAACTCCTTATATGGACCAATGCTTTTTCTGGAATCTGTTCACAATGAACAGATTAACATAAAATGAAGAGAAAGCACGCAAATCGGTAATTAAGTTATTTGACGAGAAACGTATCAGTATCCTGATGCATGGTGTTGGACACCTGCTGTATAAAAGTGAGAACTTATGTGGTCATAGGATCCAGTCGCACTGATGGATTTGCAAAACCCTCCAAACTTGGACTTTGTAGTTTTGGATCGCTGCTATATAAATTTTATGCTTTCCAAATGTTCTGTGGTTGTAGAGGCTTCTACGCCTGTCGGAAATCTGTCATCACTTGCCTCACTATAGCGTAGCGATGAGAACTAATAATATATGTAGGTATATTTCTGATCATTCTACTGACGATTATAATAATTATTTGCTAGATATTGGTGATGCAATTCAATGCTGATCGGGACATTACTCCGTATAGTAGTTGTTTCTCATAATATCTACAGTCATTTTAAAATACAGGGTGTTAAAAAAAGAATGTAAAATATTTCAGGAGGTAATAGTATGAACCAAAATAAGCAGAAAAGTCTTAATAAATATGGATCCGCAAAGTAACGGTTGCGAAGATATGAACCAGTATTCGTTTTTTCAAACATTTTATTTTATTAGAAATAAACCGACAAAGCAAGCTTTTAACAAACAAAAAACAAAGTTACAGAAGATGTTCAAAGTGCCCTCCGTCCATTTCCAAGCAGGCACCACATCTTCGTCTCAACGATATTCGAACTCTTTCGAAAGCACCCTCCTTGGTTTGGATTTCTTGACACTTTTAATTAATCCGTAGCTGCAGCTCTTCCAGGCTATTTACAGAAGTACCATACACTAATGTCTTCAAATATCCCCAAACAAATTGGTCAGTGGTCGCGCGGTTTAAGGCGTTAGTACTTGAATCGAAGTGACTAGACGGAGTTGGTTCGAGCCCAGCTGCCGGTAGACCGTATATAAGCTATATTCATAGAGGATTGGCACCCTCTCTGTGGGTATGGTAGGGTGGAATAATGTTAGCTTGGGTCAATGTGAGAGATTAATGCCGGTTGATATTTGACTACCCCCCTAATTAATGAGGTTTTCCTCATTCCTGCACTGAATAGTGGTTAGGGCCTACCAACGTAAGTCGTTCCTGGGCGCAAATGCGGCCTGCTTAATAATAATATGCCGCCCCCTCTCCCGCACAACTCTCCGACTTCTGGACTAATCCCTGTGATTAGAATGAGGGGTAGAGATATTATTATTATTAAATAAATCTAGAGAGTTCAGATCAGGCGATCTTGGAGGCCATAAAACAGGTCCGGCCTGGACGGAGGGCACTTTGAACATCTTCTGTAACTTTGTTTTTTGTTTGTTAAAAGCTTCCTTTGTCGGTTTATTCCTAATAAAAAAAAATTTTTGAAAAACGAATAGTGGTCTATATCTCCGCAACCGTTACTTTGCGGACCCATATTTATTAAGACTTTTCTGCTTATTTTGGTTCATACTATTACCTCCTGAAATATTTTACACTCTTTTTTTAACACCCTGTATATCTAATATTAAAAAAAACTACACCAATAGACATTTATACGTACCTATTTTTTAAACATTTAAAACAGATACAAATAACGAAATTCTATAATTTAAATAATAATAATACATATACGTATACCTATAAATACCTAACAATAAAGTCCTTAACGTGCTCCAAAACTGTTCAGTCAATCAGAAGCAGTAGTATTGTCCCAACTTCATGGTCGATTTACAGAAGTTAAGAAATTTACAACAATTTTTATAATACCTAAGAACACCAAATTAAATTGATATCAATCACACTTCATTGGTCTAATTATTAGGTAAAAAAAACGTAAATATAGAATGAATTTTATGAATTCACTCAAGAATTTCATTGAAAAATTGTATAATTATTTGTTTATTTTGTCGAAATATTGCTATTTTTAGCAATTAAAGTAGTTAAATTCTTGGTTAATTGATTATTTATTTATATTACATATATTAAGTATTATGTTAAGCATTATCTATATTTATAGTTTAGCCAAGCTAGGTAATTTTGTAAAAGAAGTTGATTTTGTATAAAAAAATAAGTAGAACATTTATGTGAACGTTTTATTTCTGAGCTACGGGGTGGTAAATTCGAATATTTCTTTGTTTTTCGTTAAAATAATCCATTAAAATTCGGTACATTGGTTTATGAGTCAGATAGCCCACAGTATATGATATAGTTATTTTTTTAACCAAAACGATTTTTTTATGCAGAGGCCCTTAATCTTTTGAAAAGTCTTCCCTTTGTTATCTGTAACTTTTTGTACTCGCGGACTGTTTCGACCATATTCGTATAAATATGAATTATTTGGACCATATAAACAGGGATTGTTTGAATTATATGAACATGACCACATATATTATGTATAGTATAGTATAGTATAAAGTAAACTGTGATATGTTTTAAATTCTGGCCACCCAAATAGGCCAAATAAAAATAAAACCAATAAAACTTTATCATCCTGTATATAAAAATGTGCATCTACGGGTATTTGTCCTTATAGACTTTTTATTTTTGATCAGAGAAATATATGTGTAAAATTTCGTCTGCACCTTGTATATTTATAAAAGTATTAATGATACTGATGCGTTGTTAACATAATAGGTATGTAATCATTTATGCATAACAACAAATAAAAGAGCTGCTATTGTTAATCGCTAAAGTGTGGTAGGTAAAAGATATAAAATTAGGCCATAAATATTTTTAATATTTTCTATTCTTCTATAAAAGTAAAAACAATTTTTGGAATAAGTGAATTTAATTCGATATTAAATAAATTTCCCAACACAAATTTGTACAATCCTCTACAATAATAATGACACCCTTTAAAATGAATTATGCGATTTCTTTTGAACAGCTGACGTATTTATAATGAAATCTTTTCAACTTTTAACATTAGTACTTAGTTGTTTCATTCACCAACAGAGATTTAATGAAATTTCTACTCAGAACTTCCAGAAGCTCAAAAACAGTTTTGAGAGAGTGTTATTGTAAAAGCATGTACATATATGCTATACTTTATGTTATGACGTTTTAAAACCCTATAAGTCAAGAACGACAGAAGTTGGCGAAACAAACTGAGAGGTATTTTGTAAAAACATGTAATGATCAGATAATGCACAAAACAAATATGAATATTATTTTCCAGTTTAAGTCATTTGTGCAAGTTCGTAATTAGCATTAATTGCATAAATCAGTTCATCAAGGACAGTTTTTGGCAAAAATAAGTGCCACCTCATGTACCTTAACTTAAATTTTCATATTCACATAGCTATAAGAAGAAAGAGCCGAAAAATAATGGTAATTGAATTATTCCAAAATACTATACAAATAAATTTATCAACAACATTTCCGAAGGAAAAATGGCAACACTAAACATTCGCGAAGATGATTCTGAATATTAACTTAATGCCTTTTTTTTTGTACTATTTATAGTTAACCTTAAATAAAAAATAAGTAAGTAAGTAAATTATTTAATATAGCTTAGCTAAACAAAGAATTATACAAAGGTAAAAATATACAACAGTAAAAATAATAAAAAAGTACAACAGTAAAAAAAATTATACCAGCACTATACCATCACGACTACAATCTATATCTAAGAACACAGATGTGAAGCCTATACAAATATTTTCAGGTTTTAGTCACACTTCTGAAAAAAAATAAAAATTAATTATATAATAAGCCCTTGCGCCAAACTTAGTTTCAAAAATAACCCTTGACTGATATTTATTTTTTTCAGAAGTGTGGCAAAAACCCAATAAAACTAAAGAAAAACTAAAATTATGCCACAAATAAATACCTTCAGACGATATCTTAAAAATATGTAAGGCATCAGCATCTTGAATAGACTGAATATGATTTTTTGGTCTGGTATTACAAGCATAAATGTTTTTTCTGTTAAATACGTTGATAGCCAATTACGAATATTTAAGAGGGAGTCTGGAAAGTAACGGGACGCAAAACAATTTTTTTTTCTTGAAGCCCTGTAACTTCTAAACGAGGCACTAAATTTTATTTAAAACAGTTAGTGGTTAGTTTCACACAATATTGTTAATACCTAAAAATATATATAAAAAAGCGATTATGTATAGAGTAATTATTTTTTTTATTTATTAAGTAATTGTCATGTTTAATTTAAAATTCATTGACAGGTTAAAGTCACTTTTGACATTATCGATATTTAATTTCAAATAATTTTAATTTATAATAATTTTTATAGTTAGATATTTGACTCAACTTAAAGGAGGCCACCTGTAAAAGCAATCCTAAAAATGAAGAAATAGGTCAGATCTCATCTATTGTGGTTGAATTTTCGAGTTCCCACAGTTTCAAAGGTGAGCTTAGATATTTATAGAATGTTTCCATTAAACAAGGTTAGTAAATTTAGCTAGATTAATTTTTATTTTAGATAATTATTGAACAGAGCTTTTTCTGTGGAATTGTTGATTAGCATACCTAGATGTTTGGTATCAGAGAACATACATATGACTTCATTGATAGGAATTGTAGGAGATTTTATACATATTAACTTAAAATACCTTTCTAATACAGTAAAAAATGATATTGTTAATCACATAGACCTATAAGTGACAAATATGTATTAGATATAGGTAATTAAATAAAAAATAATAAGTTTTGGTTATTAATGTAAGCATTTTTTAATTAATTATTTATCAGTTAAAATCAACAAATATTTGCACTCCTTCACATCTCCTTTTGATTTAAAAGTTGAGACTTCAACTTTATATCAAATACTAGGTAAACTTTATTTTTGAACTGTCTCCAAACAGTATTTAACACATATGTGCGCTAAACCATAAATATTTACATATCACAAATTTTATAAGGAGGAGCACTATCGTGTATGTACCATATTTTCGTTCTTATAAGTAGTAAGGGTACATTTTCTAGTTCATCGCATAAAATTGTTTGTAAAAAATCAGGTACATTTCTTCGTTTAAAGTGATTACAGGGCCAAGCCAGTAAGATTACTAAGATTAATTTTAATCGTTCAACGATTCTCTGTTTTATAACCGATTGTTTTTTTTTTCAAAAACTTTGGCGCTCCCTAATGCTTTAACGGTGCATTTTTGCATATAGGTAAATTAGCATAAATCGTCATATTTTGATCTTAAGAATTTAATATGGCTCGCTGTACAGGTACATGTAACTATATTTACTTAAGTCAAAGTTGTATAATATCGCATATATGAATATGTATATACGAATATTATAATATATATAAAATGTGCTAATTTTCAAATATATTTATAAGTAATACGCACATAGAATTATGATAAACCTAAATTTGCATACTACTGAGTATAGAATAATAAGTGCCAGAACATTAGTTGTGCCTAACGTGAGTATATGCTAAGAACCGCTAACAAACACTTGCCCATTTTATTTACTGTGTATCTACATACTTATGAGGAAATAGTTATTTATATATCAAGGGCGTTAAGTAAGCGTTTAAGACCCGTAGCGTGAAAATAGTCCAAAACTTAAGCTACGAGGGCTATTTCACGCTTAGGGTATTAAATGCACACATAAGATTTATACAAAACTTTATATACGGCCGGTATTCAGAACACATATAAGTTTGATATACATCGTGGAAAGTGTCTCGATAATTAAAATCAAGTAATTTTTGCTGGAGCCGAATTGACAGATGTGACGGATGCCTAGCAATAATATCAACAATGGCGGTTTTCATGTACACCATATTTAGTACGCAAAAAACCTCTAGGAAAGTCATTTTTCATACATAATAAGAAAAATGTGGATTTCAATAGTAATATTAGAACAGACTACATTCCAAGTACGACTCATGAAACTTTTAAGGCAGTGAAGGAAACGAAAGGAGGCCTGTTGCCGGGAAAATAAAAAAAAACTTTACAATAAAACTTATGATGATTTTGTTAAATGGTGTTCCTTTAAAAACGTGAAACAATACACCGAAACTGGCTCCTAGCATATTTTTGGAAAAATGTGAGAACTGTAAGCCGTCTTCTTTGTGGTTGTATTATTCTATATTAAAGGCCATTAGCAAATATTCAACAGTCTTAAAAAGAAAAAATGTTGGTTACAAATCGTAAAAATCAAGAATATTAACGAGAGAAAATTGTCATCGTCAAATGTAAAATAAAATGTACCTACCGACAGTATTTTACTAATTAGGTTGCACTGATTTTTGGCATATGTGGAGCCTGACGTAGAGAAGAGTTATGTAACATAATAGATGATATTTAAAATTTAAACAAAACTTTGCTAGTAACTATAAAAGAATCCAAGACTAAAATACAGCACATATTTAGTATAATTGACAATGAAAACAAGTCACCAATATATTTGGATATGTACAGAAGATATGCGTCCCATCGTCAACCGGATACTGAAAAGAACGTCGATTATTTTGTATTACTATGGGTTTCCAACTTCTACTACTATAAAAAAAACAATCCGTTAATTATTCACTTATCTTTATTAAACACTCTGTACACCACTGTATACTAAATACAACTAAACAAATCGTTATCTAATTAATTACTATTCAAATCGCTTTGAATCTTCAATTGATATCACCGATATATCCAAATGAATATCCCTCGATCGATCCGCTTATTCTCCTTATATAAGGAAAATAAATATTCTATGTATTTTCTAGTCGTTCTGGATCCTATTCTCGAACGGGTCGCGAATATTCCTGATGCGCCTCGCGAATCTTCCTGACGCGCCTTGATCTACGACATCGTTTATCAGTTTGCGGGCGATCAGGGCAAATCTAGCTTGTAGTGAATCCAACAGCCACTAAATTGAGTGGGATCTGGGCAAATCCTGTGACAGTATATTATAACAATAATAAATGCCCCAAGCAGGCAGTATGGAAAAATACATCAGATTCCGTACAACATAGCAAACTATCTTAAATTACCAAATCCGAGGTAATAAACCAGGCATTGTTTTCGGCGTTCCTCGGCTACTTTATTAGCCGACGCTGGGGCAGGTATAACTAATATTAAGCGCCATGATGGTGGAAATCAGCCACTGTTGATGAAGGCTATATTGAAAATTCAGTGTCCAGTAAAGTGGAAATAACAAAAAAAATATTGGCGCTAATATGCCTTCAATTAGTAGGTGCCCTGAATCTTCCGCATAGTTTTCAAACAATATTAGTTTTACTGAAGTTGCAAAAAGTAGTCCTGCAGAGCAAGTAGAAAATGGACAGGACAGATTCTGTCATTATATTTTTATAAGTGATCCGTTAATTATATTGTAAACATAATAATATTATTTATAATTATATTAGTATGATTAAATTGCAATTTATTGTTTGTAGTTCTTTATCTCTCTTATCCCATTCTAGTTAACAAATAACAAATTATATTATTACGGTTTTATAGCGCATAGTGTTGGTCTAAAATCAATCATATCTGAGTAACAGACAGCCGTACGTACTGTGTAACAATATAACATTGGTGTTAAGACAGATGTTCCACAGGGGTAAATTTTTTGTCCGATTCTTTTTTTGATTTCTATTAACGATTTGCCTCTTTCAGTCGTCACAAATCGAAGTTGTAATTAATGACTTGCTCGATAAAGCTAATTAGGCTGAAACAATGTTGCAGGATTGGTTTCTTTTCAGTCGACTAAATTTAAATGTCGCGAACACAGAAGTTTTAGTATTTAGTCTAAGAGATGCTTCTTTTGCACATAATCCAGAATCTATAATGTTTTTAGGGGTAAATTTGGATACTAAATTATCGTGGAATCATTATACAAATAGCGTGTGTAAGAAATTTTCAAAAAACATATTCATTGGTCGTTGTCTAAACAATCCAGTATCTTCATTAACATTAATTATAGCCTACCACAGTCTTATACATTCGCTATTATTATAAGCTGTGCTAATTTAGGGACATTAAGCATAATATTAGCACTGCCTTGTGTGTATATCTTGCTGTATTACCAATGTAATGTGCTGTATATTGCTGTATTTGTTACACATAAAAACGAATATAGAAATTTATATTATCAGGAATGATTTGCACACGTACTGCATTAGAAATAAAGATAATTTAGAATGTCCGTAAAACTAGAAATAGGTCAGGCTTCTGGGTAATTAATTTTTTTAAATCATTGCCAACAGATATAAAAACATTTGATTTTATACATTTTAGATGTAGGGTAAAACAATTTCTGTTAAAAAATGAATTTTATAGAACCCAGGAATTTTTAGATCATAGTTTCCACTATTTTATGTTTTATTTGATATTTGAATTATATGTGTATAGTTTACAATATTTACACATACATATACATTTTTTTCGTTTTTTATTACATATTTTATTTTATGATATTTTGTGAGTGTACCTATTCCTATCCTTCTTTTTGCCTGTTTTTTTTCTTTTCTTTTTTTTACTAAACTTTGATCTGTGTATATACTTTTGTATATTTAACACCAATAAACAATGTATATCCCTATCTGTTAAAATAAGGTACACATTAGTTCAAAGAGAGTGAATATTTAGTGCATTATAGTAATTAACGCCGGAGGGCGTTAAAGTGACCTTTATCGTCCGAAAAATTTTACTATAAAATGCAATTTAACGCCTGTATAAATAGTTGTACAGTTCCTTTTTTGTTTTAGTTCCTGACGTCGTTTTTAATTTCATTACACATAATTAATTCATCGAAACATTTTGTTGGGCAATAAATTTTTATTTTTTTAATTTCCTAATTTCCTGTCATCATTACCAAATTTCATTCTAATTCAACGGAAAAATCAATCAAAATCGATTACAAATATTGAAGATGGGCTAACTGTAGGAAGAATTAAGTAAACAATCACGACTCCCTTCCTTTTTATATAAGAAAATCGCAAGACCGACGAAATGTCAGTTCAATGTCGGTAGTTGCGGTTACACTTCAATTTCACGGGAAATACGGAAATTGAATATTTGACCGACTTAAACCAAAATTTAAGATCGAGAAACAAAAACGCTCAAGGTTCCGCGAGTGCATAGAGATTGTACTATCACATTAAAAAGCTCATTCCTAAGAACGTCATCTAGTAGACCAAGAACACATCTCGTAAGTGTTGACTTAAGACTAATGTTAATCCTTTCTCAGATACGTTTGACAGTAACAAACAGTTTAGCACAGTGAGCTACCAGGTATAAGAAAATAAACAATGAAGATAAACACACAGATAAAACATTTGAATATTATATAAGGCTGGTTTAATTTCCTGTGTATTTAAATTAAATAGGACCTACCAACATACAAAGTGACTGAAATTGGTGCCTCGAAATCTGTTAGAAAAATGATGACAAACGCTCCTGAAAATTGTGAACAGAAAAATGTTAAACAAGAAACACCTGACAAAATTATTAAAATATCTGATGGTAAGTACCCATACATATTCTTTTTACTTGAGAGATTTTTAATATTATGTTACTGTGTTGCTTATAAAATAAATATAGTATAAAGTGGTTGTGGAGTACATATCCTTTTCCATAACACGATAATGCCGATATAATTCATCGCAACGTGTCATAAATGCATAAACCATGAAAATTACTTTACAACGACAGTGTTAAAAGAACATATGCGGTGCATTTATACTCTACTTCAGTAATCGCATAATTGTGAACAGTGTGCATATTTTCATACTAGGTGCATCAAATTAGCTTAATGACAAACGTCCCAGATCAGAATTTTAATGGCAAATTATATTGTTAGTAAGTAGTATGTTAGATGATAAATACAAATTCGTGACAACTTTCTTAAAAATATTAACTATATTATACACATACAGTATGGCCCATTTCAAATTTTTCAAATGTTAACAGACCCGTACAAATGGCATTTAGTTCGGGTTCCTTCTAAAAAAGAAGCAGTAAAAACTTTATTCAAGACCTACTACGAATTTTATTCAATGTTAAATTTTACAAAAACCGTCTAGCATTTTTTTTTTTTAATCAAACTACGGTAGTGGATTCAGTATCCCCCAAAATGGTTGTATGCCAAATTTTGTAAATAAATATTAATAATGAGGGATTTATAACAACTTTAATGTAGGCTTTATTTTATTAAAGTCATTTAGGTATAATAACTTTCTAAAAAAATGTTGGTAATGAAAAATTAATTAAAAAAGTACTTAATCATATTAAACGTAAAAATTTATAATTAACGGTTAATAATTAAATATTTAAATAAATAATTTACATTAATATTTATTTGGTATAAAACCGTTTTATGGGATGCTGAATCCAGTGCCGTAGTTAGATTTGATAAAAAACAAATAGCTAAACAGTTTTTGTAAAATTTGGCAGTGAAAAAAACTCATAAGCCTTCAAAATTTAATAAAATATACTTATTTTACATCAGAATAAATGTTTTACTGTTTTACAAAGTCGGATAATAAATTCCATTTTTACAGGCTTATTTCTATTTACAATTGGTCATATTGTATCTATATAAACTATTATAAAATAAAAATTTACTTCAATGCAAAAAACATATAGGGAGTTTTTAAAATATTATACATATTTTATAATGATATGCAAATATTTTAAGAAAGTGTTTTGAAAGTAATTTTTTAGGAGGTCTATCCAATATATTTTTTCTATTTGCGTAAATATTCTAATCTCAAAATGGGCGATAAAATTAGCTTTCATTATTTATTTTTTCACGAAAACGGCTACGAATTTTGGTTGAATAATATGGTAGTCTCTTTTTACTAGTTCATGCCTTTGAATGAAAGAAATTAGTTGTTGTTGTTATTTCTTTCGGAACTTTTTTATACATTATCTAATTCCAACAAGAAAATAGTTCTTAATACTACATTCCATTTACAAAACTTTTACACTCTTCACTTATTTTGCATAATTACTTGATTACGAACAAAAATATTAATTATTTTTCCTTGCCGACTATTCATATAATTATATTTAATATCAACAGTTACTAAGAACGTAGTAGGCGATCGTCATGTTTGACATTTGTTTTATCAATAGAGTAGTTTTATGTGAGGGTTGGTGAGTTAAATTTCTAAGCTTAACCGTTTTGGTAAAACAACTTTTTCGGCCATCTTGAGATTCGAATATTTTGGCAGGGGGTTCAAATGGAAAAAATGTATTGGAAAGACCCCCTCCCAAATTAATTTCTAAACACCTTCTTAAAATATTTGCACATTATTATGGAACACCCTGTATGTACCGAACTGAAACAGAGAAAAACTATGTATATTTCTTGTCCAAAAAGTAAGAAATTTGACAGTAGGATCTGTTTTATATTGAAGATGGTTAACCCGCATGAGTAGTAGATAAATAGGGTGTTATAAACAAAAGTCCAAATCTCATAAACTCCTTTAATTTATTTTGACTACCGGTTTCGTAGTACGATGACTACATCTTCAGGTCTCCAAGGAATTTTAATTAAACAAGAGTTGTCAAAAAACTATCAAATACTAACGTATATGTCATAAAATGTTTCATTAATTATAAATAACTAAATAAATAATATGTCATGCAGTTAAAGAGGCTAACAGAAGCCTCTTTAACACATTATGAACACAAAACATTACACTATTATCTTTTTTGACATGAAAAATAAGAATTTTTAACAAATTTTAACATTGCTCGTAGAGGGTGCTAGTGATCCCCTATTGGAATATTTTTTTTACTTCAGAGTTACGAACAGAATGAATTGAAAATATGAAGCAGCACCCTTAGTTTCATAAAAAAGTATCTCTTGTTCACATTAGCGAGATATTTGCTTATAAAACTTTCAATGCATTCCGTTGTCAAAAATTTCATAACTCATTAATCAAGATGTTTTGGCAGAAATTGTTGCTATGGCTTCTAGTATTTTTTTTATATATTTTTTTTAGGTGTTAATAATATTGTGTGAAACTAACTACTCTGTGGGCTAAAGCCCCAACCAGCGTTGAATTACACCCACAATATCTACCCATATAGTCCTTATTATTAGCTTTTGTAACATTTTTTACTGTATTAGAAAGGTATTTTAAGCTAATTGATAGGAATTGTAGAAGATTTGATTTATATTAGCTTAAAATACCTTTCTAATACAGAAAAAAAGCTTCTAATATTTGTTATGACACAATTACTTTAATTGTTATTAAGGATATGAAGTAGACATTTTATTCTAAAACTTAAATAATTATGGTGTATACGTTTGCCGAATGTTGTGATATGCTTTTAATCTATGAATATAACGTAAATATAATGTAAATATTATACGCTGACAAATTTCCAGATAGACAATTACTTAGTTCAAAGAGATTCCAACGGATAGATCAGCGGTTACGAGATACTAGCAAAACATGTTTATTATTTTATTTTAAATAATAAACAGGTTTCGAATTTATAATTGCAATACGTTTAACATTGATAATATACTATACGTACAGCTGAAATTGTTTTGGATTCTGTTGCTAAAGATTCCACAGTTAGTTTCAGGAATCTAGCACGATAATTCAGATTTCAAATTGTACAGTAAATAACATTCTTACAGAGCAAATGCTGCATCCATACCATGTGCAAATAGTTCAAAGTTTAAACATAAACGGCTACCCAGCAACAATTGTGCACATGGCTCTTGGAAAAGTAAAACCTTTACAGTATAATGCAAATCCGCCATTAAGTGCAATTTTAGGTTAACTTATGGGCAAGAATAATCGGACATTATTTAATAGGACCTGTTGAGCTACCACTTAGACTAAATGGCCAGAGATATTTACAGTTTCCTCAAGAATAATTACCCAATCTATTAGAAGATCTTATCTTGCAAACACAAATTAATATGTGGTTTATGCATAATACTGCTCCACTTCCTTTAAACTTGTTAGTTAACTGGGTGGAATACGCCATCAAAATTCTGCTAAGCTTATATAATTAACACCGATAAAAGTTTTCTCTTTGTTCATTTTGATACTGTACTACCGCCCGTTAAAATTATGACAGTCAAACCTCTAACTTCTTTCAAAAGGCTAGCAACAATTTGTCATCCATTGAGTACTTCGGAAACTGATAATTTTTGAAAAAATCTCTAGATCAATTTTGTTTTTTTTGGGCATAAACTTTGGCGAAGTTCAATTCTCAAAAAATACAACCAGTGATGACGGGATGGAGATAAGGTTGTTTTTTTTAAGGCGATCACCTTGTTTTGGAGCGCATATGAAAGCATAGGTATTTCTACTTAACTTGGTGTGCAACATATTGGGGAATGGTAGGGCAAATATTAGAGAAAAAACTAAAAACCGTAAACTCCAAATATCTTTTTTTTCAAGGGGGTAGCTGAGTCAAACAGTAGCTAAAATCTCCTCCTATCAATACAAAAGAATGCGTGGACACAGCCATTGAAAGAAACTATTTGCATCATCAATTTCCACATTTTCACGCAAAAGAAGGAAAATTTATTGGCCTGCAAGGTCTCCCACCTGAAACAATCAGGTATCTGCAGAGAAAGCTTGTTTACAGGTAGAGTCATTGTCAGACCGTGCTCAAATCAAATACAAAGAGTTATTTCAACAAAATGTTTTCCTGTTCAGGCACAGACTCAGTTATTAAATTGAAAGAGAATTTCGGATTTAACAGTTTGTTTAATGTTTCTTCAAAATTTTCCCTAGAAAACTTGTACATATTGCACACCAAATTATCAGAAAGACATAAGCTTTCATATGGTGCCATACAAAAAAATCTCTTATCTCCATTCTGTCGCCACTGGATACATTTTTAAAAATTCACCAAAGTTCATGCCTCGAAAAACCAAAGTTGACCTATCCGAGCGATTTTTCCAAAAATTGCCAGTTTCGAAAACACGCATCACTGTACACATATACTGTATATTGAGATATTCTTATTTTTGCTCCTATTAAAATATGAAATGTTTACTGTACTGTACTACCGCCCGTTAAAATTATGGCAGTCAAACATCTAACACCATGTATATACTCCTTTCAAAAGGCTAGCAATAATTTGTCATCCATTGAGTATTTCGGAAACCGGTAATTTTTGGAAAAATTTCTAGGTCAATTTTGTTTTCCTTTGGGCATAAACTTTGGTGAAGTTCAATTCTCAAAAATACAACCAGTGATGACGGGAGGGAAATAAGGTTGTTTTTTAAGGCGATCACCTTTTGGAACGTATATGAAAGCATAGGTATTTCTACCTAACTTGGTGTGCAGCATATTGGAGAATGGTAGGGCAAATATTGGAGAAAAAACTAAAAACCGTAAACTCCAAATATCTTTTATTTTTCAAGGGGGTAGCTGAGTAAAACAGTAGCTAAAATCTCCTATCAATACAAAATAATGCGTGGACGCAGCCATTGAAAGAAACTATTTGCACCATCAATTTCCACATTTTCATGCAAAAGAAGGAAAATTTATTGACCTGCAGGGACTCCCAACTTGACTTTTTCTTATGGGGATACTTGAAATACAAAGTGTATCGTGACACAGGACAGAATATCATTGAAAACATGAAGCAAAGTATTTGCTATGAGGTCAGGCAAATACCACCTGAAACAATCAGGTATCTGCAGAGAAAGCTTGTTTACAGGTAGAGTCATTGTCAGACCGTGCTCAAATCAAATACAAAGAGTTATTTCAACAAAATGTTTTCCTGTTCAGGCACAGACTCAGTTATTAAATTGAAAGAGAATTTCGGATTTAACAGTTTGTTTAATGTTTCTTCAAAATTTTCCCTAGAAAACTTGTACATATTGCACACCAAATTATCAGAAAGACCTAAGCTTTCATAAGGTGCCATACAAAAAAATCTCTTATCTCCCTTCTGTCGCCACTGGATACATTTTTAAAAATTCACCAAAGTTCATGCCTCGAAAAACCAAAGTTGACCTATCCGAGCGATTTTTCCAAAAATTGCCAGTTTCCAAAATACGCATCACTGTACACAGATACTGTATATTGAGATATTCTTATTTTTGTCCCTATTAAAATATGAAATATTTTATTTTCTAATATCTGATAATGTTGCTATTTATTTTAGGTTCGCAGGCGGCAGATTTCGAAACGGCTATTACTGCCACAGGTTTCGGAAAATTCAATGTGATCTTAATAGCAGTAATACTGCCTGCTGCATTTTCCAACGTGTTCGAGACAGCTACCATGTCCTATGTTTTACCTGTTGCACAATGTGATCTGTCACTGAGTTTACAAGATAAAGGAACACTAAATGCCATAACATTCGCAGGTAAATCATTTTTATTTAATACCTAATTAGTTACGCTTACGCGGAAAAAAATTATCTAGTTTTTCTATATTATTAAACTAACCATATAGTTTAGCTACAAAATATTCCTTATGCTAACGAATTGAATCTTGAAAAACTATTCACCTTACAACCACAGAAAAAATATATTTTAAAATATATTGATTCTAATTAAATTCAAAAAGTTTTTGCTTACTCTATTCTGAAGATATTTATGCACTTGTTGACATTATAATAAGATAATAAGATGGTTAAACAATTCTCAAGGATGTGAAAGTAATAATATAATGAATATTGTATGATATGTCGCTTGTCTGCACATAAACAAACAAATTTGCTTATAAAAATTACTTTCCTTTGTTGTTTCTTTATTAATTACCTAATATTTATTAATATTTACTTGTAATATTATATAACAGCACACGATGTTAACAAAATTATTTTTAGAAATGTTAGAAAATTTAGACCCACTCATCCCTATTAAGATATAACTGTAGGAAATAAACTATTATATCGTAAATGTATCGCGTTGTATGCCGGCAAAATGAAACACTGTTAACTACATTTAAGTGGCTATTCAAGTGGAAATCATTAACTTTTAGTCGAAACGTAACATGAACTTCAACCAGTTTTCTTTTTCTCAACATATTAAAAAAAATTAAAAATTATAGGTAGATAATCATTAAAGGTCGAGGACGCTCGGCATCTAACAGAGTCGCACTCAGTTTACTAATGTAAAAGTATAATAAAGGAATATTCCATAATGAAAAAGATAGTATCAAATATTCACTCAAAGAAAAATTAGAATTCTTATTTGCTACATATTGGGTTTAAGACGACGTAGTTCTTAATAGAACCAATTTCAATATGAATGTTCACACAGAAAATATGTCGCAAGACAATAATATTAATCGAGAAACTTAGTTTAATGTTCAATAAAGATTATTGTTCTGACAATTCACAAAATTTGATAGTTATCAAAGCAAGATCGTTATATACAATCGATCATTGACTAAATTAACTTGGTAGCACGAAATTTATTTTTACTATGGATTACAAATAGAGCTGGGTATTACTAGAATATATTGTATTCATGAGTAATATTCAATACAATATTTGTGTAATCAGTATTCAAGTCTTGAATATTTTTATCTGACGGTATTCAGTATTCGTATTCAGGATTCAATATTAGAAAATAGTATTCGTGAGTAGTGAAAGTACGAGACAAAGTAAGATAAATACCTATAACTCTCATCAAGGATTCAGACGTCTTACGTCACGGCTGACGTTACACGTCTGTTTTTATTGTTAACGTAATTTTCGATATTTGGTCGCGTTAAAAACAATCATTTTTGCAATTTAGTGCAATATATAATGCAAACTTTTAGTGTAGTATATAGTTTTATTACTATCAGTTGCAGTTTCTTAAATATTTTGATGAAAATATAATGAATTATTCATTTGTTCGTATGACGTAAGTCGTCTGAATTCTTGTCGTGGGTATATATGTTTTTGTATTTGTACACAGGTTCAAGGCAC
The DNA here is from genome assembly GCA_025584915.1 of Monochamus saltuarius. Classification (NCBI taxonomy): domain Eukaryota; kingdom Metazoa; phylum Arthropoda; class Insecta; order Coleoptera; family Cerambycidae; genus Monochamus; species Monochamus saltuarius. The sequence goes on from CM046726.1 coordinate 11,938,211, forward strand.
TTATTGAATAGTTACATTTTCACCAAGATCAGAGAACCTATTGCAAGAATTGGTTCCATAGAGTGTTTCTAATACGTTCAATGATATGCCTGTGCTCGAATCTAATAAGGTTCCATAGAGTATTTCTAATACGTTCAATGATATGCCTGTGCTCGAATCTAATAAGGTTGTCGATAAGTTTGTGGGTTATCTCATTCCAAGCTATCTTAACTTCATGAGTAAGAGCTACTAAAGTCCGTGGGACGTGTTGTAAATGAAGTAGTCTGCGACAATGTCCCAGACATGATCATTAGGTGACAGCTCTGGCAATCTTGGTGGCTAGGGTAAACAGTTGATCCATAAAAGCTATTCTTTGTCTCGCAATATGAAGTCTTGGATTGTCTTGGGAAATGGCGTTTTGGATGGTATGGAATGACATATGGCTCCATCACTTCCTGGCTGTAGCGTTGGCATGTTATGTTATATCTAATGAAAACTAGTGGTGTACGTGATAGCACCTCATACCATAAGGCCTACTGTGTGATTGACATGACGCTTTCTGTCAAGTTGTGGAGCTTTTACCACGTGCATCGTCTTTTCACCCTTGCATTGCCATCTTGCATCCCCAGGCAAAAACGGGATTCATCACTATAGATCACCTGATTCTATACACCACTGTAAGCATATAGTTGGATGTTGACGAGTGAGATACAGCATCCAATGTGGACTATATGACAATAGACCAAGACTTCGTATTCGGCAATATACTTACGCATACTCGCATACTGACCATCCCTTATTTGCAATAGTCCGGCTGCTGCTAAATCGGTTTCTGAAACCTAAAAATTGCAATCGACGATTTTTACGCTCTGTGGTTCCTCTGCGGCGGCCGTTGCCTCGCGCTCTATGTCCACGACCTTCCTGAGTCTATGTCTGATAACACCATCCAATGGTACAATCCGCGCCTTCTCAAAGTCACTAAGCTGAGAAATCTGCCCAAATCTACGTAATCTAGGCATAATCAGCTGTCAAAATGTTGTTTACAACAAGCTGCTACGTTATAAAAGTACGACCTGTGCAAATTCCAAAAAAACTTAACAGATGGCTCCATCACTTATCAAAATTTAATAATTTTTTACTTGCATCACGAGACGGAGATACCCAAAAAATGATCAAAATAAAAATGTTCAATTTCTTTGTCAGGTAGTATATTTTATGAATTTAGAGAAGACTAAACAAAGTCCAAACAACGTAGTAAATATGCGTTACACCACTGCGCCTTTCGCTAATATTCAACGATAGCCATGATTTGGCGTTTTTTTAACATGTGATTTGCGAGTTAAATTAACCGCACTTTATAAATTTAGCATTTCCTTTTTAATGTATTTCATAGGGCTAATCTATGTATTTAGATAACGTTTTAAACTAAATCTTAGAAATTTTTTTTTATGAAAATTTGTAGGGAGGTGGCGCCCTAGAAACCTCCTGGACCAGCCGCCTCTGGTACTGTGACTTGTGTCCTCTAATCTTATATTTTTACTTTTAAATGTATTTAACTAGATTTAAATATTAATCTACAAATTGTAAATATTCAGCATTGTATTCATAAAGCATAAGTACTTGAATTTAATATTTTTTTATAATTTAACAGAGTACTCAGTATTCATGGATACAATACTTTTTCTGTATTCATACCCAGCATTATATAGCTGAAGTTGTTATTGTTGGATTGGTAATTTTGATCACATCAAGACATATACACAGTCTGATATGAAATTAATATTTCTGAAACAAGTGACATCAAAAAAAATTGCTCGGGCAGGTCAATTTTGTTTGTTGAACTTTGGTGAAATTCAGTTCTCAAAAATGTAACCAGTGTAAAATCAAATATAAAGAGCTATTTCAACAAAAATTGAATATATTCAGGCGCCTAAACCCAACTAACTCGTTGAAAAGAAATCCTTTACGTCTACAATTTTGCGTATCATTTTTGGAAAATCTCCTAGCTTTATAAGCAAGTATTTACTAAGCTGTCGTAATGAAGCCAGATAGGAAAAAATATGAAATTCTGAGATTATTTAGACTTTCCCTGTATATCCTATTACAGGCCATAACTAAGAGAATTTCTTTACTACGGTTAGTAAAAATCTATTAACTGTAGTCAAATTCTGCATTAAATAGGCGAAGTGAGTTGCTTTCTAACCACAAGAAAATATGTTTTGCCAAAAGAAACTCACTTGCAGTAAGTAGAAAATTTGCTATAATTTTTTGCCATCTCAAGCGAGTCAACTCATTAATTTCAAGTGAGCAGCTTGTCTACTCTAACAAATAATTTATTTTCAGGTAGACTTAGATCAAGACTTTGTTGTTAAATCATTGAGCTCATTAACTAAGTTAGCCCTTTGCCAAGTCACAGAAATAATTCAATTACTACTAGTGAGTCCTTTTATTGCTCGAGTTGATTAAATAACCATAAATGAGTTATTGTATAACCCCATTCAAGAAACAAAAGTTTGTGCATGCATTAATGTTGTTTTCGGAACATGGCGTTAAGCCGTGTCCACATTATGCCGAATGGTGTCGATCGACAATGTCGGTACAGTCTAGACGTGTCGCCCGGCATTGTTGAATCATGTCAGGTCGAGTCGAACGCAACCCGAACCAAGTCGGTACGGATCAAAGAAAGTCTATTCGAGATGAATAGTGTAGACGTGTTGAAGCATGTTGTTCAACATTTTAAGTGCCAGCCGATGTAAACACGAACATTTACATATGTACTAGGTATCTAACGTAGTCATTTTGATTAATTTTGTCTGTTGTGCAGTGTGTTTATTTTTTTCTGATTACCTAGGTACTATTTTTGTATTGTCTCATGATGAATTGGAGTGAAGAGCAAACATTGTCGCCGACGCTGTTGTTGGTTTCCAACAACTGCAATGATAATTGCAGCAGTGGCCACTGCAATATCTTCTGCATCACTCATTATTTTAATATCTAAATTAAAAAACTATGTCAAAGAGAGTCAACTAGAGTTTTACTTAAATGGCGCGGCGATGTATATCGGTCAACACGTCTACACATAATAAGTAGATAAATACAATGTGGACGAGTCGAAACTCTAGGTTTGCCGATCGACATTGTCGATCGACCGCGTCGATCGACACCATTCGGCATAATGTGGACACGGCTTAACAAATTCTAGTATAAAATATGGCACTGTGGCTGTGGTCATGTTAACCCGTTTCTCCTCTGTGATCAAAGCGTCCGTTATAAACTCTTCTAAAGACTATAAATGGAACTGAATGCTACACGTGGCGAAGAAGTAGTTACATTTGTAGCTATCTGTGAACACTGGTAGACTATATTGATAAAAATTAGTAGGTACGAGGTAATGGTCGACATCGATGGTTTACTCTGAAAATTTTTAAGATCGGCCTAAGTTGCACTAAGTGAGCCTTATTTTGATACAAATAAGGACCCAACTGGACGAATTCTGAAAAAGTATATTCACTTACCCGAGTAAAATAACTCACTTGGGAAGATAGACAGTCGACTAAAATAAAATTCCAATTGAGCTATCAATGCTCATATAGCCATAAGACTTTTTTTGTTGTAGTAGCAAACAAGTTTTAGCAAAACTTATTTACTTGTGACAGCATGATTATTTCTAAACGCAAAAATTTTACCTACTGTAGCGAAAATATTCTAGCAAAGCCCCTCATTTGCTGTATTTCTATCAGTGTAAGAGGAGGCAGCTCATATACCTGATTGATTATGAATCTGCAATATCGTACGGTAGAAAGCTAGTTACCACAGTTATTACGTAATATACTATTATGTCAAAATGTTTATTGTAGTAGTACGCGACTCCTTCCTAAGCAACTCTTTTTAATGTTGTTTTTTTTTAGTCTGGTAATAGGCCAATTTCAGTATAAAAACCAATTTTTTACAAATTGCCAACGTTTCGGCTTATATGTAAGCCATCTTCAGGGCTCTAGAAATGTAAATGTGTTGTATAACTAATATAAAATTACAATAAATTTTTTCAATTTTATTCTATTTATTATAAAAAATGTTTGCCTACATTGTCCCCTTTCTTTTATAATAAATAGAATAAAAATAAATATTACTAGGTACTTAGCTTGCTCTAATATTAAGTTAAAATTTGTAATTTTAATGTGTAATTTTCAATGTGTTTTGTTTTAATTTATTGTAATTTTATATTAGTTATGTAACACATTTACATTTCTAGAGTCCTGAAGATGGCTTAAATATAATCCGAAACGTTGGCAATTTGTAAAAAATTGGTTTTTCTACTGAAATTGACCTATTACCAGACTAAAAAACAACATCAGTAAGTTTTTTTAATTACAACTTTTTCAGAGGCAATAGTGTCAAGTTGTTTTTTCGAATTCCGTCTAATTTTCGAGGTTACTATTAAAACATATTGGCAATAATTCTAAATTATTTGTTCCTATTATTCCTGTCAGCATTTTAATTCACTACCCTCATGTAATAGTTGTCAATAACGCTAAGCTATGGATAAAGTCTCGTAGACGACTACAATTACAACGGGCAGAATGAACCGCATACTACTCTGTTAATAACCGCGGACCCTAGTAATCATACTTTATTTTATATTAAACCAAGGTCACTTTTTGTAATCTATGTGTTAAACTCAGTGTAAAGACACGATTATCATAGTTTTTAAGTACTTCTACATTATCCGGTTTATAGACCACGACGCAAATAAATATGTTTATTAAGGATTACGTGCCACAAAAAATAGTTAATATTCAATGGTCATTACAAATTATAGTGAAATATTTACATGAAACTTGTTCCCATCATTTATATTTTACAAATGAATCGATGTACTCATATGTAGAATCGTAATATGTCTAGAAAATCTCATTATGAGGAGATGGAAAAACATTATAGTGTTATTTAGAACACATTTTGCTTAATTTTCATCATTCAAAATACTAGTATGAAACATTTATGATATAAGGATTTTATTTTAAAAATAATATTTTCTACGATGTTTTTAAAACAATCGATTGTCTCTTGTACAAATTTTGCAAACATTTGTAGGTGTATGTTCCATTTTTTCGATTTGAACTTTTCTCAGTGGACAGGCAACTTTAGATGGTAATAGTATGGTATTTCTTCGTTTGTAATTTTGAGGAACTGCTTTTCTCTTCCTTTGATATAATGGCCTATATGAAATTATTTTCTGCAATAACCAGATACCAGTTCAAATACTCTTAAACTAGGCTTTCAAGAGGATTGTACATACCTATGATATGGGCCATCACAAAATACCACCCAGATTTTCTTCGTTTTGTTGCAAAAACTAGAAAGACACTCGCCAACATGTACTTTGAGGGGGAATATTTTTTGGATTAAAGCATACGTGTCAAGTGGAATAGCGTGATAGACCATTTTATGACATTCAATTTATTTACAAGGGCGTCTACATGTTTCCTTTTGAATTATCAGTTCTCGAAAAAGAAGAAATCAAATTCGCTTGCCATTAATTTACATTATTAGATGTTGAAAGCGCTAATCACCAAGTTCCATCCAATAGTAAAGACAATGTTCTGTAAAATTTCTAACATTATGAAACATTTGCGGATTGTGTGAAATGTAGCAAAGCTACTTCTAGTGGCCATTAGCTACTCCATGCTGGACATGACAGGTCACAAAGCAATGAAAAATCCTGCCTAGCTATAGGCACCATTCACAGCCGAAGGCCTCTATCGTGTTTCGGTGAATAACTTTGGTTGTTTGATATAGGTTTTTCCAGGTGTAATTATGCTGGTTGTGACATCAGTCCACAAAGTAGTTGTTTGCTGTAATTCCGTATTGCAAATTTGTGGAGTGGTAAGAGGTTACTGTCATGTACGATGCGTTGCTTTTGTTATGATTCAGGTAGTAGGTATGGCATATTTTGTCCGTTTAAATGTCCTCACAGAAAAAAATCCGCAGGAGACAAATTCGATGACCTTGTGGATAATTCAGGAAATTCTCTCCTTCCAATGCTTTTATGTTGACGAAGCTCCGTCTTATTGAAGAATTAAGTTTTGTGTATACTTCATGAAATATTTCTGGCTTCTTGTACAATTCCGGCAGTTCTAACGATTAAATTTCCCATGTAAAAAAAAACTCCCGTCAAGAATACAATTAGTAAAAAGAAAATTTGATTTCGTAATGAAAACAAAAGCTAAACTGATTGATGCAAATTTAACTACCAACTTTTTCAGTTTCATGCTACAGATAAAAAACGTATAAAAGAGCGACCGAAGCGCTATCCTCAGACACATAGATACAGTTTTGCAGTTTGAGAAATTTAGACATTTAAAAATTGTTACTACTAATGTTTTCTATTTACTATCATAGTCACAATTTACAGGAGAAATATAAGTGGGATCAGTTTTTTTACTAAATTGTATTAATAATTGATGATTATATCCAATAATTTTGGTAAAATAGCATTTGATTACAAGTGTATGTGCTTTATAATGCGTTATTTCGGTTACATTTTCAAATATATCAATAGATATACTTTGAGTATAGTCATTAATCGAAGCAACTTTGATAAATGATATACTTTGTCCCCAACAATCTGTGGTAGTTCCTTGCTTACGAAATATTAGCACCATGTATAAATTAATATGAGTTTATGAAATAAATTATATTTATAACCAAAGAATCGGGAAGATGTGTCATGTGAAATAATACGAGTACGTAAAGTTAACATTTTCTTAGATTTAGAAAGGAAAATTTCTGAAGCAAACAGAATCTTGAAAACAGAAAAAGGAAATAAGTTATAATGACCCATTCTTGCATACAATTTGTTACAGAAATTAGTCAAATGTATCTTTGACTTAATTATTGCCTATGGGCATACTCGTTCCATTTTTGAACTTAATGAATGTTTATATACCACTGAAGTTTGTGAAACACATACGAGTATATGAATTTTAACAAAATGATGATTTATTTCCTTCTTGCATCAAGGTTTTCAATTCTTATTTGCAATCTTCTCATTTTAGGTATGATTTCAAGTGGCTTCATCTGGGGATACATATGTGACACCATAGGAAGAAAGAAAGTAATGATAATTGGGTACTTCTTAGATGGATTTTTTACCCTGATGGCATCGTGTTCGCAGAATTTTGCCATGCTTCTCGTAGCGAAATTTTTTGGAGGATTCATGTAAGTATTAACATGGAATATCAGTTTATTCTGGTTTTCATTTTTTTTTAAATTAAAACTTGAATGACCAAATTCCTCTTCAATTTTACTGCTGGCACTATTTTATAATTTTTTCTGTATTACTTTTTTCTTTACTCCATTGTTTCTATTTAGGTACCTGCATTTATAAGAACATAACGAACTTTCTCGTTACTATTGTATTGTGTGTTGCCTACCTACAATATTAGACAACGTTAAACACCACATTTACAAATAAACCAACAGGATAGAGTAAATCTTACGATTCGTTTCGATTAAAGAACTATTCGTGTAGTCGTAAACTTCTAACAGAAAGTATATCTTCTTTTTAGAATAAATGGTCCATTCTCAGCTGCCACATCTTACCTGTCAGAATTTCATTCCTCAAGGCACAGAGCACGAGTGCAACTAGCAAGAGGAATTATAGTATCATTCGGAAATATAATTTTACCTTTACTAGCATGGGCTGTGCTTCCCCAAAAGTTGAACTTCACATTGTTCGATTACTTTGGTAATATAATTAATAAAACAAGTTTAACACAAACATTATTAATTTCTAATTCCAGATTTCCACTCCTGGAACGTGTTTCTATTTATTTGTTCGTTAACTCCATTAATGAGTGGAGTACTTATGATGTTTATGCCAGAAAGTCCAAAGTTTTTAATGTGTTGTGGAAGGAATGAGGAGGCCTTACGGGTATTTCAGCTTATGTACAGGATAAACAAAGGAAAATCAGCGGATACATTTCCGGTAAATATTATTAAATGTGCATGAAGAAAGGGATGCATTAGCCTGCTTGTTAAATAATTGCTTTCCATCTTTAGTCTGGCAAAACATTTTATTATTATTTATTTTAGATTAAAATGTTGGTTGATGATAATGTTGTCCGTAAAGTAAGTGTGGTAGCGGATAAAACACAAATTAAGCAACAAGCAAAGAGAGCAGTTATAGAGGGACTATATAAAATAAAACCTCTCTTCTGCAAGCCTCATATTCTGAGACTAATCCATGCTTGTATAAATACTTTCTGCATGATGATGGGGTATAACATAGCACAAAACAATAAATACAAAGTAATCATAATATTTATTCCAGCATAAACACTTTGAAACTTTGGTTGCCACAACTATTCCAAACATTAAATGACTACGAATTTACCCATGACGGTGCAAGTTCTAGTATGTGCGAAATGTTAGAAACTACTCTAAGTAAGCCAAATAAGACTTTATCCACTTGTGTAGTGGTAAGTACTTCTATATGCTGATGGTATTATATAGAATAATAATAATTAATCGTTATAGAATTTGGACAATTCTTCAGTATACATTAGATCAATCATAGTTGGATTTACTTCCATTCTCATTTTCTCCTTGGCTGGAACAGTGATAAATTTCCTAGGAAAGAAGAAGATGATAGGTAGTGTCAAAATAATTTTTTACTTTTCCTAGAATATAACTCACGAATTTGTTACAGTTACCATGGCTATTATTGCTGGAACTTGTGCCACCTGTATATACTTTGCTCAAAATTCGGAGACTGTGTTAGCATTATCATCAATATTCTTAGCTTTCGCAGGAGTATGTGGAAATGTTTTAATTACTATTACTCTAGAACTTTTCCCTACAAATTTAAGGTACCTACTAGCAATATCTACTTTTATAATAGAATGAATGGTTCCAATAAACAATTCAATATACATTTTGAAAGTTCTGGAAGGCTAAAATTTTTTGAAATAATTTTATTTTAGGGCAATGGCGCTCTCTTTACATCTGATGTCTTCAAGGACAGGAACAGTAGTAGGCAACATGGTGTTTCCATTTTTGCTTCGTACTGGATGTGCACCACCTTTTCTCTACATCGGATTCCTTGCTTTCGGTAAATATACAGTCCATGCGTATGACTCTAGATTTAATATAAAATTAATGTTTCAGGTTGCGCAACATTATCACTTTTATACCCGAATACGGATAACAAACCACTGGCGTGATCATCATTCAAGCTCTAATACCAATTATGTAGCTCCTATAGACAAAATTTTTCTTTCAGTATTTACTACAATCTACAAAAAATTTGAATGAAAAAAACTAGAAAATACTTCGTAAAGAAGTATTCGAAAAAATTAATTAAATTAAGATGGTTAAAGCAGTTTAAGTTATTTATTTATTGTACAAAAACTAAGCCAGAGATGTGCTGCTGTTAAAATGTGATATTTATATTGTATAATTAATTAATATTACTATTTTCTAAGGGTTTTATAAATATTTAAAACATATTATTAAAAAAAAATTATTGTTAATTCGATTAGTCTTACTTTTAAATTATTTGTAATAAAATATTGTTTATAGTATCGCCTTTTATTGAAAAGCAAATAGAAAACATATGCAAAATTCTTTATAGCTAACATGTTTTCCTACCCACCAAATATTGTCAGAGTAAAAACATTGTCATAAAAATCTCCACCTATAATGTCATTTTTAAAATGAAGTGAAACAAGTAAATCTTTTACTTTGGCAAGACACTATAATCTATGAAAAAAAGAAATGTATTTCATAGATGATGTAGTCTTCCTTCTTGTAGAAACTAAGAAGTATGTTTTTTACGTTCAATTAAAAAAGTCTAAGCATTCTTGTTTATGTTAAATTTGGAGACATACAGCTTTTAACAGTGGATATGGAAGTATTCGCATAAAATATGTGTGAACACAATAATATTAATTCTAAATGTAAAAATTCAGAAAAAAATAAGAACATATCCAGCTAACAACCATACTATCTCATGGTTATTAGACCTACGATCATTTATAGCTCAATAGGTTGGTGGTAAAAGTCTTCAAGGAAAAACCAATGCTAAATTCGCATTTTTACAAAGACATGCTTGTCTGACGATAACGAGAGCAAGTAACTCTGACAGTTGCTCCGGAAATCCTAGATTTATGTCTTATCTATATACCACCAGAAAAAAACAGATAGAAAGTGCATATTAACTATTAGAAAAGAACGTGATGAAATATGTAAAAAATTTTGAAATATATTGAGAAAATAATGCCATAACATTTGAGTCGACCCCCTCTCTTCCTTCTTTGCTATTCGACAACAAGAATATCCTTACTTTAGAATATGGAAAGGTTGCAACCTTAGCTGGAGGATACAAAAAGTTACAGTACTCTGCTCACAATTTTATATATTACGTCTACGAGAATCAACCATAAACTGCCGGAACGGAATACCTTGAACTTGCTTGATTCAAAACCACCTCTTGACATAGCTTCTACCAAGACAGCCCTCCTCACCTGGGCAAAAGGCAAAATGTTTGAATAGTGGCAAGAATTTTGTCAAAAGTTTCTCACTCGAAGGTCTATTGAGGGAAAGAAGTAAAGATTGGATAGTTCTAGTCAGTTGGCCTATAAACTGAGTACTACTGGTTAAAATATCACAAGACCGGTTGATGGGCTAGTTAGATTTTATTTTCAAAGGAAGGAATAGACAGTACACTGTTTTGTAGGTACCAAATATTCATTACTTGACAAGTACCAGATTTTCCTTATATATATCAAGGTGTATCGCCGGCTGGAGGATCTGAACAGAATTTCGACCTATAGAGTCGTTAGCTTCACAAAAATGTAAAACTATTGGAAGTAATATAATTTTTCATGTGATCCACACTAGATCACATGATCTGTTTAGGAAATAATCTAATCCATCCTACAAAATTTAGAGTTCTGATATATTGCCTATGTTTAAAAAGAAAAGGAGCATACAATCATATAAATAAAATACATATACATAAAATACATATAATAAAATAAATGAGATATTTTTATTAATATATTAATTCCCAGGTTAATATTATAAAAAGTGAACTGCTCTAAGATTTTGTCTAGGTACCAAAACATTACTTACAAGACTGGATCATTTATCAAATTGTGCAATACTTTATATAAAAAAGTAAATGAATTTAAAATTCTTTTGTGATGCAACGTATGCATGCCAAATCTAGCAACCAAAGTTATGTGGTCAAAACCTTGCGGTGGGTAAACTCGGCCTATCCTAAAAGCATAAAACTTGAGAAATCGCCTTTGTATTCGTTCAAGCATATTAATATTAAAATCATAATGAGGATACCACACCAGAGCATCATATTCCACCTTAGAATGGACAAGTGATACATATAACGACTTAAGTGCGTTAATATTTGTGAAGAATTATAGCTACATATGAAACCAACATTTTCAGAGCCGATGCACATGTTAATATAAAGTGCTCATTGAAAGTACATTTCTGGTCAAACTAATACAATCGGTTTCACTGGCTACAATACTACATAATTTTAAGCCATCAGCAAATAATAAATTATTACAGTCAACACACACCGGCAAGTGATTAACAAATATTTCAAATCATTAACAATTATTTCAAACAATAATGACCCTAAATAGGAGCCTTAAGGTACGGCTCATATCGCCACGTATCTATTTGATATTCGATTAAACTATCATGTTATTAATTCAAGTAGAAGTCAGTGAAACCGTAACAATTAAGTCTGTGTAATGGCAAAGAATGCCTAACTCTATCAAATGTCTATATATGAAATAGTAGCTACGATTCCTGCTGTCGATTATTAACATCACGGTTTAAAGAATTAAAATGTGTTGCAATTTTAGCTTTTGTAAACAAGTTTATAGTTTACTTCCAAATTTTGCAAGGTAGGTATATCAGTTTTTCGAACACAAATGTCTTTATAAACTTTGGCATCGCTATCAAACCATATCATTTCAATTAATTTTCCTTCATGAGAATCATCGATTTTCTTTTGATACATTTCACATTATTTTCCCCAAATGTCACGTTCTTTACTGAATTAAATAATTATACATTATTTTGAGTTCCATAACATCTGCACGAAATAATCAACACAGTCATAAGTCCATTTTACATTTACCATTTTCTGGGATGAAATTGATAATTCTTTGCTTAACTAAAATTAACAAGTACTGCCCGATTATTTTACAATTGAATTGAGTCCCTCAAAACGATCGTCTAAGTCTTTTAACGATTTCTATTGCATTTTCGCATAACGAACAAGGCAACAATGTTGCTATAAATATTGTTAAGTTACACATAGTCCTCACTAAACAACAAGTGATTTGTATTTTTTACTGTTTAAGAAAGGTATTTTAAGCTAATATAGATCTAATCTCCTACAATTCCTATCAATGAAGTCATATGTATGTTCTCTGATACCAAACATCTTGGTATGCTATTTAACAATTCCACAGACAAAGCTCTATTCAATAATTATCTAAACAAATTAATCTATCTAAATTTACTAACCTGGTTTAATGAAAACACTCTAACTTCTGATAGTGGGAACTCGATATTCAACCACAATAGATGAAATCTGACCTATTTCTGCATCTCCATTATTGCTTCATCAGGTGGCCTCCTTTAAGTTGAGTCAAACATCTAATTATAAAAATTAGTATACCAATAAATTAAAATTATTTGAAACTAAATGTCGACAATGTCAAACTGATCAATCTGTCAATGAATTCAAGCATCATAACGACCCACTAAAATAAATAACAAATGTTAACCCTTTATGTATAATAGTTTTTTATATATTTTCAGGTATTAACAATATTGTGCAATTCCTATCAATGAAGTCATATGTATGTTCTGTGATACCAAACATCTAGGGATGCTATTGAACAATTCCACAGACAAAGCTCTATTCAATAATTATCTAAAGAAATTAATCTATCTAAATTTACTAACCTGGGTAGATATTGTGGGTGTAATTCAACGCTGGTTGGGGCTTTAGCCCACAGAGTAGTTAGTTTCACACAATATTGTTAATACCTGAAAATATATAAAAAAGTGATTTTTATCTTAAAAATCTTAAACAATCTTAAGCGGTATGATGAAAATTAACTATAAAGTGAGAACGTTAATTCTAGAAATCGCAAACACAGAACAAAATATCTTTCCATGTTTGGAAAAATATTCATTTTTAACTGACCATTATGTGCAAAAATAACTTAATTGTAATTTGTTAAACAGATTCTGTTTAAATCAAACGTATTTGTTTCTGGATTAATTAAATGTTAATTTTACATTTTATTACATAAATTTTATCTCTAATGGCGCGCTACTACATTTATGTGCAATAATATTAACAATACGCCTGTGATAAAATTAGGATCATTTAAGCAAACAAAAGTTTATAATTCATGTTTGTTACGGTTTCACATTATTAGTGCTTTAGGAAACTTTAAACTGTTAGCAGATTCTATCAATAATGGACGAAATAACGACTGAAGTTATTGATAATATACAAACTAGTGCCAAGAGAGTGAACAGTATATCACAGAAAAATGGAGAGGTGCAAGGTAAGCAAAATGAACGTGAAATTCATAAGACACTTTGTTAAAGATTATTGATTTTGTATTAAATGCTTAAATTGATACAGATTTTTTAAACATATGTAAATTAATATACTTATAGTTCTTCCGTTCTGATAATACATCATAGCGAATATCAACAATAAAAACGGTTGCAAAAATTAATAATTCTTCAATTGATCAGATCACCATATTGGGTTAGGATAATGAAAAACTTTTTTTAACATAATTGATAAATTTTATTTAGAAGCGGTAATTATAGAAAATCATAACATCTAAAGCGGTCTTACAAATATTATAACGAACTAAGTTGTCGATTTGACATATTTATGACAGTTTTATTTATAATTGGATTGTCATTTAGATTTAATTCTGTATTTTGCCTTTCTTGATTTAATTTTCTAAATTTATTCAAAGGTGTATTTTTTTGTTTATTAAATTCCATATTATAAGAATATTGAACATGATTCATAGGTATCTTAACATTTATATTCGTCAGGTGTATGGCACTCTATAACAAATATAAAACTTTATTGAACAAACGTTAATAATCCCGTTGGGTTACAAGTAATTCGTCGTTCACTTGATAAATTTAAAAAAGCAAGTAAAACTTTAATTAGCAAAATTCTACCATCATTCGGAAAAATGTTAATATTGCCGTGACTGGTATAATGAGTAGAGTGTTTGGCTTTGACAATAGAGGTTCTGGTTCAATTGCTAACACTGGAGAATTTTTCTTTTGTTAGTCCTTAGTCATTTTCCGATGCTGTAACACTAAAGAATTTGCCCTCATGGACGCGAAATTGGTGAATATTCACGTGAATTATTTGATGACGGGAAAAGTCTCAACTTTTGGCGAATTTCGTAAAGTGTAACATTTTTTATTATGAAACTGCCTTGGATCAGAGGCTCAAATTAAATTTACAAATCCCACATAATGATGAAATAATGATGAGAGTTTCCCGCCATTAACAATTTAAACTAAAATCTGCGAAATTTGCTTGAATATTCGCGAATTTCGCATTCATGAGAATAAAGCTTATTGTACATCATTATACTTGAAGAAACAGACACATAAACTATATATGATAATATTGTTATGGGCGAATGTATATATTTTATAATAATTGTATAAAATATTTTCATTTATATAATAATAATAATAATAATATCTCAACCCCTCATTTTAATGACGAAGATTAGCCCAGAAGTCGGAGACTTGTGCGGGAGAGGGGCGACATATTATTATTAAGCAGGCCGCATTTGCGTCCAGGAACGACTTATGTTGGTAGGCCCTATCCACCATTCAGTGCAGGAATGAGGAAAACCTGGAAAACCTCATTAATTAGGGGGGTAGTCAAATATCAACCGGCATCAATCTCTCACATTGACCCAAGCTAACATTATTCCACCCTACCATACCCACAGAGAGGGTGTCAATCCTCTCCACGAATATAGCTTATATACGGACTACCAGCAGCTGGGCTCGAACCACTCCGTCTAGTCACCTCGATTCAAGTACTAACGCCTTAAACCGCGCGACTACTGACCGATCCTTATAAAGTAAAGTAAGTATATAAAGTAACAAATAATATAACATACATGACGTAAGAAAATTACATTTGCATTTATCGTCATCATCGTTAACGTCATCATAGTCAATGTTTTTATCACCGTTCACCTTATTTATTGTAATGGCCATCATCTTTATCATAATCATTATTATATCTTTATCACATCGTCATCATTGCCATCATCTTCATCATAATCCAGTGTCTACTACTGTATAATTCTGAACATTCTAATACCAAGTGTGAAGAATTTTTGCATTAAAAATGTTGTTGTGGAAATAATAATTGGAAAGAATACAAATTTGTGTAATAAATTAATAAATAGGAAGACCTTAAGTACCAATGTACATAATATCACAAATACAGTAGAAAATACAGCAAAAAATCCATGTGTCCAATACGTTTGTACCACACCCAGTACAAGTGTTAATGTAAAACTGTAAATGAATTATTGTGTTACATTTAGATAAAGTGTTTATTAATAAATTTACTACTGTCTATGATGGTAAGAGATATTTTTCAATGAACTAACTAACATTGTAAAGGAAATATACAATAATTACTGGCCCTTTTAAATCATCTCATTCTGCTTATGAAGAAATATGTAGATTAATAAAAATATAACAGTATGGTCATCAACTAAAGAAGTTTTCTCTGTTAGGTACATATAATTTTTTAATTTTCCTATAGGCATGTAAAAGATTATTATATCCTATAAAGTTTTAAATCTGAATGTAATACTTTTGACATCAAATTATAGCTAAAATATCTCAAATGTATCGGATAAGTACTTAGTTATGACATAGTAATTAAGATTTCACGTAATTTTAGGTTTGGAAGAGGCAGACTTCGAAACCGCCATTTCAGCAACAGGTTTTGGGAAATTCAATATCATCCTCATATTGGCAATCTTGCCCACAATATTTGCCCAGGTATTTGAAACTTCTTCAATGTCTTTCGTGTTACCTATTGCGCAATGTGATCTAAATTTAAGTTTACAAGATAAAGGAATGTTAAATGCGATTACGTTTGCAGGTAGGTTTACATAATTTACCTAAAGAAATATTTAGTTATTTATTTGAATTAAATACACCCAATTGTGTCTTGTATAAATATACATAGCAGTCTTACGTAGCAATAGGTAATAGTTTATTTTTAATTTGACAACGAAATTAAAAAACAATAGAGATTTGGAACCCCTTATTTGAGAATCTCGTTAACGTCAACATTCATAAACTCAGGCGGTAACGTAATTAACGTTATTTACCTAAGTGGTTCTAAATTCTCTATTAATTCAACTTGACTAATATTTGACATATTTTTATGTAGATATACATATAAAATACAAGTATACGAGACATTAAATTGTAAATATTCATGGTTTATACTCATACAAGGTTTTCCTTGGGAGTCAGAAGCTTTGAATGATTGAACATTTTGAAAACTGAGCTTTGTGTGCGTGAAAATGAGCGTCGCTTGGAAGTATTTATGTAGGATTTATAGAATATATGTGTAATTTCCTCGCCCTAATCATTTATTTGGAAACTTAAAATTCAAGTCTCTAACAGTAGCACCAAAATGAGGCGGTGCCTCATTATGTATACACACCAAAACTCTAGTCTAAGTTTCAACGGTAAATTTTCGATTAAATCAGGGAGAATATTTTACAGAAATTCCAAAATAACTTTCGCCATTTAATCGATTTGGCAAAATATCTGAATCAAATAACGATCAATAATATCGGCCCAAACATTTATCTTAAACTAGCGTTGAACATGTGTAGGAGTTATTGCATAGGGGTTTATATCGGAATATTCATGAAAGCTATGAAGATTTGTAATTCTTCTACGAGTGAAACAAGCCTCATCAGTGAAAATAATTTTCTTGAGAAAATTAATATCCTGAAGTAAGATAAATTCGGAAAAGATCACTCGTCCATCCAAAACTTGAGGCAAATAGTTTTAGCACTTTTTGAAGGTGATATGGATGTAGTAGATTACGTTTAGGAAGTTCTTAATAATCCAGTTCATCGAGATCAACGTTTAGTAGTTGTTTGCGGTTCATCTTCAACTGTTTGCAAGATATTTTACTACTTTCAAAATTATTGAATTACTGAAGCAGAATGCTACTTTTTATTTGTATAATGTATGTTTTTCCATAGATAGGTAAAGATATAATAGAAATACTTAAGTTCATAAGTTAAGATACTGTTTACCCCAAAACCCCTTTGCACTTCGTTAGATTAAGAAAATTTATATTTTAGGTATGATATCCAGTGGTTTTGTTTGGGGCTATATATGTGACGTGGCAGGAAGAAAAAAAGTAATGATAATTGGATACCTTTTGGATGGGCTTTTCGCTTTAATAGCATCAAGTTCCCAAAATTTCGTCATGTTACTTATAGCAAAATTTTTTGGAGGATTCGTGTAAGTTCAAATTGAAAGTATATATTAATGACATTCACTTCTTTTATTTAAATTATTATATACTTTTGTATCAAAATATGATGCTCTTTCAGTATTAATGGACCTTTTTCAGCAGGGACTTCATATGTATCTGAATTTCATTCTTCAAAATATAGAACACGAGTACACTTGGTTAGAGGAACAATAGGATCATTAGGAAACATAGTTGTACCCTTGATATCATGGGCAGTGTTGCCACAAAATATAAATTTCAGGCTGTTTAACTATTTTGGTAAAAAGATATTTCAAATGTTTCTAAAAATAACTAATGTCTTTACAATTATAGAGTTTAGTTCTTGGAATATATTTTTACTGATCCTATCATTGCCACCGATAACTAGTGGAATTGCATTTTTGTTTATGCCAGAAAGTCCAAAGTTTCTGATGAGCACTGGAAGAAATGAAGAGGCTTTAAGAGTATTTCAAAAAATTTACAGGATAAATAAAGGAAAACCAGCAGACACTTATCCGGTAATATTGTATTCTATATATATTCAAAATGTTCTAATATAATCAATTAGGTACTCACATCACCACATAGACACTTTATTTCATGTAGATGGTTAGCAAAGAAGACTAGATACATAAACACAAAATAGACAAACAGAACAAACAAATAAGACTATTCTTCAATCCCCATTTTTTACCAGGAACAAGCCACCGTAAATGAGTGCATTTATTCATCTACTAAATTATTGCGACATAGCAATGTTAACACTAGATATCTTTTGAAAACAGCATAAACATCTTAATTGTTATCATAATCTGATCTACACACGTTTGGATGTAATGTTAGTAGTAACAGTTAAAAAATGGATGCTAGTCTTTGCAACTACAAATTTTTGCTATGGAGAGATTTTCAAATTCGCGGAATTTGGAGACAATGGCAAGATTAAAGGTAAGTTGGCAACAAAAAAGAATGCAAGAGATATGTCAGAAATGCAGAGACTATTGGACGAGCTAGAAATACTTCACAGTCCTAAACGGTTTACAATGTGACATTTCTTAGCATTAAATATTTCAGAAAGAATTTTTCGAAGAATTTTGCACATGAATCCAAAATTACATCTCTACAAAATGACATTTGTCCAAGAACTCAATGCATAAATAAGATATACTTCAATGTCTGACAAGGCCTGTTTTTATTTTCGGAAATTTGTCAATAAGCTGAATTATCGTTACTGGTTTGACAGAAATCCTAGGGAAGTTCCTGAACAAGCACTGCACAGTCCAGGAGTGACTGCTTGGTATCAATTCAGAACGTTATGTTGAGATGTTCATTCATTTTCTGCAACCAAGGAATCGAAAATGTTTACTTCCCCGAGAAAATATTAGTACGAGTAGTGGCAATCTTCCATCAACGTCTTTAAGCTTGTAGTGCAGAAAATGATGTTCATTTGAAAGATTGTATCTTTGTCATAAAATCTAAAGAATGTAGAACAATTTATGGCAAGCATTAAAAATGTATTATGATATGTTAAAAATACATTATGCGTTAAAAACTGCTAACATTGCTATGCCGAACCTTGCAAATGCCTAATATATTAAAATTTTAGATTAAATTACTAGCCGATGAAAGGGTTGTTGGTAAGAGTGATAAAAATTCAGTGAAACAGAAAGGAATGAAGGCGATTGTAGAAGGACTATATAAAATCAAGCCATTGTTTTGTCGACCTCTTCTCCTGAAGCTTATCCATGTTTGTGCAAATAGCTTCATTATGCTCATGAGGTATGTGTAACATAAGCAAAACAGTACAGGGGGTTTCTCAAATAATTGCTTTCCTTCAAAGAATAAACCACGGAAAATAATACATTTTCATTAAGTTACCTGTGATCTAAAATTGTGTAATTAAAAGAGAAACAATTTTTTCAACTGTAAATTGTGTAATTAAACAAGAGACATTTTTTAAACTGCCCTTGTTATAGCATAAATACAAGGTGTCCCTGAAATGCATGTACCAGCGAAGCCACATTCAATCCTTAATGTCTAAATGCGATGGTTTATGCTAATTAATTATGCAGTTAGTGTTAATTACCAACTTGCACAAATGCCTTAAATTGGATACCTCAGTTAAAAAATATTCGTATTTGTTGATACACTTACTAATTTGATTTCCGCTTTTTTATTCTGATAAAAGGTAAACATTTTTAAAGTAAATTCCAAAATTTTGATAACTTATACCGTTTAGTTGCAAAAATATATTTCGTGCAGATTGGCTTTAATATTTATTGTAAGATGAGAAGGAGCACCGTCGTGCATCAACCACATTTCCCTTCATATGAGTAGGGGTACATTTTCTGGTAAAATTGTTTGTAAAAAAATTGAAATACATTTAAAATAATTATTGGGACAATGCAGTCGAAATAAGATTACCAGGCAAAGTTGGATTCAGTAATGATCTAAAATAAAAATTTAGCTAGCTAAATTTGCCAACAAAGAACAAGAAATTCCTGGCTTTCAATAACTTTCAAAACCCAAATTCACTTTTGAATGTATACGAACAAGTAAACCCAGCCACAATACATGCCATCTGACCTATTCCTGCATTTTTAAGACTGTTTCTTGAAGTGGCCTCCTTTAAGTATTGGTTTTATAAAAAATAATACAGGGTGAGTCAGAAAGAATGGATCAACTAAGCTGGAGATACTAAACACCAAAATATTATGTTTGAGCTTATCATGCCTTATACGAATGTCGCTAGTTAAAGTTTAAATTTTATTCTGATATTTCTCAATAATCGCACGAGTAATAAATCATACGCACGCAAATTACGCTAATTTTTATTAACATGAAAATTTGACATAAACTTACAAAGAAAAAAAAAATAGCAATATCAGCGTCTGAAAGAAAATCACCACAAAATACATTGAAACTCAAATGCAAATAACTCTGAAACTGATCAAGTTAGGCGACCAAAACAAGAGTACATATTTTATGTAGAATTGATCGTTCTTTTAGACTTTTGACTTTTTTTAATCATAGCTCAACAGATAAAAAAAATTTGTTTTGATTTACGTAAATAATACGGCCCTCTAGAAGCAACGTCAAAATAAGCTTCAAATTCGTAATTCTCACAACAGAAAACCCAACATTACCAATTTCCATCATCAGCCATGCTATCAAAACTCTCTCAATTATTGAGACATTTCAGAATAAAATTTAAACATTGAACACCCTGTATTTCTTCGACATTCGTATAAGGCATGATGAGCTCAAACATAATATTTTGGTGTCTTATATCTCCAGATTATTGTTGACCCATTGTTTCTGACTCACCCTGTATATATTAAAATTATTTGAGAAATTAAATTTTTAAACGTCAATGTCAAAAGTACTGGTAATCTGTCACTATAAATATAAATTAAAAACGTTCACCTACTTCATTTAAACATTTACCTACCCTTTAAGCTGTTTTTTATACATATTTTGTTACAATTTTTTGGAAAATCACGAACTAATGAACAATATGCCCCTAAACTAATACGTGTTTCCACATCGTGGTACTGAATTCCTGTGATTACCACGCAGTCCTGATTTAAAACAGTTTGAGAAAAAGTCGAGATGTTTTAAATCAGGACATCGTGGTGGATACAGGAATTCAAAATCCTATCAATACACGATAAGGAAAATGACCAAATTTGGCCATTACCTGGAAATAAGCGCAAAGCTTTATCTCCGTGCCATTGAAGAGTCCAAACATGAATCAGTTGTTGAACAGGACCTCGCACATCCCAATTGTCCCTTGAGGGCCACGAATTGGCAGAAAATTGGTCCTAAAAAATTTCTAATTATCAGAAAAAATCATATGATTTCACCGTATCCAGGATCGAATTGATTTAAGAGGATTGTCTTCATGTAGCATTGCACAGTGAATAAAGACATAAAAAAAATAAAAAAATGAAAAAAAATTTAAAAATTTTAAATAAGAAAGAAAGGAGCTACAATACTTCCTACGTCAACGTCGTTAGCAGGGTTGTAGTTCCATAAAAATTTGTGAACGGGTCGCAATTACTTTCCTTTGGCGTGACCCAAAGCTAACGACGTTGACGTAGGAAGTATTGTAGCTCCTCTCTTTTTTTATTTTTTTTTACTTTTTTAATTATTTTTTTTTATTTTTCTTTATTTTTTTTGTCTTTATTCACTGTGCAATGCTACATGAAGACAATCCTCTTAAATCAATTCGATCCTGAATACGAATACGAATCATGATTTTTTCTGACAATTTGTAATTTCCCTCAATGGCTTTGCGCTTATTTCCAGGTAATGACCAAATTTTGGTCAGTTTTATGACCGTAGCGCGCAAATATGGAACGTCTGGGCTATACCGACTCCGGGGTCGGTTTCGGGAGCCAAAAATACATGGGGAACCATGACATTTTGTTAAACATGTTTTGCTTGTTTTATTGTGACGTCCAGTACCTAGAGCTGAGCTGTGTCTAATTTATTAGGGAACATCTTGTATACCATGTATATTTGAAGGAACATACTTATTTTAGGAGCACCACCTGTTACAGCAATTACTACATTTAATATTTGATTTTAGCATGAATACTTTAAAACTTTGGCTGCCTCAGTTATTTCAAGCGATAAATGATTACGAATATGACCATGATGGTGCTAGTGCTAGCATGTGTGATATGCTTGATAGTGGTTTAGGGTTAACGAACAGTAGTACTTCAATCACTTGTGCAGTGGTAAGATATACATTTAATGTGTCAATAAGATACGTATGTACATAACCATGTCATTGCAGAATTTGGAGAATTCTTCAGTATATATTAAATCGGTAATAGTTGGGTTTGCGTCAATTGTATGTTTCTTCTTAACTGGGACTGTTATCAACGCTATGGGCAAGAAAAAAGTGATAAGTATGAACAAATGTGTATTTGATAATTACAATTTAATGAAAACATCTAAATATTATAGCTGCTATGACGTTCATTGCTGGGACATGTGCCTCTTGTATTTATTTTGCTCCAAATTCTGATACTGTTTTAGCATTGTCAACAATATTTTTAGCTTTAGCAGGGGTTTGTGGAAATGTTTTGGTCACCATTACTCTTGAAATTTTCCCTACAAATTTAAGGTATGTACGTAGCAGGTGTACGCGTTTTCAATATATTCATTTGTGGTAAAGTTATTATCATATACACTAACAGTTCTACAAATCATCAGTTTCAAAAATAAATGTACAGTCTAATGTCTATTTTTATTTGTGTACAATTCCGTAGAAATTTGATTCTTGTTTATTTTAAATTATATCGAAACCAGTTTCTTCTGATTCTACCACGGCTTTTAATAAGACAATCCAAGGCTTACTATAATTTTGTATACCCCCAAATTTCAGACGACTAGTGACTTCTTTTATTTAAAGTTTGATAAACTTGTGTTGATCAGGACCCCACAAAACTCCTACGTGTGAAATCGGAACAAAAACTATATACCTACTGTTTTCTTTTACACGATCTCAAATTTTAATTTGAGTAGATACAAATCCGTAAAGAAAGATAATCCAACAAATATTTTTTTTATTTTAATTGCCATCACTCCAAGGCCTGCTATGTTTTTTTTTATATCTCCGAAATTCAATATAAAGGTATAGCGATTTTTTTATTTTAAATTTAATAAGGTGATGCGAATCAGAATCCAAAACATCTCATCATCATTCATTCATTCATCATTTATAGGACATTCAGAGCAGAATATAAATCTACTTTCATATTTATTCATACCGTTTCAAAATGAATAATTATTATTGTATGGCACACACTTGGCTCGTCTAATGCCTTTCAGATTCAGTATTTTGTCTCAACTTTGAAACTCTTAAAAGAAACCACTGAAAGTGTTTATATTGAATTTCGGAGATAAAAGAAATATAGCAGGCTTTGGATCGCCATCTTAAAAGCCGTGGTAGAATCAGAAGAACTGGTTTTCATCATTTTAAATTACAGCGAAAACCGCAAATAATATTTTCTTGAAGAATACAGTAATACATACACAGGGTGTCCCGAAATTCATGGGACACACAGCACGAGTAGATTCCTTACATCAAAATTAAGCCAAACTTAACTTGGTCCATTTGTGGCTTATAAAAAAGTTACAGGGCTTTAAAGTTCAAATTTTGAATTCGAAATTTTTAAAATTCTTAGTTTTCAAAGGATTCTTTTGAAAATTTGGATTAGGGGGTTTTCTGGGACGAGAAAAACGAATCCGTACTTTTTTGCTATATACGCTAGAGGGCGCTACGAAACTACTCTTGGTTGATAAAAACTGGTTATAACTTTTGTATTAGTGTGTGCACGAAAATTGTAATAGAAAAATATTGTTCGCCTATTTATTTTTCACAAATAAGGTATTCCATATTTTATGTCGATAAATTTAACCATTTTCGATTTATTTGTACAATCGGATAGAAGAAAACACTCTGTATAGTTTGCTAAAATTTCACACATAGGTGCTCTGAGAGGTCCTGATTAACGCCACTTTATTAGATTTTAAATTGAAAAGTCACTACTTAAGTGTTTATTTTGAATTTCGGAGGCATAAAAAAAAATTATAACAGGTCACCAACTTAATAGTCGTAGTAGAACCAGAAGAAGCTATTTGTCATTTACAATAAAAAAAGTTGTTGGATTACCTTGTAGAAAGTTTTTACGGATTTGTACACAAATAAAAATTTAAGATCGTGTAAAAGAAAACACTGCATAGTACTTGTTCAAATTTGGGTGTTTTGGGGGGTCCTGATTTAATGCCACCTTATCAATTTTTAAATAAAAATATCGTTCGTCATTTTAAAAAATATATATTTGTTTGAAGAATAAAGTTTTTACAGATTTGTACACAAATAGTAGAAACAGGTATATTATCTAAAATAATTCCAATAAATTATCTCTTCCAGAGCAATGGCGCTTTCCCTACATTTTATATTTGCCAGAACAGGATCAATAGTTGGAAATGTAGTGTTTCCATACTTGCTCCATATTGGATGTGCGCCATCATTTTTCTATATTGGATTTCTGTCTTTTGGTAAGAATATTACGTAATACACTTTCAAAGAAATATTCATATTAAATTTGTAATTTTAGGCTGTGGACTTTTAACGCTGATGTATCCAAATACCGAGAACAAACCTCTAACATAGTTGACAGATTCCTAAATTGAAGAAAAGAAATACGTGTATAATAGCCCATCCTAGATATTTTAAGATAAACTGGATTGCTACAGTATTACGGCAGTTCAATAAAATAATTCGAGAAACTAAACAAACGTTAAGTTAAGGAAATTATTGAACTTATATTCTGATATATAATCATAGATTATACTCTTATGTACTGTGATATTATACGTACAACTTATACAAATTAGGTATAACTGATACTTATATTAAGATTAAGTACAACTTTGTAAGTATTTATTATACAATAGTTATAATATAATTTGTTTTTCTCCGTATTAAATTCAGTGTCACTATTAACTTGAGATATGTTTCTTTTAACTCTAGATTCTAGAAAAGAAGTACAATCGTTTGCAATAATAATAGTACCCTTTAAAATTAATTTTGCGATTTCTTTTGAACTGCTGACGTATTCGTAATGAAATCTACTATCAACTTTTAACATTAGTTATTAGTTTTTTCATTTACCAATTGAGATTTAATGAAGTATCCACGCAGAACATCTAGAAGTTCAAAAACTGTTTACTGCAAAAGCATGTACTAATATTTATATAATCAAGTACAGTGTCTTCTAAAATACAGTGAATAACCAGGATTCAATAGAAAATGGGTAAATGGAAATTCATTGTACCATGCGACAGTAATTTCTCCTTAGGGCTCCAGACGACTTCAGAGTCTCGGTTCAATAAGGTGTCACTGTTCAGGATTAAAGTTGAATTCGTAAATTCAGTTAGTAAAGCTATTTCCCATATATATAGCGGGACGTGTATATACATATAAAAGATTCATGTGTCTAGTTAACCCGCCGTCACTCACGTCCAGTTCCGTCACGCCATTACTCGATTACTCGTGTGTTACACTTTATCTAACAATGCAATATAATAATTTTTAATCTAAAACAGGGAATGATTACTGTTAAATAAGATCTCTGTTTTATGTTTAACTATGAAACTTATTGAAAGAATGTACCAAAACAAATAATATATTTCTAAAAGTAAAAATCTTTAGATGTAGAAAGAATATAGCTCTGCAACTTAAGGTATTACCTAAAATTTAAATAAATTATTAATATGGAAAATTTTAACACATGGATTAATAAGTAAGTAATAATAATAAATGTTGAAACTAATTGTTATCGTAGTATCCTTTATTCATCTTGTAAAATGCACTGCCGGCACACTATGGTAGTTTTTCCAACAAATCGGCTGCAAACAGATATTGCATAAATAATTCGTAAATATATTTTTTCGGATAGGTGGTTAGGAGAGCGTTTTCTGGATACAGCCAGTGAGCCAGTGAGTCCTCGAGCGACGTTGTCATACAGAATTTGGTTTCTTTAGAATCTTGAGAAATGTCAAAATGTTAGATAAAATCTAACAAGGAGAGTGATCGCGGATTAAATATCTTCATGGGCCTAGTTGCTCAGAGTTGTTTCTTTTAATTTGTTAACGCTTTATTTATTTATCTCTTGTATCCCAGTGTTCCAGTTGAATGAACACAGAACTGTGGATTATAACTAAAGCGTGGGTTATAACTAAAACGTGTATTATAGCTAAAGATCGGTAAGTAAAACAATTAGATAATCTCCATAACATTTAACAGGTTACACAATCTGGAATGTCTTCTTTCAATTTATCCAATTAAATAATAAAATACTTGTTAATTTCACTTTTACAAAAAGTCAATAAAGAATTTTTAACGCTAAATTATTAGGTCTAAAAATGAATGCTCCGTTGCAAACTTCATCATATATAACATTACTTTAGTTTCTATCTATCTAATCAAGTCAAGATAGCTGCTGCAGCAGAAAATGAATTGTGTCAAGAATTAATTTCTCTAGAATATAACCACAGAAGGGAAAGTGTTTGGATCAGACCTCTCGTATTTTTATGCGGCTAGATTTATCCAACTTAGGTATATCATTTAATTCTGGAAAAGAGTCCTGCCCGAATTTTTAAAAATCCAATATAAAATTGCTTTTCTTGGTATTGTTTTAAAATCAGTGACCTTCTCATAACATTACTGCATTATCTTACCACGTTTATAATGAACTACTACCATGTACTGACTTTGGCACACGCATTTATGTAGATTTATATGTGGCAGTTACCAGTGAAAATTAACAATAAAATGTATAAAGAGTATAATTTTTTATATTTATGCAATACTTAAAGGCTGACTACTAATATAATAAGTACTAGCACATTTTGGCATCAACACAATAGTTTTTGAAAGGTAGCCAAGACAGTGTAACATTATTACCAAAATATCAACCGCTTTTTACAAACACAATAAGTTTCAATTTTAGGGTATGTGTTCTTTCTTAATATAATTAAATGTATAATTAATTTTGTTTGTTATTACTAATCGAATATTATTCTTTTATTCAACATATATCGAACTAACTAAATATATTTATTTTCTCTGCTCATTATATAATTGCATGGCGCATTTATTCTATTTATAAAGCCGCGTATACACTTGTAACAACGATACAACCAGGTCGCGTCACATCGCAGCAAACATGGATGATCGCATTGAGGTTTACAGCGTTAAGATATGCGGTTACGCAAAGTGTAGACGTTTAACTTTTTTCTTAGCACGATTGATTGGACTTCACACAAAATGGAAACAACAAAATATTGTGTATAAATACGTGACGTAACGAAGTTCCGTTCGGAGAGAAATTTTTCGCTAACATGTATCACGGCGCCCTACTGATTCTGTTGGAGACGCAGTCACGCATCGAAGTGTGTACGCGGTTTAACCTCGCGTCTCTTTCATACAATATACAGGATTAAGTTTGACTAAGTACAAATACTTTAAGAAGAAATGAAGAAAAATATGATTTAATGAAATCGCACTTTAAACATATTCCAAACTTATTCATATACAAAAAAAAAATGTTTTAAAACCATATTAAACCCTTATTTATCGGCGACTTTGGTAGCCCGTCAACTGCGAGCGCACGTTTAACGTATAGAACGATAGACAACCAGCAACAACGTTTGTTGTCATAATTGAAATCCTGTGTGTTTACGTTTGCAATTTTCTGTTTTCGTTCAGTTTTTAGTGTATACTTTTCAATTTTAAACATTCTATAGTATCTAACTAAATAGAGAAATTTTTGTCGGGTACAGATATTTTTCTATAATAAGGTTCGCCGGTTTGTTTTTCTAGGTTATTGGACAAGATTTTGTAATTAGAGACTGCCGAGGTGCACGAAAATGTACGCAAAGTGTGCGTTTTAGTGAGCAATCCTTTTCTGTAATGAGTGAAAATGCAGTTTTGACAGTTTGGTATGAAAATATATATAAGATATTATTATTAATGTTCATTTTTGTCGTTTCTACAATTGCAAATGTTGCAAAAAACGACCACTTAGTAGCTGACAGATCCAAGTCATCTCAGACGATGATTAGCACAGGCGCCGATTTTCCAGAGAAAAAAGAGGGTTTTGCTCCATTTTTTAAGCATCGAGCTAGAATTTCGAAACATTGTCTTTTAGGCCTTACTGAGCACGTGGTTAAAATTTTTGTAGTTACTGGTAGTTACGATAGTTAGATATATACGTCCATATTTATTACAAACTATGTACTTATTCAATGCTATTTTGGCTTTCCGGTTATGGATATATTTCTACAGGGTGTTTTCGGAAGAAGTAGCACAAACAGTAGTTTTACTTGTGTAAAATTTGACTATTATACCTATTTTGAAAATACAACCGCTATTCTATATTTTTTGAAAACTTTAAAGGGCTGTATCTCCTAAGGGGTGAATATTTTAATAAGGTCATTTTTATGCAAACGTGTGTTTTAGCAGTGTATTCACTGGTACCATTTGTGCTACCTTCTTTCGAAAACACCTTGTATATGTAGTATTCTTTTTGTTTAGTTAAAACTTTTAAACGTTTTTGGTAAAAAGTTGTCATCTATATTTTATTATTTTTAGCAATAAAACATATTTTTTATCGTACCTTAAAATACTCGATTCTCTACATAAATTATTAGTTATCTGAAAATTTTTCAATTACAATTATTTTTTTTACTTTTGAAACACACACGGTCTGCCAGTTATCGAATACTTATGTAAACAACAGTCATTTATAATAAATTCCAATGGATAGGCAAATGCAGCACAATATTTTAAATATTAATATTCAGTACTACAGTAGCAATCCCAGTTTATGTGAACATATGAATTTTATCTGACCTCACGAGGTACCTTGTGACTATTTATATATGAATTTAATTTAAACAATACTTTTATCGCAAAATTAAGCTACTGAACAAACAAGAATTTAAAAAGAACTATGAATTAGATAAATCTTTAATTTAGTTTATTAGAAATCTTCAAATTATCACTAGTCAATTTTAATAATAGGTAAAATGGGACAAGAAGACGTTAATACCCAAAAAACGAGAGAAAGTAGAACAAACAGTATATCCACATATGTTGAAAAAATTCAAGGTAAGCAATTGAAAATTGTTAATTTAATAACTTCAAATGATGTTTTATTAAATGTGATAGATCAAAAATTTTCACAGAAACATTTAAAAAATGTTGGATATAAGAAACATTTTTTCTTGAAAATAGTTTGTGAAGTAGGTATAGTACTACCACTAACTTTGAACTTCTTATTGAATTATCCAGCTATATTTTCCATTGTTTTTAAAAAATAAAACCTATTTTTAATCTAGACCAAATCGACATAAGATATACATCGTACATATTTCTTCAGATTCGAAAGCTGCCAGTTTTGAAGAAGCAATTACAGCCACGGAATTTGGCAAATTTAACATTTTTTTAATGGTAGTAACAATACTACCATGTTTTTCCCAGACATTTGAAACAGGAGCGATGTCTTTTGTGGTTCCCGTTGCTCAGTGTGATTTAGATCTATCTTTAGAAGATAAAGGAGCATTAAACGCCATGATATTTGCAGGTAAGTATTCTTATTTAATTCAGACAAATAATATATGTGTTAGATTTATTAGTTATAATGCATAAGACGCATAAATACGTATTAATTGCAGACATATCTACTACAAATAGAAACGTAGGTATGTATTATTCCGAAACCCGATTTAAACGACACATGTCACTAATATCTTGTAATCACAAAGAGATGTCACAGTGTTGAATCATCAGTCAATGTCTTTTTTCTTCAAATAACTCTCAGAATATCTCTTTAATGTAGAGATAGAATATGACTGTCTACACTCAGTTGAATTGAATAGGTTGTGAAGAATTATACACATAGACTGAAAGCAAATGCTGCAATAACATTTCTTCTATAACAATTTACAGGCTGATAAATATTTTGACTTCAAGAAACCAAGTAGTTTGCAGAGTTCTTTCTGGATGAGAAAGTAAGTCTCTTGTGGTGTAAAAAAGTCTAAACATGCTTACCCACTGCGATGCGGCGGCGCGTTGCGAAGAAGAGAGTCAGTTTGACGCAGCCAAAGAGAAATTACCGCTTTTGACGTTGACATGTGTGTTTCCGTTCGGTCGCTTTGTCCTATAGTCTGTTTCGAAATGAAAGAGAGTAATAAAACCCCGAGATAAGAACCGGCCATGGTCGTGGTAATATTTCGTTTCAGGTAATTATCGGGTAACACTAATGCTAACAGGTAATGGGTGTACATTGGTATATTTTACTCGATACATCATAGGGCAGGAGCCAGTGTATTGTGACAGATCAATCCAGTCTTTGAGCTGAATATACGAAGACGTGCTAGTGCAGTAGAGTAAAATTCGACTTGTGTTTAGTGACTATTGTGCCAGTGAATATAATATTGTTTGGGTAAAATGTCGAGCTTATCAGATTACGTACCTGCTAAACGCGTGAAAAGATGTGCGATGTCTCAGAATGAGAAGATTATTATATTAAATGTATTTAATGCTTCTAAACACCAACATCCTAATAACAGTGTTGACGACATCGTGAAAAAGTGTTCCAAAATGACAGGGATTCGAAAATCGACTATCTACAGACTTTTAAAGGAAACAAAAAATGAACAAGATACTGTAAATCCCCAAAATCATCTACAGGGAGGTCAAAAGTCGTTATAGATGATTTCTTCAAAAATGTCATTCGCAGAAAAGTACACTCATTTTATTTTAAAAAAGAAATACCAACGCTAAACAAAATTTTAAGTGAACTTTCAGAGTACAACGATTTGTAAAAAATCAGTAGAAAAAAATTATAGGGCGTCTTACAAGAGTTGAATTGCTGGGAAAAGCAGAACAGGAAGTCAGTTCTTATCGATAAAGATGAAATTATTTGTTGGCGAAGATCCTACTTAAGATCAATTAGAAAATTCCGTGACGAAGGGAGGAATATTTATTATCTAGACGAAACTTCGGTCAACGAGGGATATACTGTAACAAAAGTATGGCAAGATAAAAATGTAAAAAGTTTTCGACAAGCATTTTTGGATGGACTTTCAACAGGGTTCAAGGCACCTTCAGGTAAAGGGCGAAGATTAATAGTGACACATAATAGGTAGTGTCAGTGGTTTTGTAGATGGCGGTTTACTTTTATTTAAATCTAAAAATACAGGTGACTATCACGAAGACATGAACGCAGATGTTTTCGAAGAGTATTTTACACAGATGTTGGATCTTATTCCTCCGGGGTCTATAATTGTCATGGCTCGGCAGACCAAGCGGGCGTCTACGGCTGCTTGGAGAAAAGCTGATATAATTCAATGGCTATCCGGAAAAAACATTTATTTTCAAATATGGTGAAATAGGAACTTTTGACACTTGCCAATCTTAATAAAGATCAGAAAAAATATGTTATTGATGAAATGACAAAAAATCGCCAAATAACGGTACTACGGTTACCACCTTATCACTGTGAACTTAACCCAATCGAATTAGTCTGGGCGCAGGTAAAAGGAGATGTAGCGCGTAATAATACGACGTTTAAATTAATTGACGTAAAAATGTTGTTAAAAAATTCCTTGGAACAGATAACTGGCAAAGTTGTGTGCATCATGTACAAAAAGAAGAGGAGAAAATGTGGAAACTTGATAATTTAATTGACGTTACTGTGGAACCCATCGTTATCAATCTAGGAGACGAAGATAATTCATCAGAATATTCAGAGGATGAATTTTAATATACCTACTTTTTTATTTTCTTTATTGTACATACAATACTACATTTACTCACCATAATTTGAATTTTCAAAATACATATATTTTTGTGTGGAATAAACGTCTATTCATTATATTTAAACAAATACATTGATAATGATATTGAATAATTTTATTTGAATTACTAAAAACCCTCTTAACCCGGTTAGATGCTTAGAGTAGCTTCATGTTTTGAAATGCTGTTTTTATATTGTTTACTTATAAGATAAATGGGACCGAGAAATTGAAGCGGCATATACAAACACGGATTGTCGGGGATTAAATTTTAGTTACCTGCTACAATTTAGTACGGTTCGATCACACAAAGTTTTTTTACACCTCATCTATACCGATAATACATAATATAAAAATATTAAATATAAGCACCAATACTACATTTATTTACGATTTGCGTACATAATAAGCTTTTATTACTCTCTTTCATTTCTAAACAGACTATAGTGTGCGGGAACAAGATCAAAGTGACGCTTCCCTACGCAGCACGTTGCGAGGTATCTTAAGTGACGACGGCGACGTGGCAACTATCTCAGAATAGGTTGTAGCACTGACAACTGTCAGGAACCTGCAAACCAAGTTAATATATTTTCTTCCTTCATTCAACAAATCCATCTTCGTTCACTTGATAAATTTAAAAAAAGCAAATAAAACTAATTAGTAAATTCAAGTGTTTTTTTAGTGGGATAAAGACCAAAAATAAAAGAACACTATATTTATATAGTACTATAAATAAATATAGTGTTCTTTTATTTTAGGTCTTTATGCCACTAAAACATCTACTTGAATAACTAAGCAAGATCGCCAATTAAAGAAAACCTAATTAGTAAACTTCTGCCATAATTCGGAAAAATGTTAATAGTGCCGTAACTGGTATAGTAACAGCTTTCACATGTTAGATTGAAGTTCAATTGTTAACACTAAGAATTTAAATTTATTGGCAGAAGTGTGAATAATTACAAGTGAATAATGAATATACGCTACTATAGTGCATGTACATCGTTATACTTGAAGAAACATACAAATAATATATACATTATAATATAGAATATGCAATAATGTCACATGTCCAAAAATATCGTATAATTTTTAAAATAAAATCAATATTTTGTTATATTAGAAATGTCTTATACTAAAATTTTTAATGGTTACTATTGATATTTTTATAATACACACAATGTTCTGATACAATCCTGCAGCTGAAGGAACTATAAGCTTAAATTTAGTTTTATTTATTTAATTGGACACCACCCGACCGCCAGTACCAATTACTAGGTGGGAAAGAACAGCTAAAAATTTTATATACATAAAAAAACGTAAGTACATTAAGATAAAAGCGCCAAAATACATATACATTAAAATTTCTTTCAAAAATGACAAATATGGGTTAAAAGTAAAAATATGAAAATCAGCTCATCGAGTTCTGGCTTAAAATACTTTCTTAATATGTGATATATTATCAAAACAGTTCTTCATCCGAAAATGAGTATCAAACATTGTACAAAACAAATCCGGGCAATCAATTTTTAAGATCGTTAAGATTGAACCGTCTAAGCAAAATATTTTGAAATATTCCCTGGATAGGGTAACAGTTATCAGATTTAAACCACAGGTATTTCACATAATTACGTTGAATGTTCTCTTAACTTATTGATATGAACTTCACAATGTGAATTCCACACAACGGAATCATATTCACTATAAATAGAGAATATAATATCTACTTAATATCTTAATTTTTCAGGAATGATTACCAGTGGATTCTTTTGGGGATATCTAAGCGATTCTTTGGGAAGAAAAAGAATTATTACTTATGGATATTTCGTAAACGGGCTTGTTGGTATATTGGGATCTATATCACCTAACATTCTCTTCCTGATGGTAGCAAAATTTTTTAATGGGCTACTGTTAGTAATTTCAACTTGGACACATCTACTGATATATTTTAAAGTTCTAAAATGTGTATTTACTATAAACAATTTTTCAGAATTAATGGCCCATTTGAATCATCTACATCATATTTATCCGAGTTTCACTCTGCAAAATACAGAGCTAGAGTACAAATGGTGAGAGGGCTAGTGCTAAGTTTAGGTAATGTGGTGTTACCTCTTATTGCATGGGGCATTCTGCCAAGAAATCTAGACTTCCAAATTTTCGATTTTATTGGTATAATTATTAAATACAACACTATATTATATCAGGTTAAATTTTTCTTGTAACTTCTAGATATTCATGCTTGGAACGTATTTCTGTTTATTTGCACCCTAACTACAATTTTGAGTGCAACAGTGTTTTTCTTCATGCCGGAGAGCCCTAAGTTTTTGATGAGCACAGGAAGGAACGAAGAAGCTCTGAAAGTTTTTGAGAAAGTGTACAGAATTAACACAGGGAAACCAATAAATACCTTCCCGGTAAGTCATTCATCGCATGGACATATCTGGAAGTGATTTCAATTATAATATCTAATATATATATCGCTGCTAAACTACAGAAACGTTTATTAAATTTGTGATGTTTCAGATCAAGTTTTTAGTCGCTGAGACAGGTAACACTACTAAGAAAAGTACTGCAGAGGCATTGTTGGAGGGTATGCATCAAATAAAATCATTATTTCAACGGCCGTATGTTTTGAAATTACTGCTTGCTTGCACCAACTGCTTTTTGATTATGATGAGGTAGGTTAAAATCGTTTCCCACTTTACAATACTTAATTAATATCAATTACTATACACGGTGTTTAAAAAAATTATTTTATTATTTTTTATTTTATTATTTTAAGAGACGTTTATTGTTGTGAATTGTAAGGGGATTAGATAATCCAACGTGGGTGAAAATTTTGGTATGAATATAATTTAGTTAACTGATACAATCAATTGCATTTTTTAAAAAAGTGCAGCAATTTCAAGGAGAGTACTTTTTTGAGTAGCAAATAATTTTTTGAAAATAATAATAATAATAATAACCGGAGTTTGCATCCAAGATCGTCCGTTCTATACTTCCCAAGAAATCGGGGAGGCCGTGGACTCTTGAGTTTGGAGTGTCTCCAAGGCTGTATAAGGCAGGGAGGAGAGCAGCCGATGAACTTGGTCTCGTGTTCGATACTGAGCGGGAAAATCCAGACTCTGTCACCGAGTCGGATCCTGCTCAGTTAAAAGCCCAAATTAAAGCTGCAGAAACGCGTCATCTTCTGCAGCTACATAAGGATAAGCCAATGCATGGTCTCTTCTACCGTCATCTAGAGGGGCTTGGCTTATCTGAAAGGCTGACCTTTGCTTTTTTGAGGTCAGCGGGGCTGAACTCTGAGACCGAGGGATTCATAATGGCTTGCCAAGATGGTGTACACACTCGTCTATCGTAGTTGTGTCTTGAGTATCGAGGTTCCTGATACCAGCTGCAGGGCCTGCTGCCAAGCGCCGGAGACGCTTATGCATCTCCTGTCTGCCTGTCCGGTATATGCACCACAGCGTATATCCAAAGACACGATTCAGCCTTACGGGTGTTGTATTATCATTTACGACACTCGTATGAGATAGACGTGACGCCCATGCTGCCTTATGTTCCGAGGGATATAGAATCCGTTGTGGGGAATGAGAAGTGCCGAATTTATTGGAACTATTCATTCCCCACCCTCAGGCAAATTCAAGCCAATAAGCCTGATGCAGTCCTCCTCGACCACCAGCTTAGGATGACGTTTGTGATTGAGTTCTCGGCTCCCGCAGAGAACAACATCGTCCTCAAAGAGGAGGAAAAATGGAGGAAGTATCGAGATCTTCTCTCCGAGCTCCCCAGGCTGTATCCAGACCACTCTGTTAAGATTGTGGTGCTAATTATAGGCGTCCTGGGCGATCTTAGCCAGCAGAATGCAGAAGGCAATCGTCCTTGGTTCGCTACGTCTGTTCAGAACACACGATTTACGGGCGCAATGATTACTGACTCCACGGAGTGGAGAATGGTCATTGCTTGACTCTTCAGAGCATCTCCGAATGTGTCGGAGCTCCGGAAGGTGTTACTGGAAAAATAATAATAATAATAATAAATTTAAGAGATCGCTTTATGTCTCAAAAATAAAAAACAAATAAACCACTACCCGAAAGAAACAATGGCTAAACGAGTTAGAAACTAGAATAACTGAAATTAGACACCTTACAAAATATATCTTTAAAAATGTATATCATATGTTTAAATATAGTAGAAGGTATCAAATCTAATTTACATCTATTCAAAATTACTTTATATTGCCAAATTTATCTGTAGAGGGTATCTCAAACTGGATAGTATGGGTCTACTGTGACGATACAAAAAAAAATTAAATAAAAGTTGGGACACGAGGTGTTAAATAGGATGAAGTAAGATCCATTTTTAATCGAAAGTATTTGTTATTTGACAGAAACGACTAATGACGTTATCAATTATATATTTTTTTCCAGAAACATACCCATTTCTTCCTATTGAAAATGTATTTTTCTAGTAAACTTTTTCTGTATTATTTCCCATTTAAATATATATTATAAGCATTATCGTCCTAAAGACTTTCAAAAGAAATACCACCTAAAAATCACATTAGCGGTGGAAGGATCAAGTAGTCGTTGGAAAATAATAACATTCGTTGTTTACAGAGAATAAATATCACAAAATAAATATTTTGATGGCATTTATTGATGGCATTGAGTAATAACAAGTGTCACTGCTCAATACAAACGTCAAACGTATATAGCTCAAATTGTAGTAAATGTAGAAATTGTTGATCTGCAGTGGAACTCTGTAACTCAAGAAAAATAGAAAAGGAAAGAAATTAAGAAAGGGAAAAAATTTCTTTCCATTATTCGCTGGTACTCCATACAACATTTTCTATTGTGATCGAGTGAAGTCGCCAATAGAGAATGTTTGTATTATCCATCCTGAAAACATTATGATTATTTAGGGAGTTTTACCATTTTTATGTTGCCATGATTGAGTCGCATTTGTTCAAAATACATATATGCAATCTTCAAACCTTTTGCGATAAATTCACCGGTTGATCTTCTTTACAGTTTCTTTCACTTTTATAAGCGGAATTAAATGGTTTACCGGATTTATCAATTGTGATTTATTTTTTGCATTAGTTCAATTCACATCTAAAGAATGATTGATCCAATTTATAAGTAAAATATTACAAAAATTGCACTAGATACCAATATACTAATAAGCTTATTATTCTACGTACCTTAAAAATGAGATTTAGATGTCTTTTAAAAGATTGTGTACTTCGCTATCATCCGTTTAAAGCAGGGCAGATTATAAACGCTTGCTGTATTCTATACAATATGTGTGTGAGGACAAATGTCACTATTGACGAAGATGAAGTTGAGAATGAAATAGACCAATTTTTCCAACCAGAATTAGCAGGCGGAGAAATTTTTCAATTAGGACAGCAACAGAGAGGGCAGTTAATTAAATTGTATTTTCAATAGTTATAAAGTTGACAACTAATTTTGTTAAATTAATATTTCATTAACAAATAAAATTATTTTTGCAAATTTTATTTTGCGACATCCCAGGAAAACAAGTTATTTCTACTTGAAAAAAGTACATCTAGGATTTATATAAAATAATTGTATATTCAAAAATAAAGTTTATTGAAAACATAAAGAAACAAACATTTCTCATAGTAGAAACACTATTTTCTAAAACAATTTCATGTACGGTAAACAAATATTGTATCCACTCGTTGCCTGCGATGTGAATAGTACATAATAATATATAGCTGTAGTCACTACAATTTCTATCTAACAAATAATTTTCCACGTATTGCTTTTATTTTATTTATTTATTATTTAAAAGATATGACATATTATGTTATCATTATTTAAGTTGTAATTATTTTTATATTTATTTTTATTGTCCGTTACATAACCAATAAATCGTATACAATCGTATATCAAGGAACACCAAGGAAAGGAACAACAAATAACACACATGAAAACTACGAAATCCTTTAGGAAAGATGCGGGAAAGACGATAAACGGCGTTTCTATTTCCAAGTAATCGGATTTGAATTCGGAAATTGCGAATTAGTCCGAACGACCTTACAGAGTAGCCCATAGAAAAAGAAAGAGAATTTCTTTTCTATCTGTTACAGAATTCCACTGCTGAACCTGTTTCGGCAAGCTCTTTGGACGGACGAAAGTCGCTTTGTCAGTATTGGTTTGACAAACAGTCGCAACGAACACTACTGATCCCTTGAAAATCCCCAGATTTTAAATCCAGTCCAAAACCAAGACCATTTTGGAATAAATGTATGGTGCTGCATCATCGGTAGGCATTTAATTGGGCCTTATTTTTATGAACATACATTGAACAGCGTGTGTTACTTAAATTTCCTAAAGAAGACCTTCCTGCACTTGTGGAGAAAGTACCTTTGCAGGTAAGGAGAATACATATGGTTTCAGCGCGACGGAGTTCCACCCCACATGGCCAGGATTGTACAGCAATATTTAGCTAACATTTTCCCAGAAAAATGGATTCAGATTAATGGCTCTATTCAGTGGCCCCTAAAATCACTAGATGTAATACCCCTCGATTTTTTAGGGGACTTTTTAAAAAATAAGGTTTACAAAACAACTTCTCGAGATGTTAATTATTTGAAAGAAAATATTTCTTATAACTTTTAAACGGGATGAAATACAGAATGTCTGTAATAACATTTTTTAGAAAAAAGAGACCTTTTTAACAGGAAAAAAATTGGTTATGATTCTGGAAAAAATATAATTACTGACGTCATTAGTCGTTTGTGTCAAATCCCAAAGATAATACTTTCGATTGAAAATGAAGCTTACCTCATCCCATTTATCACCACGTATCCCAAATTTTATTTAAATATTTTGTATCCTCCCACTAGAACCGTCCTCTCGAGTTTGAAAGACACTGTACATTAACAATATATTTTATTAACGTATAATATACGAATATAGGTACTATGTTCTCTACACAAATATATATATCCTCATTTATGTAAACCTATATAATATTTTCAGTTCAAACACCTTAAAATTGTGGCTACCGCAACTGTTTCAAGCAATTAATGATTTCCAATACAGTCATAATGGTGAGAGTTCTAATTTATGTGCCATGCTGGAAGAGTTGAGTCCCAAAAATTCTTCATCTGGAATTTGTTCAGTAGTAAGTATTAACTGTATTTTCGAATAAATTATAAAATATATTAAATCAATTTACAAGTTTTATGAATATACATTGTTGATATAATGCCGATACTTCCAGTTCATCAGGCTAATGTAGAATATTTCCCACGTTATCTACTCTATCTATCCCGAGGAATTTGTTTATTTTATTTAGTCCTCGTCTCATCTCAAGGTACCCAGATTAAGTGGTGACTATCGGTCCCTGATTTCTAATAAGACTCTTCCTGATATATTCACTCATTCTAACAATATATATAGTAGTCGAATTGTTGTCACATAGAGCACAAACAATTAATAAGTATTTTGTAACAACGGTAGCGATTTGTGTTCAACTCCCATTGCTCTGTCCAAAATAAAGACCAAAACTCTTAGGCCTGTTTGTGCTGTGTACCTAAAGCAGGTTCATTACCGTAGCTTATCAATCGCATGTTCTCCGACCCTGCATTTCCCTTGTATGGTACACGTGAACGTAGAACACCAGGTATGTCAGCAGCCTCGTACCTGTCATTCTCCAGTACTTTGGTCACCCTAAATAGCCCTCTCCAAAGCGGTAACAACTTGCGACTGATGCCGGTGTTTGCATTGGCCGTAATTTGCAACAGAACCAAGTCTCCTTCCTCATATCTCGGTCCAGTAATGCCATTTCTACCAAACCGGCAATTTTTTGCTTCCTGACGTTCTGTAACTAGTGCAATCATAGGGTCTTTAATTGCTTTCAACATTAGACTTATAAATAGTGGCAAAGACAGGGTATCCCATGCGACTTCACTATGCTTTACATATGGTGACGTTGATATCTAGCCCTGATTATTGTTTAATGACTAGTCGTTTAATTTCACATACAACGGCGTTACTTATTTGAAAAACGTTATCTACCACAGTGTCTATAGATGAAGACGACCTTATTGTCCTCGTCATATTCCTCTCTCTACTCCGCTCTTGGAACGCATCCATCTAATTATTGCTGTGGTAGTCTCCACTTCGACGATGGCGAATATGATTTCTGCCATCCCTCTTGTTTCCAATACAATCTTGGGAGTTAGAGGTATCTCTTCGGTGACGATGTGAGGATAGGCCTCGAGCTCCTACAGGTGAATCTCCATGCACTGCACGCAAACTTTTATGTTGCGCCGTCAAATCTTCCATTTTAATTTATTCACTCAAATTTCACATCAAACCACAAACACACGAGTTCAAATTCAACTGACTGATGTTAGAAATACACTGATTTCGAAGAAACTATATATAATTAATTTGCAAGTTTTAAGAATACAGATTGTTAATATAACGCCGATACTTTTAGTCAGGCTGTCTGCAATCGAATGTCTCGCTCGTTGTCTTCTTCTCTACCCATAGGGTTCGAGAAAATAGTTTACTTTATTCAGTCCTCGTCTCACGGTACCTTTCGGGATAAATGGTGACTATCGATCCTTAATTTCTAATAATATAC
The DNA here is from genome assembly GCA_025584915.1 of Monochamus saltuarius. NCBI lineage: Eukaryota > Metazoa > Arthropoda > Insecta > Coleoptera > Cerambycidae > Monochamus > Monochamus saltuarius. The sequence continues at coordinate 11,978,829 of CM046726.1, forward strand.
ACAGTAACAAAAATTAAGTCATAGATTTTCCACTCAGCAAAAAATAACGTTATGTTTTATGCTGCTTATTTGATGCAAGTCCTTGTCTATTTTTTTTGTTTCAGAATTTGGATAACAACTCTGTATACATTAACTCCATAATAGTGGGTGCGTCAAGAATAGTTGCTTTTCTAGTTGCTGGCCCATTTGTTAATATGTTGGGAAAAAAGAAACTGATAAGTAAATCTATACATTTTATCTAGTGTCATAGTAATGTAAGGTTTCGAAAAGATACATGAAAAAACAAGTAAGAGGTAAAAAGGAATACTTTTAATATATTTTTCAGTTATTATGGCCGTTATTGCTGGAAGTTTCTCTACATCGATATACTTTGCCCAAGATTCGTTAACTGTATTAGTTTTGTCGTCTATGGATTTAGCATTTATCAGCGTCAGCGAAAATGTACTAAGTACAATCACACTTGAATTGTTTCCGACCACCCTAAGGTATTTTCATTTGGTGTTTTGATTTAAAAACGTATTATACTCGTAGTCTACTTGTGTGTCAACGAATTTACTATTACCTATTCAATAAAAGGTTGAATTTTGCAGGGTTTCCGGAATATGATTGCTTTTATTTTGCTATATAGTAGATTTGTATAATTCTAGTATAAACAAAATATAACTGCCTTAACAGTCTTTGCTTTGACCTCTGAGTTAACAGAATTGTGATATCAAACAGACTTCCAATATGTGACAAAGTCAAGATCTTTTCTCGCAACACCGAATAAAGTTTGAATTTATAATAAGGGTTCAAAATAACTACCATTACTTTCAGTACAGACGCTACATCTACAGCTACATTCCTAATGCAATAAAATAATATGTCGACATCGGCTCGGATCGCATCGCCAACTGTCATATTTCTAAAACACACTAAAGTTTTCATATGTTATCATCATAGACCTTATAAATCATGGACGCGCCCAAAACCGTTTTCTGCCTATACAAATCGTTGATGCTCAGATGTGTGCGACAGAGATAGAGCTAGTCCGGGCAAAAACCCACAGATCAATGGCCAAAAAAAAAAAAACCATAAATGACAGACGTATGACATTTACGGTGACAAACCGACTCCACCATAGTTTATGAGTCTTTAAAAACTATTGCTAATAAACACACTAAACACAACTAAATCACAAAAGGCACACAAATCATTAACAGGAAAGGTTTTGTCAGGTTATGTTTATATATTATTCTGTCATAGAACATCTGCTTTTGCCCGGACTAGCTTCATCCCTCTTGTACACATCAGGACACCGGACCTCTCTTTCTAGAGCCTGTCCATGATTTATAAGGTCTATGTTATCATAGATATAAAATTTTAGACCATTAAGATCAGGCAATTGAGCTGGCCATCCTAGATGCTCCTTTAGGTGCGGTCAGAAGCATCAAACAATAACTATGTTTAAAAATAACAGTAAATCTAGCAACAATTTGCAATACCGAATAAATATGATAGGTGGTTGGGTGGTTCAATTTGGCCGGTTTTCAAGGGTTACTGCAAATCATAGATAGATCAAATTTGATAGACCAGTCCAAAGCTCTTTTTTATTTATTACCGTTTAACATTTCGAGCTACAGTCTAGTTGATATATTTAGGATTTTGTCTTACACAGTGCATGCTAGAGTATCATTTTCTTACTCTTCACAATAATTAGCCTTGCTGTAATTTTTTTCTTTTGGTTTAGTGTAAGATCCATGCGTATTCAAGATAATTTAAGTTTTTAGGAAATTTTCTAGCTTGGTCGAAACTTCTGCGTTAAAATGAAAGCGCTTATGTGAAATATTATTACGTTAATTTACACTACATGCATTTTAATTTCTTAGATTAAAACATCTTATTAAGTTGTATTTGTCTTCACTTGACTAACAAACCATTTTTGATTTGTGTCACTTCGCTTCTAATAATGTTAAATGTCAAACATGTTTGTTTTCAAAGCCTTCTTAGTCAGACAACTTAAAATAAACATCGTTAGTATTTTAAAAATAGTATATTTTCTGCAAATCTGCAAAACAAATAAGTAAAGTGTATAATTTTAGACTGCATTTTTAGCTTTCTTTCCGTTTTTAAAATAAAATACAAACCGTTTTAAGATGTCTTCAATGTGAAACGAGAAAGGACACCAGTCGATTTAGCCAAAAATCGAGAAATGCTCTGTAGCTCGAAAATGGTAACAGATAGCCACACATGCGGTTTGCGCCATTGATGAGCTCAACTATCAGATTTGCTTTATCTATGACAGTTTTGCAGTACCACTAAATACTAAAATGTTATCGATCGTTCAAATTAGCCTCATCAAATATAATACAATGTACTAAATTACTTTATCATGCGCGATAATATTGAACTACTGTTTCAATTTTATTTGACCAAGATTAACAGTTGACGGATTGCAGTGTTGTTATAGGTTACAAATTGAATGGTATTTTGAAAGTTTTGATTGTTTACTTCATTAAGACAAAAAACCAAATTAGAAACAAATTAGGTTAATAACGTTTCTACTTTCTACATAGTTATGTTAATTTTGTATGTGTATTTTTATATTTGAATATTCTGGACACCCTGCAGATATTTTCTATGATGGGATTTCGGAAAAATACTAAACCTAATTTTCATTTTATTTTCAGAACAGTGTCACTATCTTTGCACATGATGAGTGGACGAATAGGAACCATACTTGGTAACGTTATTTTTCCCTACCTACTGTATGCTGGATGTGCTCCACCTTTTGTATTCATCGGATTACTCGCGTTTGGTATACAGTAGCATGCTTTTAAAATAAACCAAATTGAATTTGTTTTCTTTCCTAGGATGTGCTGGACTCTCTTTGTTGTACCCAAATACTGAAAACAAAGCCTTGCAATGAATGACTCCAAGTTCCATTATTATATGGCATAAGTAAATTATTATAGCATAATATTTGTGATCTGAATAAAATTTACTTTTAGAAAGTATTATTTATATTTAGTTTTGCTTACTGATATTTATAAATTCATTCATAAAAATATCTCTTTTATATCCTTCGTAAAACCAAACAGTTGCAATGAGTGATATTTTCTTAAAATTTATTTTGCATTTATAGGAGCTAATTAAAAAAATCGAATTCAGTGAGAAAATTTCAATATATAAATGTATTTTACACTTCAGTAAAATACATTTCTTAATGAAAAACAGGTACGCTACAATTAATACTTAAAAGGTCTTTACAACGCTCCACCAGGTACAGTGCGGCTCAAAATAAGCCGATTTAGCTAAACTTACCTAAGTTCAAAGTTGATCCGTTTAGGCGCTATACGACCATGAAGTTGCAATTTTGAAATCGGTTTTTTTATAAATTTAAACAAATTTTGCTAAAATTTGTTAAGATAATCTTGCTCTATAGGACAATAAACCCCATATCAAAGTTATAAGTAATATCAATCCATTGGCGTGGAACTTGGGTTCTTTAGTAATTACACCTTCGATAATTCTACGCCAATAGAAGAAAATATTTTTCAGTATAAAATTTAGATTAAGTAAATTATTTCCTACAAAAAAGGTACGTAGGAATTAAATACGGTGTTCATAAGAAAAGAAAGTTAAATAACATTTCTCTGTTTACATACAAACCAGATAAAAACCAATAACATATTTAAATTCTCCAAAAATTTCCTAATAATGTTTGATTAATAAATGCATATCGCCCTCCTAAAATTAAATCTGCAAATATCAGTTTCTCTTAAATGTATGGAAAACGGAAAGAGATATGTCAAATACCTTTTCGATTTCATATCTCTAAAGATATATAACACTCATGATACAGCTTGAAAAACGGGAACCCTGTATAAATGAATTTATTTATGCATTTACATAACCACTGATAAGTGCCAATTTAACTGACAACTTATAAATACAGGGTATCCCAACGAAAATTTGACCCCCCCCCTATAATTGGAAAACCGAATAATATTTCAAAATTCGCCGAGACCCGTCGATTTTTGTTCTTGGGGGGAGCTTTTTGACAGTCAAGCCAACTCGATATGTTCATCCCCCTAATGCCTAGCAACCCCAACTTAAAAATTTAAAATGCAACTACCCCACTTGTGGCACATCATTTTAAAGCCCTTTACATTGCGAATACAGTGACGTACCGTTTTAGAAATCGGTTGAGATTTGACAGAATTATTGGTTACAAACGAAAGATAACAAACCAATTTACGCGTAGTAATTTCTACACAAATGCCCACCACTAATAAGTTTTTCATCTACTCCACATGACCACATTACCTAATTGTTATTGATGTGTCTATCAGTTTACAAAAAGTCAGAAACGAAATAAAAGCTGAAGCAAATAATAAATCAGATTTATTTGATGAATTGCTAAAAATGACCCCAGTTAACTTCCAAACAATAAGACAGTCTGTTTTAAAATTCTGTTTGAACATTATTAAAGACATCCGCAGTTATTAATCGGCATTCTTCTACAATTCTCTGACGTAGCACTTGCAATGTTTCCGGCTGAGTGGCGTACACTCGTGATTTTAAATGACCCCACAGAAAAAAGTCCAAAGGGGACAGATCCGGAGATCTTGGTGGACATTCGACGGGACCTCTTCTGCCAATCCAATACCCCGGGAAATGGTCATCCAAAAATTGTCGCACAGCAGCAGCATAGTGCGGGGGCGCACCATCTTGTTGGAAGGTTATTTCATTTTCTAGTAAATTGTCGTCACTTTCTAAAATCTCTATTATCCTAGGATCAATTGTACTTTCCAATAATTCTAGATAGGTGTTTCCATCGAGATTACCTTGGATGAAAAATGGCCCAACAAGATGGTCGCCCAAAATGCCTGCACAACATTCAATTTTGAGGTGTCTGAGTATGAAATTCCCTGATTAATGCGGATTAGTATCACTCCAATAACGACAATTGTGTCTATTCACTTCGCCATTCAACATAAATGTGCATTCGTCGGAGAAACATGTATTGTAGAGAAGATTTGGATTCAGTAGAAGTTGTTCACTAAAGTATTCGCAAAATTGGTTACGGCGATCAAAGTCATCTTCATGTAACTCTTGAACCAGCGTCATCTTAATGGATAAAACTTGTGTTTTTCAAAATTCGATGAACACTGGAACGGGATACGCCAGAAGCTTGAGACACAGTTGTAATCGATTGCTTATTATCCATCTGTACATGACCCAAAACTGCCACTTCAACTGCTTCATTTCGAACTGGCCCAATTACTTCACGTTTCTTGTTTAAAAGCAAACCTGTTGCAACAAATTCAATCAGTTGTTTAACGTACTGGTGGTTTACATTTTTTTCAGGATGATTGGCATTAAAAATTCGTGCTGTAGCTTTAGCGCAATCGTGATTTCGATAATAAATTGCAACCATTTCTACTCTTTCCGCGATAGAATAAACCATTTCGAACACACGTTAATACTTTCAATAACGGCTGAAACTAACGATTTCTTGGTCACAAGCAAAAACACCGACTTTTTGTAGTACTGATTTTTGTTATTTTGAAAAGGTCTGAATTCCTATCAACTCAAGTATCTTCTACTAATAACTATTTTAGTATCTAGTTTTATTTGCTTCAGCTTTTTATTTCATTTCTGACTTTTTTGTAAACTGATAGACACATAAATAACAATTAGGTAATGCGGTCATGTGTAGTAGACGGAAAACTTATTAGTGGTGGGCATTTGTGTAGAAATTACTACGCGTAAGTTGGTTTGTCATCTTTTCGTTTGTAACCAATAATTCTGTCAAATCTCAACCGATTTCTGAAAACGGTACGTCACTGTATTCGCAATGAAAAGGGCTTTAAAATGATGTGCCACAAGTGGGGTAGTTGCATTTGAAATTTTTAAGTTGGGGTTGCTAGGCATTAGGGGGATGAACATATCGAGTTGGCTTGACTGTCAAAAAAGCTCCCCCCAAGAACAAAAATCGGTAGGTCTCGGCGAATGTTGAAATATTATTCGGTTTTCCAATTATAGGGGGGGGTCAAATTTTCGTTGGGACACCCTGTATATAAAAAGTACAAAATAATAAAATAATAGATATGATAACATATGCTCAATATCGTTACCAATCATCAGCATGAACTGCAATGTCTCGACCGTATTACGATGTCATTGTCATATTCTAAAGAAGTTGGATATTTGAATAACTTGATTAATTTACATTTTTATGCATCAGCGCTGCAAATGTAAAACCTTAAGTGCAGTCAAATCATTAGATGCTTGCACAAGTATCCCTATGTGCATATAGTCTGTTCTTGCGGTTATGTCAGTTTTGCCGAAAATTAGGAATCATCTTCTAGCTTGACAATGATAAAAAGGGTAAAATATCCCATATATGATTCCATCACCTTCCTCCAAAATCCCAAAACAACTATGAAAGCCACCGAGGACGCTACAGCCACCCGTATTGATTTATCAATGCTCTTACCCTATTATATTATTATAAATTTCCTTGTTTTGCTTTTGAAAACGAACCATGGTTTGCCCACTGCCCTAAGTGTCTTGTAAACTTAGGTTTAACGCAAGATACACTTACAACGCACTTACAAATCTGCAGAACCTTATAGAATCAGCCAAAACGCAGATGATCACCATTTTCCTCCCCACCGAAATCACTCCGAATGAAAGATTAAGATAATTTGGTTGGACAATTTTACATTGTGGGTTTAAGCTCATTAAGAGATATCGCTCTTATCTTAAATAAACCTTCTACCAGAGTTGAAGATAATAGAGAGTGATAATTCACAGCACTTAGATAAGTACGGGAGATGAAGGTTGCAGGGGACAATATGTAGGCGTGCCACTTAAGAAGGGTCCAAGATACACAAAATTGTCAAAATTAACTTGTGGTTGAGTGAACCTAGCATAAAATGGGTCACTCTCTATTATTTTCGAAGTCGGGTAAAAGCAACAAATTAATATACAGAGTGTAACAGTGTCGTTGTGACAAGATATCGATTTCGATTTCTCTTGTAAAAATAAAAAGGGAAACAAGACTAGCAGTTTTGCCTTAAAATAATATTTAACGGTAAGAAGATCGTCGAGGTTTGTTTTAAACCCATTTTTCAGCGAAGCACAAAGATTTTATCAAAGCAGGCCGATCTTTTTGAAATTCTGCACGTCTCCATAATTTACCGTTCTGAACAGCTTTTTCAAGTAAAAATTTGCTGTATTTTTAGTAGAAAAGGCACTTTACCTGAAACGATAACAGTTTTCAATCGGTGCACTGAATATTTCAAATAGGATTATTTCGAAAACTGTTACTCCTAACGACTTCAACAAGGTATACCTTTTTTAGATACAACAGGTAGGAGAATCGATTGTTTCAATAGACAGATGGATACACTAAACAGCAAAAAAGTTCTGCCATTTAAAATAAACATGCTGTGCCATAAGTGGCGCCCTCTACTAGTGAAAAGTCAAAATTAGTGAAATTTTCTTATTTGTCGTGCCAAAAAACATAATTGTGGCAATTTTTTTATTACTCCGACAGGTTTCAAAGTTATTGAGATATTTCAAAATAAAATTCTAGCATTGAACACCCTGTATTTTTTAAACCAGCAACATTCGGATAAGGCATATTTGGCTCAATCGCCATATTTTGGTGTGTAGTATCTCCAGTTCAGAGATTGCCCATTCTTAATGAATCACCCTGTATAGTTAGATTCTGTCCATCCAGCTACATTTAACTGAATTATGCAGAGATTTATTTATTTATTTATTTATTTATTTAATTACAACACCCCACGGGATTAACCCAGTTACGGGATGAGGAATCATAAAGTAAAATACATAAAGTGAGTACAATAAAATAATCTAAAAAGAAATACACAAAGCAACACCAATACAAAATTGTACATAAAATAAAATAGATACACATACATATATGTAAACACACATAGTTACCTACATATTACAGTTAGAAATTTAAAAAAATATATATTTATATATAATAATAATAATAAATAAATAGAGTTAGATATAAAAATATGGAGAAAAAAAAAGACAAATAAAAATACCTAAACAGAATATATTCGCTTAATATGCTCAATAGAACAGACAAATATATCAAGCGAATTCTCTATGTTTGTATAATGCGTGATCATTTGATATAATGGGGATGCAATCATAGAATTTGTCCGTGCTTGAGGCAACTTAAAAACAGCACTGTTTCGTGAATTAAAAGATGGTATTTTAAAAGCGATCTGCGACAAAAGCTCTTCTGACTTAATGGAACTATGCAGAATTTTGTGTAAATGAATAATTGAAGAGGTTATCCTTCTTGAAGAGAGACTGCAAAGTTTAGTACGCTGCAACAAAATATCATTTGCTATTCCCCTAGGAACATATTCACCATCAATTAAGTAAAGCGCAGATTTCATGAACCTTCGCTGAACCTTTTCAATCGCAGTTATTATAAATAGGTGACCAAACAATAGCTGCATACTCGAGCTTGGAGCGTACAAATGAGCAATACAGCAATTTAAGGGTTTCCATGTTTTTAAAATTCTTAGAATTGCGAAGAACAAATCCCAGGCTTCTATAAGCAGATTTAATAGTACAACACATATGCTCATTGAACGATAATTTTTCATCAAACAGCACACCAAGATCCTTGACAAACTCAGGCCTATTAAGCGTAATGTTGCCCAGCGTGTAATCGAAAAGTATCTTACCTGTTTTTTTCGTGTAGGACATAATATTACACTTCTGAGCGTTAAGGGGTAAGTTGTTTTGAAAACACCACTCGTTAATTCGATTAAAATTACTCTGAAGCATTACACAATCTTGCAGTGTGTTTATCTCAAGGAAAATCTTCAAATCATCTGCGTAAATTAAACATTTAACATTTAACTGTTCTATAATATCATTTATAAATAAAATAAAAACAATGGACCGAGTATAGAACCCTGAGGTACCCCAGATGACTGAAGAAATTCACGAGACTTGTACCCTCGAAGCTGCACATAAAGTTGTCGGTTAGAAAAATAAGAACAAAACAGGTCCATCAGTGAGTCAGAGAAGCCATAGGATCTTAGTTTTAAAAGTATAATATTGTGATCAATTTTATCAAAGGCTTTTGAAAAATCAGTGTAGATTATATCTACCTGACTTCGCTTATCAATGATCTCACTAATGAACTATGTCTTACATATAAGGTTTGAGAGAGCTGAGCGACCAGCCAAGAAACCGTGTTGAGCTTCAGAAATCATATTTTTTGTATGATAGGAGATCCGGTTGTGCAATGCTGCTTCAAAAACTTTACAAAAGTTATTGAGTATAGTTATTGGACGGTAATTTCTGAGATCATTTTGGTTACCCTTTTTGAAAACTGGACAGACTCTAGCTTTTTTCCACACATTTGGAAATGTTGACTCTTTTAAAATGATATTAAATATCAAGCACAAAGGTTTGCACAGTACAATGGCACAATCTCTTAGAAAAATCCCGGAATAAGATCCGGTCCAGCAGTCAAATTGGGCTTAAGTCTTTTCAACGCCAACAATATCTCATCCTCGGTAAATTCATTTACGAGCAGTGATGGAACATTAACTGAATCTAGGTGGTGAAATATATCACTTTTATCATCGCCAGGTGAAAATGACTGTGAAAAATAATCTGCAAACGAATTTACAATGTCCGTAGGATTCGTGAGCTGCTCGTTATTGTAAGACAATGCAGAGGGCATAGAATACGAACCAGATTTAACATTTATGAATGACCAAAACTTATTAGGGTTGGTTCTTATGTCACTCTCAACTGACAAGATATACGCATTATATGCTTCAGATTTTTGTATTTTTAATAACGTACGAAAATTTTTAAAATAGTCATAATCTTCCACACTGCAGGTTCTCTTATATACTTTCCACGCCTTATTTTTCTGTTTTAAATTTACAATAATTTCCTTATTGAACCAAATTGGGTACGACGCAGTGGTAGAATATTTTCGAGGTACATAAGTCTGAATGGCAAAATTTATTTTATTATAAAACTGCTGGACCGCATCATCCACAGAATTGGTACTCCTAATAATTTCCCAATCAACCTCTAATATATGCTGATAAAGGTCAATAAGATTAGCCTTCTTAAAATTGGGTACAGTATTATGTAAGGCATTTGGAAAATTGTTCACTTGAGAGACAGCAAGTAACAAAATTTATGCAAACCTTTATATAATTCTCATTTATTAATTATTACCAGCCCTTCTAAATCTGTCATGGTTTTAGACCCAAAAGTGAATAAACTCCAGAGATGTGTTTCGATTGGTCTATCTAAATCTATGGAAAGGAACTGTCACTAATGCCCAAATATATTTGATATAAATACCACTGCACTGTGCCAGGTTATAGTTAATATCTTCAATGGTTACAAAATAGCTGTTACAAAATAGTGTCTCATTTTTAATGTTTTATGAATCATATAATCCTCAGAAAATCTTTTAGAAAAAATTAATAGTCTTATTGTTTTATCTGATTAGTTCATAGCTTCTAAATGTTATTTACGTTCAGTTTTCATTAAATCTAAATTCAAATTCAATTTTATCAGTTTTGACGTCAGTCAGTCCGTGTATGCTTCTATTCTTTTTAGATTATATGTGCATCTATAAGGGAACAGTACATTAACAAACTGGAAATTAGGCCACAAGTGGATCCTTTTTGCCTACCCTACCATCCCATCACCTCCTCGAACCTACCCAGTCTAATGAAAGCCAGGAGTGGCCCCTCATCTCTTCCTTTTGCAGCTCCTCGGTCCAAAGATCCTATATTTTAGTCTGCCAAAAGCAGCCCAATGTTTTAGAAAGTGAATGGGATTGTTCCCCTCTTCTCTACATTCCTCCTCTAGCCCTATCAAACTTATATGCCTTCTAAGTCTAAAGTGGCCTGTCAGGACCTCCACCATTTGATTCAGGGATCTTTGACTAAGGTTCAGCAGCCACACCGTCCTAGATTTATTGCACTTAACTCTCACACTATATCACCTTTAGCTAACTTGTAAAAAAGTGTAATTTATTTTAGTATACAACGTATTCGGAAGAGTCGTGTCAAAAATGAAAGGACATGGGTACAGGGGAAGTCAAAATAGTTGTAGTACCTACTTTATATCTCACTTCACTTCTCAAGAACAGTACAGGATGTAGATTGATAGATGGTACAGCTGTTATTAATAAAATAAGAGAGGAAATGAATTGTGAAAGAAAATGCCAAATTTGGGAACGCTGGTAAAGATGCATACGAGTAACTTTAAATAGATAATTTCCTCTGCTTCTGTGAATGAATATTAGTTTTAACTTGGAAATAAGCATTAGGTACAAGAATTACCTAAATTTCATTGTTGTCATAGCAACTTAAAAGTTATACTTGAAATTTATTTTTCAACTTCTTACGTTGAAGGCGAATAACTCCATAGCGACGCCCGATAGCAAACTTTTTTATATGAAACAGTACAACTAGGTATTTTGACTTTCCCTGTATGTCATTTTTGAAATGACCTTTCCGGATAACGTGTAGACTCCGCAATTTCATCGATCAGCATCATTCCTCATGTAAAATAATGTTTCAATAGATTAAATAAATACAGACGATAACCTTCTTAAATATTAGCATTTTATAATTTAAATGAATACAGAAAAGTTTGGTAATCATTAAGAATGACGCAAATGAATACCATCAAGTTAATCTGCAATGAGTTGTATGACTATTATTATTAATTTACAGGAATATTGTGTAATCTGGAGCAACAATTTCGATTGACGATATGCAATGCTTTTAATTAGGTATTTAAATATGGAGAATATATCGTCTACTAAAGACAATACTAAAATTACCATAATACGAGTGAATACAATATTATATTAGCAGAAGATTTTTTCGATTTTGAAAAGTATTAAAATGATTAATGAATTTAGAAAACAAAAACAATTTAGAATCCGAGATATTGATTGCTTTGCTTATAGTAACCTTTACTTTTTCCAAAATATTTTTGTTTGATATTTGGAATTTATGTGTCACTTTAATTTTAATATCTTTGTTTAATGTGTGCTAATATTTATTTAACAAAATAAATATTCTTAAATTGCTTACTGTTTCGAGATACGAGGATAATTCCATAATAAAAAAATGATTTATATACCAGCTACTAACTATAAAACCCATAAAAATATGGTAATTCAGTTATAACGTGAAGTAATAAAATTAGGTGATACTTCATATTAAAAATGACTCAAAATATATTCTTAGTATCAGGGAATGTGCCCATAAAGTGTCAAAAATATGAAGGTAAGTTTATTTTCTTTTTGAATTTGTCTACAATCAAACATTTATTACGATACGAGTCTATGAAATCTTGGGCAACGATGAATCAGGTAGGTATAGAAAAATCAGTAATTTGTTGAACATCACCTATATATTTTTATCTCAAGTGGTGTTGTAAACGGCGTTGTTATATGCAACACAAGTGGAAGTTTGTAATTTCAAATCAAGAATTTGGCTGATAAACATCAAAGCAATACACTCAAAATATGTGATAATCGTAATAGCTTCCAATATTGTAATATCACCTTTTGTGGTATTTTTTACAGCAGTGCTTCCAAAAATGTCTTACAGTTCAAAACACCAATTTAACATTTTTAAACTTCATCTTAATGCCAGCCAATTCCGAAGCATTGTCGAATGATCAAATCCACTGCACCTTATAGAAGCTCTAATTGTCCTTATATTGTTTCAGTTGCATTACTTTAAACTGTTATAATGTCAATTTAAATGAGATCTGATCTATGTCTGCAAATTGATTCTTCAGGTGGCCTTCTTTAAATTGAATCAAATATCTTACTATAAAAATTAATACAGATTTGGAAAGTGAGGATCTTGATGGTGAATTGTATTTTGCCGCTTCCGTGTATTTGTGTCATGCTACACGCATACCTTGACCACAGCGTGTTAGCATCAAGCAGTGTTGCCAGGTGGGAAAAATTCAGTGCATGAGAATAATTTCACAGAAGCATGAGGTTTTGAGAAAAAAGCATGAGATGGCTTTTTTTATCAAGTAACACCTCTTGAACCAGCTTTATTTTTAATTAGTTTTGTAATGACATTTTTTTTTCATTAAAAAGCATTTTGTTCTGCTATTTTATCATAATATTACATTGTAAGTAGGTAGTTACAGGTACTTACTTTAATTTATTTTATTGTTAGGCCGGGCGAACGTTGAGGCGCAGTTGACGTGACGCAGGGTGACTCACGGGTCGTAAAATCTGTTGTTTCCAGAAAATGTTGGTACCCTTACGGAATAGAGTTAAGAATCACTGCAATACAGCGTGAATACAGCACACACACCGCATATCCTTAGACTGTCATACCCGTTTATGTATTCATTGCTAATTATTAAGAGAGCAGTCTACAATAAAGGACATTTCAAGTACCCAAATATTGTAGATACCTACCTCTATCTATTCAATTTTGCCCTCGATTTTGCCTTTATTTCTCGTTAGGTCTTTGTTTTGGTAGATTTCAAAGAGTAATTTTAATAATTTTAATATTTCTTTTTGTGTCTATTAAAAAGCATGAGATTTTGTAATCAAAATATGAGAGCATGAGATTTCTTCGGAATGCATGAGATCTGACAACACTGGCATCAGTTGACCGGACAGTTAGATTTGTAATGGCGAATTGGCGTTGGCGATACGGAACCGATTACCGTAGTAGTGGGGAATGCTAGACCAATGCACGTCGCCGCCCTCTTAAATTCTTCCCTGGAATGAAGCGGCAATTTCTACTTTCTCTGTAAAGATCCGCAATTTCCGAATCTGTATATAAATTAAAATTAATTGAAAAATTAAATTAAATTTTGAAACGACAATGTGAAAAGTGTTACAATCTGTCAAGATAAATGTAAATTAAAAATGTTCACCTACTTCATTCAAAAGTTTACCCTTAACCGTTCGTTCTTTAATTAATAATGGGTGTAATTGTAATTGTATTATGGGTGTAATTCGCTGCTGGTCGGGGCTTTAGTCCACATAATAGTTAGTTTCACACAATATTATTAATACTTAATAAAGAAACTGTATATAAAGAACGATAGTATAAAGGGCAAATCTTTAGTTTTTGGGTTTTGCCACACTTCTGAAAAATAATAGATATTATTTAAATAAGCCCTTGCGCCTTACGGAAGAGTAAAGTTTTATTTTTGAATCTATGTTTGCCTAACCAAAAAATCTATCACTGAAAAAAACAGATAATTAAAAAAATAACAAAAATCACATAACTATCGCGCACTTCCGTATTATTGACGTTTCGAAAACCTCTCTGTTTTCGTTCTCAAAATCGTATTAAAAAATGTTAAACGTATGTCAAGTTTGACAGTTTAAAATTTATTTATCTGCTTCCATAGAGATGTTAAATGATTTTTATTTTATTGTTACTTACTTCTTCTTGATACAACTGTAGCCAACAAGGATCGATGTTCACTGAACAGTTTGACACACACTTATCTCCGTTCAACAAAATAATCGCGGTCTCTTTTAATTTTCTTTTGTTGTGTTATCTTCCTTCTCTAAAATTTTTGCCGAACCCCATTGAATTAAATGACCGTTTTCCCAAGCGTGTTCGCAAATTTTGGATTTTTCAAATTCCGTCTTTTATGTAATTTTTATGTTCCTCAACTCTAACATTCATAGGCCGAGACGTTTCTCCAACATAGTGTTTATTGCATTCACAAGGTATGCTGTAGATGCAATTTTTGAATTTTCTATATCATTTTTGGACGCGTTTTAGACAAAAATGATCGCAAAGTATTAGTTGTCTGAAAAACTGTTCGAATATTAAATTTATTACCGATTCTTCTTAACTTTTCTGATAATATAGGAATGTATGGAATTTTTATTGTATGATTAATTTCTTTTATTTGTCTTACAGTGTTCGTTTTATCTGTAATATTTTTTAATGTTCTATCAACAAAATTTAGAGGGTATTCATTATTTATTAATACATTTTTAATAAATTTTATTTCGTTATTAAAAATATCATTGTTTGATGAAATTAATTTTGCTCTATCATATAAACATTTAACAACACCTTTCTTAATATCGATGTGATGGTTAGATCTAAAATTTAAATATCTATTGGTGTGAGTTTGTTTTCTATACACACTTGTTTCTACAGAATTATCGTGTTTTTTAATTAAAACATCTAAAAATGGTAGCATATTATTATTTTCTATTTCCAAAGTAAATTTTATTGTTGGTTCTTTATTGTTAATATCATTTAAAAATTCATTTAATTCTGTAACAGTAAAAGGCCAAATTGCAAAAATATCATCTACATATCTCCACCAGATAGTTGGTTTTTTATTTATATTTTGAATATAATTTTCTTTATCATAAAAATGTTACTTAAAATTGGTGATAATGATGAGCCCATTGCCATTCCGAAATTTTGTTGATAAAATTCATTGTTTAGTTGAAAATATGTTGTTTTTATACATAGACTTAGTAATTCCATTATACATCCTACATTTAATTTTGTTCTGTTTGCCAAATTGATATCATTTTCCAGTTTATTTTTAATGATATTCAATGTTTTGTCTACTGGTACGTTAGTGAATAAACTAACTACGTCAAAACTCACCATTAAATGATTATTATTAAACTTATTTGAGGAAGAAATCTTTTCTAAAAGATGTTTGCTATTTTTAATATAAGAATCGGATTGTCCAAATAAAGGTTTAATAATCTGTAGCAAATATTTTGCTAATTTGTTGCAAGGTGAATTTATAGAACTAACTATTGGTCTTAGAGGTACATCACGTTTATGAATCTTTGGTAAGCCATAAAAATGTGGTGGTTTACTATAATGTGGGTTTAAAATTTTTCTTTCAATATCTGAAAATTCTCTTTTGTATTTATATAATGTTCTATAAACAAAAACCCAAAACTAAAGAAAAACTAAAACTATGCCACAAATAAATAGCTTTAGACAATATAAAGGGCAAATGTTTCAACAAAGTAGGTGAGTATCTTTAATTTATACTACTTGACAGAGAAAGGTAAACACCCATTAAATATCTTTTTTTTAATAATTTTTTGCTTATTTACTTCTCTCGGTAAAAGTAAAAAATGATTTTCAGGTGTATCTGTTGTTATTTTTAGAGTTTGCATGGTTCGTGTTTTGATAAAGTCTGTTTTAAAAATGTCTGCTCACATTTATGTTGCAAGTGTTGTGAAACTGGTTCAAATGACATATTTTGCAGCTGACTATGCCTAGAGTATGTAGATTTGAGCAGATTTTCCAGTTTAGTGGATTTGAGAGAAAACGGATTGGATTGCGTAAAACAGGTTTCTCGGTGAGAGAAATTTCTAGAAGGATCAACAGATACTTACGTACCATCGTACGTACCATGAAGAAGATATGGAATGGCATATGGCTCCACCACTACATGGATGTAGCGTTAGGCTATTATGTTGACCCTAATGAAAACTAGTGGTGACCTTCTACCACTCGCGATAGCACCCATTACCATAACGGCTACTGTCTGGTAGATCGTGTCTTTCGCCACGTTCAGTTTCTCATTTTTACACGACCATCGTGCAACCCCAGGCAGAAACGGGATTCGTCACTAAAGATCACCTGATTACATTCCTGGTCCCATTCAATCCTCTATCTGCACCATTTTAAGCGGTTAGCTTGATATTAATGAGTGAGGCAGCACCCAATGTGGACGATAAGACAAGAGGCCAAAATTTCGTATTTGGCGATATACTGTAAGCAAACTGACCATCCTCTCATAATATTCAAACCACTGCTTTGCAATAGTAAGGCTACTGCCCTCTGAGAGTTAAAAGTCGAAAGTGTCAACTGCATTCCTGGGTTTATGCTTGGTAACACCATACTATGGTACGTAAGGATCTGTTAGTCCTTCTAGAAATTTTTCTCATCGACAAACCTGCTTCGCGCACCTCAACAACCCGCCGCCTCTCAAAGGCACTAAGCTGATAAATATGCCCAAAACGACGTATTGTAAGCGTAATCAGTTGTAAAAATATTTCGTTTGCAAAAATATGTAACTTTAATTCAAATATTACAGAAGTTTAGAATCGCTGTCAAATCTACTTGAATATGAGTTAATGAGATAATCAATACAATCTTTTATATCATTATTATTGTTAAAATCATTCATTAGTAATACGATATTAAAGAGCAAAATAATGTAAAATGTACATCATTTGCAACTGGAACTACTCCGCCATACATTCAAAATTTTATAATGGATTTGTTGTTAAAGGGTGGGTAGCTAATATAAATCTAATCAACATTAAATATGTTGCAACAATCTCAAATATTTTTATCATATGCTCTTTTAGAAAAGGCGCCATCAACTTTTGAAAATGCCGTAACTATAACTGGCTTTGGAAAATTCAACATTTTACTACTTTTGATAACTATACCAGCAAATTTCGCATCGGTCTTCGAAACCACCGCAATGTCTTACATATTTTCGTCAGCTCAATGTGACTTGGATCTATCGTTAGAAGACAAAGGATTTCTGAATTCCATAACATATATAGGTAAGCAAGCCAGAATGTCTTTAATAATTTTTTAAGTATTTAAGTAAAACATTTGTACGTACAATGTACATGCTAACTACAAATTTGTATTGTATTGTATTTGTGTTAATTTTATATATTTTTTATTCCTATAGGCATGATATCCGGAGGCATAATATGGGGATTTCTTTTCGACACGTTGGGGAGAAAGAAACTTTTGATCTGCGGATTTCTTCTAGATGGCACATTTGTATTCCTCAGTGCATTTTCTCAGTCCATTACACCATTAATTATCTGTAAATTTCTTGGAGGGTTCATGTAAGTTTTTAGTTATCTCACTCACTTATAACATAATCTAATAAAACTGTAACGACTTACTGATATAAACTTTAATGACAACAATGATCTACATTTTACAATCAATTTCTGAATAATATTATTGTTTTGATAAATTAAATTAAAGTCGTTTATTGCATAGGTTATTCTTGTTAATATGTAGAACAAGACATCATTTATATGTTAAAATAAATGAATTGTATAAGCAGAAGTGACACATGTCCATTTTTGTTAAGAATCGGTTTATTGCAGAATATGAATGCTCATAGATCATTGCATCATATTGTGAACAAACAGTATATTATATCCCTTATTCATTTTAGCTGCTGACGATAGATAATTAGAAAAAATGACAAGTCTTGAACATATAGTATGTTTGTGAAGTATGAAATTTAGCCATGGACCTGTTTTTAAATTCAGCAGTTTGGTGTAGTGGAATTCACCAATGTTCTCATATCAGTTTCTTTAAAAAATTCTGATTTCTAACTGCTTATTAAATCCAGCACACCAACCTGATGAATTTCAAAAAAGGCCGCATGGTGTACATTAGCGTCAATCAAACACATTATTGGGACACTTGCTATTCTGGCAAACTCATTGCAATGTGTTTCATTTTATTGTTAAATGTGGTGGTTTCTGTGATAGGTGCAAAATTAAACTAATATTTTCCAAGCAAATAGAAAAGCAGTTCTCGAGAATTAGACGCATACAAAAAATTCATACTATTACCAACTAAGGTCTCTATCCATTGAGAAAAGTTACCATCAAACCGTCAAAAATGGAACATATACGAAAATGTGCAAAATTTGTAGAAGCTTATCTAGCTTACAATTCAAAATTTCTTCACCAACAGCTACTAAATGACTTAAATGTTAACAATTGTTTTGCAACATTTCTGAAATATAAATTTATTTAAATATAAATAATTATTACACTTTCATCTTAGACTATGCAGAAAAGTCACATGTCCACTGTTTCACAATATCGTAGAATATAGTTTTTGTTTTTAAAATAAAATCAATGTTTTGTTATATCAAAAATGTGCCATACTTTTATTTTTAATGATTAAAATGAAGCGAAATGTTTTCTAATTTCTTCATAGTGCGCTTTCGTGGACATGTAACGTTTTTGCATACATCGATTCAAATATTCTATCTCTTTAATATATCCGTGGTGTTCTGAACTTTTATTTCTTTTGTAATTTTTAAAATAGTATTTGCTGTAATCAAATATTCTTAACCTATTATTCCAGAATTAATGGACCGTTTGCTGCTATGAGTGCGTATCTATCAGAATTTCATTGCGCACAACACAGATCAAGAATACAGCTTACCATTGGTACAATAAACACCATGGGAATGGTAGTACTACCTCTTTTAGCTTGGGCGATATTGCCCCGTCCTTGGGAATTTACTATATTTGGCGGAGGTAAAATCCAGCAATAATTAGATAGCTGTTGTGTTACTAGCTTATTAAAATTTTTAGTGTACCATTCGTGGAACGTCTACCTCCTTGTATGTAGCATTCCTGCCTTTTACAGTGGCATTGTTTTCTTCTTCCTCCCTGAAAGTCCCAAATTTTTGATGACCACTGGACGAAATGAAAAAGCTTTGAAGATCTTCAAAAAAGTCTACAGTATAAACTCTGGCGAACCAGAAGACACGTTTCCCGTAAATATTTCGAACAGTTACAGAAAAACATATTTCTGATAAAACAATATTGTAGATAATAGAATTGGTTGATGAGACAGCTATTCCTGCTGACAGCAAACATGGTGGAAAAGTGACAGCAAACAGAACAAAAATTCAGGCCTTAAGAGAAGGTTGGCAACAGATAAAACCTTTATTCCATTCACCATACTTGATCAAAATGATGTTAGTTTGCCTTATACAGATATGTTTCGTTCAAAGGTAAGATTTGATACTAATGTCCTAAGTAATTTTAAAAAGTTTTTGTGTATTTTTTAGCGCTAATATGCTTCGATTGTGGCTGCCACAAATGTTTCAAGCTGTTGAAGACTACAAATTGTATCACAATGGCAGCAGTGCGAGTTTATGTATTATGTTGCAACAACTAAAACCCAGTGAAGGTGTTACTGGTTGTACTATTGTAAGTGCAATATATATGTATTTACATTTTGGTTCACTTTAGGTGTACACCTAACAATATATTAACTCTTTTCTAGAATATGGATAATGCTCCAGTTTATATTAATTCCATAATCGTGTCTTCTGTGTCGTTAGGAGGATATCTGGTAACAGGATCTATAATCAATGTAATAGGAAAGAAGAAAATATTAAGTACGTATATTTGCATTCAATTCTTAGTTTTTTTTTTAATTGAACAATGTATTTTAGTTATGCTGGGTTTTCTGTCTAGTATTGCAAGTAGCTGCTTGTATATCTCACAGAACAACACAACTACCATTGCTCTATCATCAGTTTTTACTGGGTTGATGAGCATATGCGTTAACGTTATTTTGTCTGTCGTCGTTGCCATTTTTCCTACAACTCTAAGGTGAGTTCTACATGCATTAGAAACGGAGTATCAAACTTGTACATATTATTTATCATAGCAGGTTCTGAAAAACAAAAGTAAACTTGACGTCTTTTGCTAGATCAGTTAATACAATTTGAAATAATTATATGGGTTTTAAGCTATTACCTGAAAAGATATCAAAACTTCAAAATTATTTTGTTTGATTTGGTTTGGAGCTAAGCCTCTATTGTAATTCTTCCAAAGATTTTATTTCTATATGGTAAACTATAGCGTTCATCCTATACCACAAAAAGTAATCTATAAAGTTTAGATCTGGAGACTGAGATCTCATCTGCCCACAAGTTAGCTGAAAATATCTGTGATTAGGTACCATACGCTGACCGAATAGTCTACAACATTCTTGTACTGTATCTAATGCATTCCCATTACAAATACCATACATATAGTAAATATCTGCTAGCTCTACATTGGTCAAATTCTGCATTCTCGACTGATAATAATTCGCATGAAGTCAATAACAGAACAGTCAATGCAAATGGCGTCAAAAGCATTTCTGATTTTCACAATCTGCTATGATAGAAAATATTTTCTATTTCAATTCTACGTTATTAATGTATGTAACATTATTTTTAAATGGACTTTACTCAAAAACGGAGCATTCTATCAATATGAACCAACCAAAAGTCGAAAAAGTCAAAACACAAAAAAGTTAGTTGGTAAATTATACACCAGAACAAACAAATATTACCACCTAATCTGGGAATATCATTGTTTACTTCCAGATATGATTAACTGGAAAAATACGGAAGCAGGTATGACGCAAATGTATTCACATATTTACATAAGATGAGATGAAATGAGATAAGATTAAATAAGATAAAGTACAACAAAGTATGCTGAACTTTAGACCTGAAGAAAGTTTATATACTTCACAATATTATTGTCATTATTTTTTTCCGTGCATTTTGTGTGAATGAATACGGTTCAGTTATGAATATGTTGCGGTGTTTAATTTGTTAGGAATTAGCAGGTCATGGGGCAAATAACATACAATTTCACAAGTTTTTTTGGTAAGATTGTCGCTTCGACGCTTTTATTACGTCTTTATCAAGGTTATTTAAATATATACTTTCCCTGTCTTAGACGTCATTCTCACTACATAATAATGTTTATTTATGTTGCCTTTGTATGGATGAAACAAATATTGTTGGTGTTGTTCCTCGTATGCAGGAAAAAAGTTATTTGGAAAAGTTTTTAATTATTATGTTATATATTGTCACTACATAATAATGATTAGGTATTAGGTATTAACGTTGTAATGGATGTAACAAATATTGTTGGTGTTGTTCCTCGTATACATTTATTTGGAAAATATTTTAGTTATTATATAGTGATAATGACTTCTAAGACAGGAAAAAATATATTTAACTAGATTTGATAAAGACGTAATAAAAGTGTCGAAACGTCGGCAATTTTAGAAAATAATTTTGACTGAATTATTGATTTTGGGTGTAACATTCACAACGAAATTTGTTAAATATCTGTTTTGAACTACCTTTATGGTATTTCTAAGGTTATTTTCCTCTGCAAAATTTGGTAGACGTTTCAACAAAAGTTTTCTAACATACATCGGGGACTATTTTGTCAAAACCATACAATGCACTACAAAATATGAAATTTTTTTATTCTAGAACACTAGCGCTCTCAATAGTTATGATGATAGCAAGAATAGGCGCTGTTTCTGGTAGCATACTGTTCCCAGTGTTTTTACAAATAGGATGCTTCCCAACGTTTTTCTACATAGGAGGAACAGTGCTATGTAAGTATCATTTTTGAAGCAAAGCAGATATATTACTAATAATTAACACATTCAACTTATTTATGAAAATATACTGGAACGTTTGTTTAACAAAACCAAAATCAGCACCTTAGAGCTTAAACTGCATACAGTTGTTCTAATTTCACTCATTAGTATCTCATAATATTTAATCAATACTATAGTTTTTCGGCTGCTATGGCTCGAAATCATTAATTACCAAGCATGTTTTACTAATGTGAGGTTCAAAATTGTCCATATCACCTGTTTGAAATTAGTAGTGCATCTGTAGCTTCATAATTTGATGTCCATAATTAGTATGACTCAATTGTTGTTATCTCTTCGAACAAAATCTTCGATAATATTAATTAATTAGCTTTGAAATATTTATTAAAATTATTATTAACAAATTACTATACCATGCATAATGAAATACAATATTTATTTTACTTTTTTGGTTTCAGGTAGTGCACTGTTATGCTTTTTATTGCCCAATACGGAGAATAAAGAACTGAAATAATTATTCCATTTTTTTCACTTCATTTTATACATCTATTTATATCGTTATTTAAATTGCATGTTATTTTAGGAAACATTGAAATACTTTTATGTTTTTATATACACTGTTGAATTATTTTTTTAAGAAACAAACTCTGTAAATGTATAACTTGTTTATTAACTTATCAGAAAAATAGTATATTATTCAACGAGCATATAATGGTGGATATATATCACCTGAGTAAATTACAGACATTGCATGCAAGTAAAGTACTACACTTTGTTGACGACTATTAACAATATTTGAGAAAAATGTTTACTGAAAAATTATACAATATATTGACGGTCATAACATGAACATGACATAAAATACAATTCAAAACTGTCCAAATACGTTACCTTTAGGTTTGACGTTCGTCGTTCGCTCGATAAATCACGAGGATTAGCCCAAAGGTCTATGCGGGACTTGTGTGGGACAGGGGGCGGCATATTATTATCAAGCAGGCCGCATTTGCGCCCAGGAACGACTTACGTTGGTAGGCCCTAACCACCATTCAGTGCAGGAATGAGGGAAACCTGGAAAACCTCATTAATTAGGGGGGTAGTCAAATGTCAACCGGTATCAATCTCTCACATTGACCCAAGCCAACATTCTTCCACCCTACCATACCCGCAGAGAGGGTGCCAATCTTTCCACGAATATAGCTTATATACGGTCTACCGGCTGAGGGGGTCGAAACCACAGCGATCTAGTCACCTCGATTCAAGTACTGACGCCTTAAACCGCGCGACCACTGACCAACATTGGAGAATATTTGTTTTGTTAGTCGTGGATAAAGTATATTTTATATTTAACTGAAAAAAAACTCAAAATACCTTGGTAACTATTTCAATTAACTGAAATTTGTTATATCCTAATCCTAAGGCATAGAACAACAATTCAATTTGGCGGGAAAACATGCCCAAATTCGATACCAAACATATGCATCGACATCCAGAAAAAATTAAAAACTTGATTGTTCAATATTTTGTGCTTCAAGTATGAACAGTTTACCGGGTTTTTGTAAAGTAGGTATCTAATTGTTTTGTGTGTTGCCTAGCATATTTATGAAATACATTTTTTCATGGGTAAAACTCATGGGTTTTTCATAGGCGCGCGTTATTACTACAGACATTGCGTGTATTCGAGACTTATGGTGGGCGATGTGTGGCTCTTGAGGAACTCGTGAATAGCGTGGTTATGAATCGATTTTTAATGACACTATTCATAAATTTGGAACGACCCTCGCATAATAACTCTAGTAATTTATCCAGCTAGCACATCATATCTTTGGGAGGAAGTTCTAAGGCCGTCCTAGGGAATAACATCTCATTTGAGACATCCTTGGGACACAATAATGTTATGTCCGCAAGTGTAGCTATTTTTTAGAGAGACGTATTAATGGAACAAAATAATATAAAGCCATATTTTCTGAAAAACTCCAAAGATACAATTACTGTAAATACAATACAATACAATATTCCAGTGTTACTACGAAGCTTCAGGCTTCTGAAGGTCATCTATAATAGCTCCGTTCCTCCCATGTAGTAGATGAAATTTTAAAGTTGGTCTCTCTTTCTGAAGTTGAGTTTCAAACTTTTTATGTAGAATTAATTCAAAGCAAACAAGCCTTCTATAAAACATGACACTTTCTCTATGTATATTAATATCATCTATAAATTGTGTATTTATTTATAGGTGTTATTAATGGCAAATATGCGAGAGAAGTGTAGCGCTTTGCTATTTTAGGTCACATATTTACTTTGTAGTGAGTTCTCTTTTTATTTCCAAGCTTCAAGCCAAATATATTTATATAGTCCAGCTTTATATAGATTCTTATAAACTGTAAAATGTGCTCCTGAATTAAAGAAACAAAGATCCTACACGATGTAGCAAAGTTACATCTAGAAGCCGTTTGCTACTCCATGCCGGAATGAAAAACCACAGACACCAAGCGTTCTACATCGCAATAGACACAACTGAAAGCTATCAACCGCTATCGAGATTCGGTGAGAACGATATTTTGCAAACTCGGAATTCCACGAAACGTCTAGCCTGTGGGCTAATGCCCCGACCGACACCTGAAAACAGCTAAAATCAGACAGCAGCATACCAGACATATACCCGTTTCGAGCCTATTAACTCTCATCAATATGACATAGGTGAGATAACCGATGAAAAACATTAGCTGTTTAAGTCTGTCTAAGCCGACATAAGGGGTTATGAGTACGCGTGTTGTTGTTTTCTCGATAGCTTTCAATGGTGTCTACTGCGATGTAGAACGCTTTGTGTCTGTGGCTTTTTAATCAAGCATGGAGTATCCAACGGCGCTTGATGTACATTTGTTACATCGTGTACTGATGGTCCCTTCTGTTGGGTTAGACAGACTTAAAGCAGCTAAGGTTATTCGTAAGTTATCTCACCTATGGTATACTGACGAAAGCTAATAAGCTCGAAATCGGTTTATGTCTGATGCGCTGCAAACGAGTGACTTTAGCTGTTTACTATACGTTTTTCAGGTGCAATTAAATGATGGTATCGGAGTATTAGCCCGCAGAGTAGTTTTCCAGATGTACTTGACTTATCTCATTAGGACATTCTACAGAAGTAACAAAATTGTATCAGTGCTTCAGAGATTGCACTCGATTTACATGTGAACACACATATGAAGGAACAGCCAGTTCAATTGTCGGTCATCTCACCTACGGCATACTGATGAGAGCTAACAAGCCCGAAACCGTTCTATGTCTGGTGGGACAGCCGACAAGGGTTCCTGGCTGTCCACACAGATACTGCGGGTGTAATTCAATGCTGGTCGGGGCATTAGCCCGCGGAGTAGTTGTTTCCTGCAGTATCATTTACATATACCATCTTCGGATTTGCTCCATTACTCCGTGAGATATTCTACACAAGTAGTGGGATGGTCTCAGGAATGTGTGGAATGCATCCTATAAGCAGCATGTCTCTAGGATGTATGTGAGATTGCTTTTCGCTAGTTAAATACTAGCTGAAAACTATGTGGCATGAAATATTATGATAAACAAACCGCTTATACAAAATGTGTTTATTATTTGTTAATAGTTGGTAGGTCTGGCAATTGAGTAACATATTCGTGCACATTCAATACATCTCATATTAAAAAGAAACCACTGAAGGTAGTATGATTCTTGCTTCCAGGTAGTATACCGCAATAATACGCGACTTCGATGTGAAAGCCCGTTTATATTTTAAAAATAAAGAATTTTCAAGGATATTGTGTCCGCACTTTTTTAGATACATTTTTTTATTATAGATATAGCTTTTTGTCTACAGAAATATTGTTTAACGTGGAACACTAGAGAGTACAAAGACTTCAGCATGAATGCAAGTCAGAAATTTGCTCCCACATTTTAAACTTTGTCGTAAAAGAAAATCATATTCAGTTTACTTATATAAAAATTAGAATAGGTACTTATTCGATACACATCTGATAATTATATAATTGTGCAAATAGTGCAATATTCAACGGATCATTTTATCTCTCTACTCGTATTCTTCTTAGATATACTTAACATAAATATAGTTTAAATATTTAACTTTGTTTTATTTTTTTATTCGTCTCATGTGTGGAAACTAGTTTGGTGAATCCTACTAAGTGAATTTATGGAGAAATTTTAATAATAATTTAGTGATCATGGAAGATAATATCCAAGTTATCTCGTCAGAATTTCAGAGTGTAAGAAACCAAAAAAGAGATGGTGAGTCAACTAATCTACTATTATACCCGAAAAAGAGAAAATACCATGTAAATAAAAAAATTCGTTTGGCGTTATACTGAATTTAACAGCCCTTAAAACTTTAACATTCACAGTTTGTTTTTCCTATAATATAACCCATTTCATTAAAAAAACGTCAGAGGCAAATTGTGCAAATAATGATAAAATATATTCAAATTAAGTAGTGTTAAATCTTTTCATCATACATTTTTAAATATTTTAAAGCAGATCTCTAATTAGATACTGAATTATTTTTAACTTAAAGAAAATGTTTATATTTTTTACTCCATAAAATCCTATTTTTCCAGAAAACAAAGGCGCAACTTTCGAAACTGCAGTCACGTTGACAGGATTTGGAAAATTCAATGTTATTCTAATTTTAGTAGTAATACCAGGTATTTGGGCTCCTATATTCGAAACAACTACAATGTCGTACAGTTTTGCTGCTGCACACTGTGATTTGGAACTATCACTAGAGGATAAAGGATATCTAAATTCCATCACATATTTAGGTATTGTATATTGCGCAGAACAGAAAGCAACTAATACCTATTTAATCATAGATCAGACATATATTCCTAACCAATTCCCTTATCTCTTTTATTATAAAAATCGGTGTAGACCAAAGTTATAACTATATTTTGCTTAAGTTACATTCTTTTATATTCTAAATAAATAACTAAAAATATACAGGGTGGCCTATTAAAAACACACGTTTACTATTCTAGAACTAACCTCAAGAATATTTTGTAAAATTTTCGTTTGTACTATTTGTTTGAGAACGTAAAATAAGTAAGGGAGGCAAGAAGTAGAATATTACTTGAAAATTCTGGTACAACAAAAACTTAATCATAGTTTGTAAAGGTAAAAATTATTTGTTTGTCTCCTATCGTTTGCTTACAAATTGTATGTTAATATATCAGTGAATCAAATCAGAATATTTAGAAAAAAAATAGTGAAGATGCGACGGTCCCAATTTTCGAGAGCATTTGATAGCTGAATATCTCATCTAGATATCTTGATTTGTTTGAAGACAGCTGTATTGACGTCCTAAAGCTCTATTTGTGAACTTCCTAAAGAAGTTGTAAACCCAAGAAAGTACTTTTTTATTCCATTACTCCATTACTTCCATTACTATAATTTTCTTACCTATTGGGTAAATGTACTCAAATTTTGGCATAAATATATTTTTTTGTGATATAAATACAATTGTCTAATTGATTTTGAGTTGAATGTGCCTATGCCACTACCCAACAAACAATGAAAGTTAAAATTACGTTAACTTGATCTCTGAATTGGTCAAAAACTTTTATGACCAATTCCATATAAGGAAGTTTACCTATATTTGTTGGCCTTTTCCTTATGTGGGGAAAAAACTAAAGTAATATGGAAGTTAATAAATGGACGGCAATAATTTTATTCCAATAAGATAATTGGACCTAAAAGAAATACGGACCAATTTTATGTTAAAATTTCGAAATATAAAAGACATTATTGCCAAAATATACCCTAATTATGCCCTTTATGTGATTTACTTTTGCCAGAGACAGACAACATATATATGTTTGATTTTATATATTCTAATAGCGAACAGGGATAGGAAGAAAAAGAAAGACTACCTATGTCAGGCTACTAAGCTACAAGTAGAGTAGGAGTTAGTATATTTATAGATATTTAGATTTTAATATAATAAAGTCTGTATTTTTGGTTTCCATTCATCCAATTTTACAACCCAGGAAATTTTTTCGTATAATGTCATGACCAAACTTTCATAAAAATAACGCGCCTTATAAATATACATTTTATTATTGCTTTTAATAATATTACTATACTGAAAAATAACCTAAAATAAAAACTGAATGTACTTCGTGATAAAATGTGTTTAATAATCTTTCGTCATAAATGTACTAACTAATATTATCTGTATTAACATAATTTTAATGAGTAATCAATTAGAAATAATGAACAAAACATTTAGTGTTTATTACAACATGGCCGCTCAAACAAAATCAACTTTGAAGTCAATTTGTCTGTAACTTTTTAATCTATAGGGCAGATTGCCTATGCCAATGTTGACGTCACAGGAAAATATTCACTTTGTGGTTGAAATTTACTCCAAATGAAGATATTTTATGGTAATTTATTACCAATTAAATTATTACTAGGTACCTACATATAAAATTCTACTCATGGATTTATTTGTGATTGAAAATTCAAATTAAAGCCAATAATATTATGTATGCGTAATAACAAAAACAAAATAAATATTTTCTAACGGAATTCAATTCAATTTCAATTCACATGCACTACTGAATTCATCTGACATGATAACAGTCATAAGAATACTTATAATATGAAGTGTTTATCGATATATTATCATTAGATTGATTTAATATGCAGTGTTGGCTTAAATTTGTTTTTTACAACTGTATAATATTGTGTAAGGCTTGGTTTTCACTGCAGATCGCCAAAACACAAAACAATTTCTACGCGCTATTACATGAAGATATGTCGGAATACATATAACAAGAAGCTTGTTCCCTAAAAGACCTTTATAAGACACACTTACGTCGAAGTATTATTAACAAGTAAATTTGTACCATAATATAGAACAATATTTCTATTAGGTTAATTGAAATGGTCAAATATTCTTTAGAAGTTATCAACAAAATAGAACTTAACCAATTTAAGGATTTAATAGGGCAAAATAACTAGTTATTACCTTATTTTTAACTACTAGTTGAAGACAAAATAAGTTTTACAATTTCGTAATAAATATGTAAATATTTACCTATTGTAATAATTTAAAAAATCCTTGGATATTGAAGACAGATTTCTAGGCGAAATTAAGTAAATTATAACTTCGTCTTACACGTTATTGGAATGTTAGCATTTGAAAACATAGAATAGGTAAACAATATGTAATTTCGAACTGTATAAATTGACATATATTTCATTTTACTTGGAAGGCATTATATTACTCTTAGTTAACAAATTTTTGACTAAAATTTTGGTATTTTGTAACATTGAAGACTATTTTTATGGAGAAAAGTAGTAAATCTTGATCAACTCAGGATTATTTTTCTTGTGTAGTAGTCTATTAGGCTTAAATGTTAGTTGGGTATATTATTCCTTTCAGATATTTTTAAGGACAGATATTTTTGGAAAATGATTAAATATTTTGAATATTTTCGATTAGTTTAAAAAAATAATATGAAAATTAATACATAAATAATTCTAACAAAAGTTGTTACAGTTAATAACGTTATTTTTATAAAATAGCATGAAACACGACACAGAATATGCGCCAGACCTACTTAGTATAATTAATAACTGTAAAAACTTTTTGATTTAACATTTTTTCAGAATTTATCTATTTATTTCTCTAAAACATGCAACAAGTACAAATTTTTTAAAAGGCAATCAAAGTTTCTTTCAAAAGAACTAATTATTTGCCTTTAAACAAATCTGAAAGAAATAATATAGTCGCACAGGCACTCAGAACGCCCTGTACATTTAATAAAAAAAATCAATCATTTGTGTTTATTTCAAAAAATCTCTCTTTTCAAAATTTGAGTACAATTACCCAAGAATGAAGGTAATTACCATAAAGAAAATAAAACAAATGTACTTTTTCATGCCTCTAACACCTTAAGGAAACAAAATTGTGCTAACAGAAGTTGATTTAAATTACATTATTTTTGTCCAAGAAAGCGAGCCTTAAAGTATGGCCCATTCATTACTGAACGCCCTGTATATGAAACGTAGTATTTGTCATAAAATTATTATGTGATACAAATTTATTGAAAATGTCGTTAAATGGAAAAAGCTATGCCGTAATATCTACTCGTCATTCACAAAAAAAGATATCGTTTATCCGAATATCATGTCATGGTTTACAAAATCAATATGGGAAACAAAATCCAAATGATTGTCACAACAATTCAAATTGTAAACGATTTTTTCTAATTATTTTCATTTGCTTTATAACTCGAACCAATTGAGTAATTTTTATTAACTCAACATTTTACTTCAAAATTATGTACTAATTGTAAATATGATTAAAATGAATATTAAACACATTTTCACACAATCAGAAAGATTACTATAATAGTCCTAACTTAAAATCTTAATATTATATAATTTAAAATGATATGATATTTGTAGGTATGATATTAAGTGCTCCAATATGGGGATTTCTTTTTGATACGCTTGGAAGAAGAAAACTTTTAATTGGAGGTTACCTACTGGACGCTTTATTTGTCTTTATGAGTGCATTTACACAAAGTGTCATTCCCCTAATGATCTGCAAGTTCTTTGGAGGTCTCATGTAGGTTATGTCTACAAAGTATCTACCTCTACTACTAATTTCAATGTATCTACACTATAGAATGCAGCGGCGGCTAGTAAGATTTCAAGTGTGCTCTCAATAATCAGATATGGAACCCAAATCAAACTTTAGGACTTTGCTGTGGTCATATACCTAGACAACATTTGTAGAAGGAGAACATTATATTTTTTGTATAATGTAATGCTTCTAATGATTCTAATTTATAGAAAAAAAAATGTTTTACTAGAATTAAAGAAGCCAATCTGAAAATTCGTAGGGGGGCTGCACATTTTTTTTTGCAAACTGCAAAAAGGTTCTTCTACAAAAGTTGTCTATATGGCCACAGTACATATATAAGTTTGGTTTGAGTCCCATGTCTGGTGATGATGATATGACATAAATTTCACCAGCCGCAGCTGATAGAATGTTGAATACGGTTATCATTGGTATTTATTATTTATAGAATTAATGGACCATATGCCGCCATGATTACTTATGTATCAGAATTTCACTGTTTCAAATATAGACCTAGAATTCAACTAGTGATTGGAACCATGAATACCTTGGGAAGTGTCGCTCTCCCATTACTTGCTTGGTTGATATTACCCAAACCACTGGACTTTTCATTTTTAAACGGATATATCGGTAAGATAACGTGATTTTTTTTTATATACTACATACTGACAATATTTTTAGAATTGCACTCATGGAACGTATACTTATTTGTCTGTGGTTTACCTGCATTTTACAGTGCAATAGCGTTCATATTTCTTCCTGAAAGCCCAAAGTTCTTGATGATGATTGGAGAAAATGAAAAAGCCCTAGAGGTTTTTCAGAAAGTCTACAGTATTAACACTGGAAATTCAACTGACTCATTCCCTGTAAGTATTTGATTACACGAATGGTAACATTTAACTTAACATTTCCTAAAAACAGAGAATGACCCAATAAAGTACAAAAATATTAATTTGCAAAATATAATAGTTTAATTGAAACGTATCTACTCGTATAATAAGAAATATAACATATATACCAATAATATTAATTCCACTGCTCTTTCTAAGCACGCAATAGAAAACAACCATAATTTTGATTTTAATAATGTTGAAATCCTCAATAACAAATGTAACTTACAAAAACGTTCCATTCTTGAAATGATCCAAATTACGTTGAGAAACGTTAATTCTATTAATAACAATATTGTTGTTGACGGTTTTTACCATGTATACTTTTGACTTAATAATTAGTTTCCATAATTTATTGCAGATATTTGCACTACTTATATAAAATTCTTAATTGACTTTTCATACTTGTATATTTCTTTCTTTTTTGATAGGACACCTTTTGTATAAAAATATCTCATCGACATTCCTTGTGCTCGTCGCTTAACATCTAACATTTTCAAAAATCAATAATTTCATTCTGTTTAGAACCATGAAAACTATTACAAGAAATAATTCTTCTTCATATTTCTAAAAAAATTAAACGCTGTTAATTATCTGTTTTCTCCTTAATAATTAGAATTGGTTAACTATGGAAAACTGTTCTAAACTAGTTTCTTATAGAATGCATAAATCATATATTTTTTAATATATTAAAGTCAATATAAGTAAATTACAGTTTAAATTATTAATATACGCACAAATAAATTTCTTCATTGAGCTATCTAAACATATTGTATTTAAGTTGATAACAGATGTTCAAATTTACATACAAAAATAAATTTATTTATCTTTTACGATTCATATAATCAAACACACCTTCAAGTTCATTTGGTGTTGTAATAGCCATACAGCACCCTGTTGAATTGCTACTTCCATATCATAAAATATATGATAATAACTTCTAAATATATTATTCAGATTTAGACATACAGATATAACATCGATTCGAAAAATATCAAGTATAGCTTAGAGATAGGTCCATTCATGTCTTCGTCAATTCATTTTAAGGTTAGCAAAAATATGTAAACGTAGGTGTATTTGTTAATCCTTGGCACAAAAACATTAAAAAAATTAGCAATTTAAAGAAAAACCGTAACTCCATGAACATTATTTTAATTTTAGATAAAACAGCTGATCGACGAAACTAAGGTGAACGACAACAATAAACATGGAGGTCATGTGACAGCTAACAGGACAAAAATTCAAGCACTGAAGGAAGGATGGCAGCAGATTACTCCTCTATTTTATCCTCCATACGTGTCAAAACTACTGTTGGTCTGTTTCATACAATTATGTGTTATACAAAGGTAAAAATCTTGTATGTAGAAGAAACACAGAGTGTTTTTAAATAAAGTAGCAAAAATGAGACCACAGATTCCTTAGATGAAAATAAATCGATTTAACCTGCCATACCTATATCTCGAGTCCCATAATAAAAAAGATACTTGGTGTCAAATTTAAAATTTTATTTTCGATATTAGTAAATAACTTCTTAAGAAATCCAAATATATACATAACATTTGTAAATCGGGATTTTTTGCGGTGGAGAAATTCAATTTTATTTATAATTTTGACGTCACTAGTAGAGGGCACCACTTGTGACACACCATGTTTCTTTTAAATGGCAGAACTTTTTTGCAGCTTAGTGTTTCCATGTAACTATCAAAACAATTGATTCTCTTATCTTTTATTTGAAAAAGGTATATCTTACTGAAGTCGCTAGGAGTAACCATTTTTGAAATAATCCTATTTGAAGTGCTTAGTGCACCGAGCAGAAAATGTTTCGGTTTCAGGTAAAGTGCCTTTTCTGCTAAAAATACAGCAAAATATCACTTGAAAAAGTTGTTCGGCATGGTAAGTCATGGAGACGTTCAAGAACATCGGCGAGGTTTGATGAAACCATATTTCAACAAAGCACAAAGATTTTATCAAAGCAGGCCGATCTTTTTGAAATTTTGCACGTCTCCATAATTTACCGTTATGAAAAACTTTTTCGAGTAAAATTTTGCTGTATTTTTAGTAGAAAAGGCACTTTCCCTGAAAAGATAACAGTTTTCATTCGGTACACTGAATATTTAAAATAGGTTTATTTCAAAACGACTTGAACAAGGTATACCTTTTTCAGATATAACAAGTAGGAGAATCGATTGTTTTAATAGTCAGATGGATACAGTAAGCAACAAAAAAGTTCTGCCATTTAAAAGAAACATGATGTACCGTAAGTGGGTAAATAAATTTGAATTTCTCGCCCGCAAAAACCCCTGATTTACAAATTTTATGTAAACATTTGGATGATTTAAGAAGTTATCTACAAATATCGAAAATAACTTTGACACCCTGTACCTTTTTTATTATGCGACTTGGAACATAGGTATGTTAGGTTAAAAATCGATTTATTTTCACCTATTTTCTGTGGTCTCATTTGTCCTACTTCATTTAAAAACACCATGTATTTTAAACATACTTTTTCAGTCACAATATAATACGATTGTGGACTCCACAAATTTTTCAAGCTATAGATGATTACGAACATTACAACAATGGTACCAGTGCTAGCTTGTGTACCATGATAGAACTCCTGAAGCCGACACCAGTATCTGAGGAATGTGTAGTTGTAAGTGTAATAAGTAATATCATTTGGGTCATTCAGTATTTTTTATGAATGATTTTGCTATGTTAATGCGAATCTGAAAATTATAATTTTCTGACGCCTCGCGAAAACCGCTGTGAGACGTCATTGCCTCCTATAGCATACCGGGTTGCGCTCGCTACCATTTATTTGCATTTAGAATACGAAGCATATGAGGGCCATCGTCGTCGTTAGCGATTGAGGTTCTTATATCAATTATGGATTTAAATATTGAAGGTGTTATTAGAGACACTAAAACAATACAAACTATAGATATTGTATGCCAGTACAACGATAAAATGTCCAGATAAATTATTTATTAGTTTACCCCAAAATCCCAATACGGAAAACTTGTGGCGCGACATATTTCTTGGAAGCAAAACAAATAAATATGTGTTGTATAATAAGATTTATAATAAAATCAGTTTAATAATTTATATTCTAGATTTTTAGTTTAATTAGCTTAAATTTTTAGGTACATTTACCTAAAAACCTTTAAAACTAAACAATATTCTTACGCTTTAAACAGGTACCTTATTATTTTTTTTAATATCGAGTTTATAGATTGCTTAATAATTAGTTTTCAAGGTGGCCCAATAAAAGAAATCAAATTACAAAATTCTAATAAAGCTACTGATACAGAGACTTTGCAATTTAAATTTGAATAATAAGATATATAAACTAAACATCCACTTAATTAATTTCATAGTTATTGTCTAGTTATTTGTTTTAGTTAGAAGACACTTCTAACAAACATCTTTTAAACATAAGCTGCGCTACCGTTATATTTTTATACCCTTTATTTCAACACTTACAAATTGGTGATTTGCAATAGAATAGTCCATCATCATAAGTAAATACCATCGGTAGATTAGACAAATATACTTTTAAATAGCATGTTGTGTGTTTAAAAGCAGTTAGCTTGTGTTTAAATTTAAAACAGAAAGGCCCTTCCCCGAGTTCGAAGGAATGAGTACAGAAAAGTTGTAGGAGGTAATGACGTCACGCCTTGACCTCGCATATTTGGAAAACTATCACAGTTAACGGAATCAGTTAAGTTTCTATTCTTCGAAAAGCATTATTTCAGTATATTAAACATAACGTTTGCTATGTCTAATAAAATAATTGTGCAGTGTTAGAAATCTTGTATTGAGTGGCTAAGATGTACCGTTTGCAAGAAAAATCTTTTTGGTACGATCATATTCAAAGAGCCCCCCTTATTTAGAAAACATTTTTAGATGAGACGATTTATGTCAAATCGATATGAAATCATCCCTAGAATTTGCTCTTTGTTTGTCGGTTTAGTTTCCAGACACACTGTATATGGATATATACCCAGCTAATAACATACTAATGTGTTTTTTAATTTGAAAACGGTGTTTAAACATTATTTTAAAAAATTCAATTTTTTCCAACTTTCACAGTCCCCTGTAGCTAAATGAAAAACTTTAGATACAGATAAGATTAATAGTAGTTTTATTTTAGCTCTTTTCCAACACGGCACCTGACTGGTTTGAAACCTGTCCGAAGCCGTCAGTCAGTTTAAT
Source organism: Monochamus saltuarius (assembly GCA_025584915.1). Classification (NCBI taxonomy): domain Eukaryota; kingdom Metazoa; phylum Arthropoda; class Insecta; order Coleoptera; family Cerambycidae; genus Monochamus; species Monochamus saltuarius. The sequence continues at coordinate 12,014,822 of CM046726.1, forward strand.
ATTAGATACAACGCCGCTGCAGCAAGTCAGTGAACGATTTGTTTATGCACTTTGAACAGGTTTCCAACCAGTCAGGTGCCGTGTTGGAAAAGAGCTTTTGAAAAAATTTGTGATAGTTTTATGTATATGGACTATTGACACACTCAGTACTCTAAAATAATTGATGTTGCTTAAATGTTATCTCTTTTTTTTACAGAACATGAATAATTCCAAGGTATACATTAACTCGATTATAGTTGCTGTAATAACAATGTTTGGATACGGTCTAACAGGATTTGTTATAAATATTTTAGGAAAAAAGAAATTAATGAGTAGGTAGTTATACAATGGAAGCAATTAAATGTAATTTAATTTTTTTAGTTATATTTGGCTTTCTTGCTGGTGCTATAAGTTGTTCAATGTACCTTTCTCAGAATACCATTACAACGGTAGCTTTGTCTTCAGTATTTACAAGTCTCACAAGTATATGTTCCTATGTTCTTCTAGCAGCCATAGTGGACTTATTTCCCACAACTTTAAGGTAATGTATTCTAAATTTTTCAAAAATATACAGGGTGTTTGTAAATGAAGTAGCAAAAATGGGACCACAGATTACTTAGGTGAAAATAAATCGATTTAATCTAACATACCTATGTCCCAAATCACAACAAAAAAATAGGAGTAACCAATTTTGAAATAATCCTATTTGAAATGCTCAGTGCAGCGAGTTTGGTTTCAGTTTAAGTGATGAAAATACAGCAAAATGTTACTTAAAAAATTGTTCAGAATGGTAAATTATGGAGACGTGCAAAATTTCAAGAAGATCGACAAGGTTTGATGAAACAATTTTCCAACTAAGCACATCGAGATTTTATCAAAGCAGGCCGATCATTTTGAAATCTTGCTCGTCTCCATAGTTTAACGTTCTGAATAACTTTTTCAAGTAACATTTTGCTGTATTTTCAGTAGAAAAGGCACTTTACCTGAAACGATAACAGTTTTCAATCGGTGCACTGAATATTTGAAAAAGGATTATTTCAAAAACTCTATAAATGATGCTGCAGGAAACAACTACTCCGCGGGCTAATGCCCCGACCGGCATTGAATTATACCTGCAGTATATGTGTGAAACAGCCAAGAACACTTGTCGGCCACTCCACCAGACATAGACTGGTTTCGGGCTTGTTAGCCCTCAACAGTATGCCATAGATGAGATGACCGACAATTGAACTGGTTGTTCCTTCATATGTAGTTTCACATATGAATCGAGTGCAGGTGAGATGTAACTGGTCTGCTACTTCCTGCTCGGCTAGACTTGCAGAAAGCGACCTACAATATCGTAGGTACTTAACCGCATACCTCTCGCCCCGGGCGATGCGCCATTAAATCGGCATTGAATTATACCTGCAGTATCTGTGTGAAACAGCCAAGAACACCTATGGCATACTGATGAGGGCTAAGAAGCCCGAAACCGGTCTAGTGTGGTGGAGTGGCCGACAAGTGTCCACAGATACTGCAGGTATAATTCAATGCCGGTCGGGGCATTAGCCCGCGGAGTAGTTGTTTCCTGCAGTATCATTTATAGATTTAATGGCGCATCGCCAGGGGCGAGAGGTCTTCAGTTGAGTACCTACGATATTGTAGGTCGCTTTCTGCAAGTCGAGCCGCTTAGGCCGAGCAGGATGTAGCAGACCAGTTACATCTCACCTTATTTCAAAAACTGTTACTCCTGACGACTTCAACAAGGTATAGCTTTTTCAGATATAACAGGTAGGAGAATCAATTGACAGATGGATGCACTAAGCAGCAAAAAATTTCTGCCATTTAAAACAAACATGATGTGCCATATCTACTAGTGACGTCAAAATTAGAAACAAATTTGAATTTCTCGCCCGCAAAAATTCCTGATTTACAAATTTTACGTAAATATCTGGATTTTTTAAGTAGTTATCTACAAATTATATCGAAAATAAAATTTTAACTTTGACAATTTGTATCTTTTTTATTATGCGACTTGGGATATAGGTACGTTAGGTTAAATCGATTTATTTCCACCTAAGGAATCAGTGCTCATTTTTGCTACTTCATTTAAAAACACCCTGTCTTTAAAATGTCTGATGCGCAAAACAATTATTTAAATATGAAAGTATTAAAATAAAATTATACCATAATAGCCTTTACCTTGAAAAATATATTATGTTCTTAATAGAACTGAACCATTTACTAGTTTAATCATATTGAATTAAATAAATTTAATTTACTGGGATTTTACATCGTTTAACAAAATTGCTATCTAATGTTGAAATATTGTAATTATCAATTTTATGAAACATCTAACTTTTTAAACTAAAACAATAATGTTATGCTAATGAGTATAGTGTGGGACCGACAACCTGAAGAAAATAAGAAATGGAAAGTTCAAAAGGTGGAATTTATAATTAAAATAGCCCCGAGTACTATCTGAATGTGACATTTCTGAATATTTCTTTGTGTAATTAATATTAGATTTATTTCTAAGAGGTTAATGGCATCTAACACAATATTAACAGATTGTTGTATTCATTTAAAAAAATCTAAATACTTATTCGTTCATGATCATCCTGGAGAATAAATTACTATTTTGTATATACGTATATCATATCGGACGTAAATGATAACTAAATGAATAGTTAAAAGTTTACAGGATGTTCTGAAATAAGTATATTCCTTCAAATGTATAATAGAAGACGTAGAACCGGTTCTATTATAGGTTTCCTCCAAAACTCAATTCTAGTACCGTCCTGAATGGTTTAGAAACTGATTTGATCGAAATACCAAATATATACATGAAACAAGAAACTTCAGATACAAAGAGTAGAATTACATCTTTTATGTCAAATTACATAATTTTCTATTAAAAATACGTAACGTAAAAATTGCATTTCATGAGCACTAAAATGCGGTTACACATATTCTCAAGTGCATGGTGTATATTTACATACTGTACTGTGACTTTACAATCAAGATGTAATAACGTCCAATAAAATTGTTTGCACACTTTTAACAGAACCTCATCGCAAAACTTCAACATGACCGTGTCGACCAGACCCTGTAACCTCGTCAGATCACATCACAGCGAACATGGCATCGAGTTTCGTAGAGTTCCGAACACTTTGATATTTCCACATTATATCAAGATATGATACGGTATGCGGTTACGCCGAGTGTGGACGTGGTGAAACATTAAAATGTTCGCGACACAACGTAGTTTTGTTCGGAGAAAAATTTTCTGCCAAAATGTTACGCGTATTACGACATACGTTGAACATCTTCGACATGCAGTCACGTATCGAGGTTCTGTCACAAATGTGTACACGGCATAACTTTGTCTTATCTCGTGTCGACGTGTGTCATGGTATTTACATTTTTCTCCTACCACCTTAAGAAGCTCTGCGTACCACAGTTTGAGAACCGCTGCTTAGCGAGTTTTTTACTTTATTGAAAACTTTTCAGAATATAATCTAAAACCATTCATATCAGATGAAAACCTGTGCATAAAAAAGATCAAAAAATACAGCCACTTGATCGCTTGAAATAGCGGGAATAAAAATTCCAGAAAAAAATATACGTGATTAATTTGGAATATTAATAATACTGTATTTTGTAGCCAACAATTATACATATATAATTGTTTCTCGGAAAACGAACAGTATTTTATATGTAGGTATGTACCTAATTGTGTACTGAGTTTATTTTCAAATGTGAAAAATATTTGAAAATTTACTCATTTGTCGAATGGAAAAACCTGCAGTTATTTAACTATCAAAATATTCAGAGGTGTAGGAATCCTGGCTTTCTTAACTACCTGGTTGGTTTGCAAGTCAGGAAACTGTCACTTTTAACAATTAGTCAACGTTCTATCAGTCTAGATCAAGAATGTAACCAAACAATAAAATAAGCTTCTAAATTTGTGACGCAGACATAAAAATATCTTATATAGCTCCAAAACAGCTATATTTGCAAGATATACAGATTGTCAAGTACCATATTATATTATCGGTGTAAAACATTTCCAGAACTATATTCTTTAGAAAGGCAATTCCTTTTTAATTCACAATATTATTTGTGAATTTTTAAAAATGACTCGATGAGATCCCAAGATTCATTTTGTTAGGATTAAAAGCAAAGAGTTCCCAAAATTTATATTTTTGAAATATCTCCGCATCTGTCAAATGTACTTGACAGCATTTTATTTTTTAGAACACTAACAGTTGCCTTAACAATGATGATGGCTAGAGCCGGTGCTATGTGTGGAAATCTATTGTTTCCCGTTTTGCTCAGACTAGGTTGTGAACCTCCGTTCATATATGTTGGTGTCATCATAATAGGTAATGTGGATTTAATCGCTATAAAAATCATACAGTATTGTAAACATATAACAATATTTTACCTTTTTACTATATTCATTCTTTCAAACTTGTGTATAGTGAAAATATATATATCTATCTACAACTGTCACGTAATGATTATTATTTGATACTGTTTCGAATATCATAACTTACATTATCTCACATGTGCTTTTTTAAATTTATTAACGCAATCAGTGCGATAACGACATTGTAAATTAAATTATACCCAAATAACACATTTATTGAATGAACAAAATATGTACATTGAGAGATGATTTACAATTGGTGGAATAAATTCATACCAGATGTAGCCATGTTGCCAACGATTTGCTTGAATAGGTGTGTTGAATTAGATGTTGATGAAATAACTTTGGATGTTGAAGATATATTTTTAACTTCCAAGGGAATATTCTCATTTTCGTCTAGAATTTTCGTAGCTGTTCGTTTCTTGTTTGTAGTAGAAGTTTTGATGTAGTCTGCAGTATTGTTAAATATCGCCGAAAACAATGCCCAGTATACGCATTTGGATCAGGCAGTTTAAGAAATCGCGCAATCAGTTTACCATCACACCAACAGGTTGTTCACTTCCACTAAATTGAAACCATCAATATTTCCAGATGCTGCAAAAGAACTGTCTAGATACTTTTGTTTTGTGTTACCATAACTTGGAAGCATAGTCCTCCATCTTTCTCGTTATACAAGCAGATTTGTGAGTTCTTCCGTCGATATACGCCCGCCAAACCAATAATAATCAATATAACCTTAATGAGCAGAAATTCATCATGGTCCGCATTCATTGAAAGTCTAGATATTTCCTTCTCTGTTAATACCTTAGATTTTTTAGATGTTAGCTTCAGGAATGCAATCAAATTTAAGTATTTTTTGATACCTATTCTTCTTAAGTAAAATTTCTGTTCCTCTCATTGAGTAATAGGATCAAAGTGATGAAGGCTTCTGTGTTTTGCTTACTTCGATGAAATATGCTATTAATTCTTTTTCGTTAGTTATGTCAAATACCTTTTTTGCTCTACCATTTTTCACAGCGACCAAAAAATGTTTGTTCTTGTTTCTGTCATGATTTCCTTGGCACGAGATATACGAAGATAACACTGGAAGCTTCATTCTCAATATCTAATGGCAATGGAAAAAATAATTCAATGACAGCTATGTTACGCCCGTTGCTACGGTAGCTTTTTAATAGACATAAACAATAGATATTTTTATTATGTCGTACTAGAATATAAATTATGTATATTAATATTAATTATTAGTATTAACCTCGACAGTTGTAGATAAAACGTTGTACGCAATACGTGAGGTACCTACTACATTATTACCGCACTTATATGATTATATGATGCAAACTACGGCATCGTCATACAAACTGCACATGTGTACGGTAATAATAATAATGATCCCACTTATTGCGTAAATAACTATTATAGTTTATTTTTTATATTCCAGTTAGTGCAATATTTTGTTTCCTGATGCCTAATACAGACAACAAACCCCTGAAATGAAAAATAATCTAATGGTGTCTATTATTCGTAGTAAATATTTATAGTGCGTTATTTTTTCATAAAAAAATATATATTTTTTTATATTTGTATGCCTTTTATTTCATTTCATTTTAAAACATATTTTTATATATTGTTAACGTTTGAAAATATATAGTGCTTAAGTTTCTCCCTTTAAAGAGGCAATAAAGAGAAAATATAACAATTTTCATTAAGCAATCTGAGGTCTAAAATGTCATACAGGGTGGTTAATTTCTCAAAACTCACCATTGGCATCTAAGAGATGGTAAAATATACAAGATGGGTCAAATTATAAAAAAGTTGCGCCGTTTCATGGCTATTAATATAACCCATACAAATCCAAGGTATATGCTACTGTTGCTGAAATATTGTGAAAAAACTGAAAATAGTTATTATTTCACAATATAAATCCCCGAAATTTGGTACAGCGGAATAAGAATTTCTAGGGCCACTAACTTCGGTTATGCAATATTCATTTATTTTTCTTATGGGCGCCACATTGGATTTTGACAGTAACTGGTAGAAAATAAAATTATGAACATGCCAATAAGCAACGCTACAATTTTATTTGAAGAATAACCCATAAAATTAAAGACATTCAATAATTTAAATAAAATATTTAGTTATCCTTGACATTAAACGAAAATCAACAACAGATTCGACAGTCTCTAGCTATGTTCTTATTGTTGGATGCCTTACTTTTCTGGAATATTTGAAGGATAGACATTAAGATTGCACTGATATTATTCCAATACATTGCAATTATTCAAAATTTAGACATATTTCATCAAGATGACGCAAGGCCTCATAAGTCTACAATGGTGTCCAAATATTTAAATCGACGCTTTCCAAATATGTGGATTAGCACTCACGTGCCTGTGCTTGGCCTCCATGGTCTCAATATTTTTAAATATTTTTCTGTGGAAGTATAAAATTTATAAATTTTTTTCCATTTTATTTATTTATTTTATACTTTTAATTCTACTCGTATTTTATAAGGTATTCAAAAATTCGTGGACAATATTAGAATAAGCACTGAGATCTGTATGCACGAAAATGGGCGTCACTTTGAAGTATTTATGTAGGATTTGTAGAATATTTGTATATTTTGTTTGGTTAAGTACTGATTTCATTTTACGACAAGAACTAGATTTTTTGGATATCTCGAATTTCATGGGTTATTCCTCAAATAAAATAGTAGTGTTACATATTGACGTATTAGTAACTGTATTAATTACTTTTTAAGGGCTTCCGTTGACACTAAAATACATTAGAATTAGATCAAATCAGAAATAAAATAAATGAAATCAATTTGCTAGGCATATAACATTAATAAATACCAAGTTCCTTGAATTCAGGAGGTTGTCTGCAAACTTTGAATTTTCAGTCGATTTAATAATTTATGTGTGGATGTATGTTGCTAGACAGCACTGTTGCAATATTATTAACAACTTAAAACATATAACAGAGAATCTCTCAAGGTAAGGGAGGTGTCTGAGAAAATCTTTTTGAGTTATTTTCCCGGAAAGCAACACTCACAAAAACCATCTACACTATGGACTCACTACTCATTGTTGAAAATTATGATGGCAGTCAAGAAAAATCAAGATATAAGCAGATTTCTCAACTAAACCATACCTACTGAAATTAATTTAAAAATAATAATTTATTTATTTATTCACTTATTTATGCATTTGAAACCGGTATTTATCATGCCTAATTAAAAAGAATAATTAATGTACATTTTAATCGTATAATAAGCGTGGTAAGAGACACATTGTTATAAAATAAATAAATGCTTTAAAATATAATTTAAAAATATATTGTAAAAGGAAGAGGAAAAACTAAGCAATTTAAACAATAAAATTGGAAGATATCAACATTATATTTGGTTGAGGTAAAATTGATTAAACGATACAAAACTAGTAAAGGAAATAGTAAGTAATTTTAACATCTATAAGTATTATTTTAGGAATATTAAATTCGAATATTTTATGTATATGGAAAAAGTTATGCAAAAAATTTAAAATTCCACAAAAATATATTTATTTGGGTACAGGTGCCATAAATGAACACTACTTTAAACAACAACAATATTTTTCAGATTCCTTCTGTATCTTGCATCCCTTATTATAAACCCCTAAGAATTGTAAACAGACTTAAACCGTATTATCAGTATAAGTTAGTTTTGGAGCAATCATTATATCAAGACCCTTTATGGAAGTTGTCCTTTATAATTTAAATTTATAGATAAAACAGAAAGCTATAATTGAATTGGAGCTTCGAGCAAAGAACAGACATATCAATCAATCAATTTCAATATCACATATTTTGTAATACTGAAAGCCAGTTTATTTCCGAATCGACGATACTCATGATTAGGTATCTCCCGACTAGGTATAAAATATCTTCCTTCCTATTTTAACTATTAGGTTATTATCTTGTTAGAAGCAACGAATGACATGCAAACGGCATGTCAAATTATAAGCACATTCGCACTTTCCATACATAATAATATCTGCGTATTCTTAATTTAAATGAGGCATTTTGAAGTTGATCTAGTTAAGGGAACGCACGTATATTAAAACACTATATTTTAAAATTATTTTGTAATTCATTAAAAAAGAAACATTAATGACTTCGTAACTAAAAATTATAAAATGCTGGAGGACAAAGTGACTTATCCAAAAGGATCATTATTTGAATTACATCAAATCAGAAACAAAATATATAAAATCATTTTGCTAGGTATAAGGCATGTACATTAAGGAATACCAAGATCCCTAAATTCAGGCTGTTGCCTATAAACTTTGGTCCAATGGCATTACAGCATTTCTGAGATAGGATGACGTCATTGGTAAATAATTTGATTTTCACAATCCAACTCATTGTTAGTTATATTTGAATTTTCAGTCGTTTTTATAATTTCTTTGCGAACATATGTTGCTAGGTACAATATTATTAATAGTTTAAAGCATATAACACAAAATCTCAGAGAGTTTAGTTTATTCAGGTATGCCAAGTGTTTTCGATGCAGCTACAAAATATGAGTCAATATTGGGGTTCAGATGAGTTTACCATTCAAATAATAACTTCATGACTTACTTTAAGCGTGAGCAAGTTATACTTATGCAATAATAATGACAGTCCCTCAAAACAGTTTTTGAACTTTTGGAAGTTCTGTGCAGACACTTTATTAAATCTCTATTGGTGAGTGAAGCAACAAAGAACTAATGTTAAACGTTGAAAGTAGATTTCATTATAAATACGTAATGATTACAAATACGAGACTAACAAATAATTAGGTCAAAACACGGAAATAATTCCAATAACACAAACATAAAGTAATTAAGGTTCCTTATGTAGATACAGTTGTAGAGCTAAAATCTAGTTATCCATCGAGTACTTAGGTATAACAATAGATAATCATTTAAGAAGGAATTTGCATATTAATAATATAATAAAGAAATTAAGAAGTTTAATTCCAATATTCAAATAGCTCAAAGACATTTTGGATCTGAAGCATTTAAAAATGATGTACTATGCTTTGGTTCAGCCACATTTGGCGTATGGTATCGTTCGATGGGGAGGAGTAAGTAGATGCTTGTAGATGCTTCCTGAAAAATTTAGAAATTGCGCAAAAATGGATTTTGATGATTATATATAATAAAAACCACTGTTATACATCCGACGATCTGTATGCGGAGTGTGGATTATTGGACCCTAGACAACTTTATTGTTACACCGTATTGCAAAATATGTTCAAAAATAAAAAATAAACAAAAATAATTCAGCATCTGCATGAAACTCGCCATAAAGAAATGTGCAAATCAATAGGACAGAGACATTACACGTATACTGGCCCTAAAATATTTAATAACTTACCTGGAAAATTGAAAACATTAAAACATTAAACTTTGTTTAAATCTAAAGTAAAAAATGGATGGATGGTGTTTTTAAGTGTATGTGTGTGTATGTATATGAGTTGAATTGTATAAGTGTGTGCTCACATGTGTCAATATTTGGTGTTCATAAAATGTAACTTGTTAATATTATAATGTTTGTTTTTATATTGTTGTATTACATTATTGAGTCACCCCACAAAAAAGGTTTTACCTACTATTAAATATCGCGAACTATTTTACTTGCATATTCCACACCCGAAGATATGTACGTATGTGGATTTTATTTTTTTAAAAGAAAACACGTGTCTCTGCATGAAAATACCAAGAGGGGGAAAATTTTGTAAATTGATTGTTCTATTTACTGTATTTTTTCCATATCGAGAAATGTTTAGAAAAAAAAGTTCCAATTAAAAAAGCAACAGAGGTTGGTGGTTGCCAACCTTGTAGAAATTTGGTAAAAATAAAAATCATATTCAACAATATCACTTAATTAACTAAATGTATTCATCGATTTTCAGATTTATAAGTTTAACCAGTTTTGAGAAAAGAATTTTTTTCAATTCTTTAGAAGCCCTTATTTCGTAAGGGAGGGCTCAAACCAAAAAATTTTATAGAAAGTACCCCCCCTAAAATGACGCAAGGAACACACCCTCCAAAGAAGCGCACATCATATGGGACACCCTGTACTTATACGTGATAAGACCTAAAGTAAGTAACGGGGAGTAAAATTGCATATTATGCAGAAAATTATGGAATGATTCTAAGTTAACAGAACTTTTGCACATCAAACCAGGTATTTGGTTAGGAATAGGACTTATGTTGTAAAGACATTTTTTGTTTATTTTGATGTATACTATCACCTGTAAAAATTATGGCAGTAAAACGTCTAACGCCCTGTATATTCCTCTTAGAAGTTCGTATTTTTAGTTCACAATATTTGAAGGCTACCGGTACAAAATAAAAACAAAGTTATGTTTTTTTTAAATTTACCTAATTAAATAAACACGCCAGGTTCCCAATCCAAAGATATCTTTATAAATTGGAAATTTATTGTTATAGAATGTATAATAGTGATTGATCATGCATATTTTACCGATTAAAATAAAAGGTAAGTAAGAATTATCTAGAAGAAATAAAATATATGCGTAGTTCTGTTACATATTCGATGTTATAAATTCAAATTTATTAATATATACCTACTTATAATTATTTTTTATGGGTTATAATATTTAATTAAGCGACACGTTTCTTAGTTAATTGCGTTGAATTTCTCTTAATTACTGGTATTTCATCTTGATATGTCTTTGTTTTATGATGATTTATGATATAGGTATTTCCAAAACCTACGTCGACCAACCAAGGAAACATTAAATGAAAACGTTAAATAAGAAACCAAAGTCGAAACCGCAGACGGTCTAAACATGATATTTACAGCAGATATTCAAGATCAATTCTTTCTGTAGTAAGCCATGCTCAGAAAGTTTCCTAATTCATTAGTAGACATATTTTTGCAAATTTATTATTTTTTAAAGAGATAATGTACCTAATTATTGGAATTCCAATGTTATCACTTTTAGTTATCTACAACTAAAAATTTCCTCTGACAGTTACGAGTAATGTGTAAACTTGGTTAGTTTGTAAACTAGCTGATTATTTTGATAGATAACGTATATTCCTCAATATTATCCGAAGACACTAAAAATGGCCTTTTCCTTTGGTTAGTTTATAAACTTCCTAATTTGGTCTAGTTGGAGTGAAAAGAGTAATTCTGTTACCTAACACAAAATTGCCAATTCGTTGGATAGTATATAAATTAGTTTATTTCTCTAGTTAATTTCGTAAACATGACTTGGAAGTTTTCTGTATTATTAAATATAGAAAACAGATTTAAAAAATGAAAAAAATATTTTTATAGAAATTAACACTTTTATTAAATAAATTGTAAAAAAGTAATTTACAAATGTAACATAACCTGTAGTTCTGTTTAACAGTGTTTAATCAGTGACGCAACTTTCTAAGTAGGTGTAAAAATGGATCGCAGACAAAAATTTTACGAATCAATAAAAAATTTATATAATAAGAAAGCTAAGAACTCAATCATAAGACAAATGTTACTATAAAAGTATATTTGTTAGCAAATCATGTAGCAATAAAAAAGCAAGTCCTTATTTGTTTTCTTTTTCTACATTGTACTTTACATTTTTACTACAAAAATAGGCATATTGTTTGTATTTTGTTAAACTGATATTTGAAATATTGTTGGCATTTTATTAAACTATTTTTCATACAAAATAAAACAAGAAACATTCAAATTTATTTAATCGTTTCCAAATGATGTTTATGAAATTGGTGGCTAGCTTATATGCTACCGAAAGAATTGGCTATACAGGGTGATTTAGAAAATATCCAAAAAAAAATTAATATACAAAGGACTCTTACAAATACAATTTTATTTAAAAAAATTAAAGGGAGTAGTTCGAAAATTATAAAAAATACACTTCTGCATGGCACTGGCAAGTAGTCCACTATAAAACCTGAAAAAATTTAAAGAAATTCTCAAATAAAGAAATAAATAAAATTTTATAACACCTGCTTGTTAGTGCTCTTAATTATTAATAGAATTAATTTGTGGTTTTAATTAATAAAACAGTTTGGCATACCCACCTGATGTTAGAAGAACAAAATTTTGGGTCGGTCTTACTCTGTTTCTACAAACTAACACAAATGTTTCTGCTAATGGTCCGTTCTGAACTCGTAAGTTATTGGTAGCAGTTGTGATATTTTTGCATAAATCTTCAATAGTATCCAATTTGGTGCGATACATTTCATTTTTTAAATATTCTCACAAACAGATATCAAAGAGATTTAAAGTCAGGAGAACGTAGCGGACATGGTAACGGTCCTTCTTATTCAATCCCTTGGTTGGGCACGTTGTACATGCTATGGATATAATTGATCTCCGTGCATAATGCACCACACTGCTGCAATATGCGGTGGAAGCCCTCAAACAACACCTTTTCTACGATTTGGTTGCTAATTTCCCGTGTCACGCCCGCGTTGGCCTACACTTGCACTTACTGCACACCGCAGTAAAACTAGCTGCATCTGGCACATCCGAGAAATCGTTCTGCCAAAGAATTTTTCACTTCACCATAAATTAAAGCGATATCCATCAACTCCGAGTTGCTATACACGTGAGCCATTTTTGACACTTAAAAAACGAATATAAATCACATCACTAACATGTTAATATTATAAGTAATCAGATTTCAGTATTGGAAATCGTCTGGCTAAAGACTACAGTAGCCCAGTGATGAACGGTTGAAAATACTACAACTTCAATAATTTTTTTCTTGGTCACTATAAGGATTTTACAAAAATTTTTTTTATTATATTGACTCCATTTTTTATGACACATCTATTACCAAATATTTTTATATATGTTGTGAATCACTGTATTGTGTTACCAGAATGATTGTTTTTATTTCAGCTAGATCAAACTGGATAGATTATAAACTAATCAATGCAAAAAAGCTATTTTATTACCATTGATTATTTCAGGTAAATTAGCCAAGCGAGTGGGTTAGTTTATAAAGTACCCGCTAATAACGGTTCAGTTGTATACTAGCGAATTAATTTACAATGTTAAACAATCTCATTGAAATTAGTATCCATATTTAAAACTTGCATACTTACTACATATACAGTATGCGCCAAAAGTATGGAATAAATTCAATAAAAACGAAACAATTATTTTTTTGGGAAAAATCCTCGAACAGGACGATTTTTAATTTAAAAAATACATATTTTAGCGTAAAATGTGATTTTCAAATGTCATTTGTTTTCGAGTAATGACGTCATCGATTTTTTTATAAATGGCAACACCGTATTTTTTTCCTTGATTCTGAAAGGTCGTTTAATTCTCTATCAGACAGTACTAAAATTTTGCCCTCTTACATAGGAAAGTTTTCGAGTAAATGACGATTGAATGTTAGAAAACGTAAATCAATTAAAATAAAGCAAAAACGTTATCAAGTTTAGTTTTTCGAATTCCATAGTTCTTTTATGGATCACGTAGATGAAAATCTTTGCAAAGTGTCATTGTCACACCGACTTTCTAATAAGTATTGTAAGCGACACAGAAATTATTATTCAATTTAAATTATTATGGCACATTTAAGAATTGAAATTTTAATTCTTATCGGATGCGGGAATATGACTAGAACAAGGCTAGAACTCAGCAGGAAGTTTGCGATTTATTTAATGAAAAATATCCAGATCGCCCTATCAGCCAATCAACAGTCAGTAAGGTAGAGTCTAAATTTAGAGAAACTGGCAATGTTGTAAATATTCCAAAACCTGGACGTCCAAGCATTAATGAAAATCAGAAACAGAACATTTTGATAAGTATGATGGATAATCCTCATAATTCTTCACGATTGGTTGCATTAAACAATGACACTAGTCAGTGCACAGTGCTACGTATCTTGAGGAGGAAATATCATCCCTACAAAATTCAACTTGTGCAGGAACTCAATGAAGATGATCCCGATCGCCGCTTACACTTTTGCGAAATTCTAATGGATTGATGTCAAGGAAATAGAAATTTAGACCGGCAAATACTTTTTCAGATGAGGCCACATTTTGTCTGAATGGTACAGTAAACCGTCAAACGTGCAGATATTGGAGTCGGGAAAATCCTCATTGGATGGCAGAGGCACATACCCAACACCCTCATAAATTAAATGTGTGGGCTGGAATAGTTGACGACAGAATAGTAGGGCCTTTCTTCTTTGAAGCAACCCTTACAGGACAAAGATATTTAGAGTTTCTAGAAAATAACCTTGTTCCAGCCCTTGGAGTAATTTTTCCTAACGATAATGACCCTGACATTCCTGACGATACCATATGGTTTCAGCAAGACGGTGCACCTCCGCACTATGCGCGCCCTGTACGAGATTTTTTGGACAACTGTTTTCCTGGGAGGTGGATCGGCAGACGCGGACCAATAGAACGGCCTGCAAGATCGCCAGATGGGGATACTTGAATTCAAAAGTGTACATTAAAGAACCACGTAATTTAGAAGAACTTCAAAATCGCATTCGGGACGAAATACGCAGAGTCTGTGAAGAATTTCTTCACAGACTTGCGCATTGTCAAGAAGTAGGTGGATGGCAATTCGAACATTTAATTTAATCAATTGTATTTTATTTTACATACCTCAGAATTGTTACTTTTTTATGGATTAAATTTACGTTTTCTAACATTCAATCGTCATTTACTCGAAAACTTTCCTATGTAAGAGGGCAAAATTTTAGTACTGTCTGATAGAGAATTAAACGATCTTTCAGAATCAAGCAAAACGCACGAGTGCTGTATTTTGTGGTTAGTTGATTTTCTTGTATTTTATACTGTTATTGTTGTGTTATTGTATGTTATTTTATTTTTAAACAATTTCAAGTAAACCAAATTTATATTTCGTATGTTAGAAAAATTGAGGTTTTTCATTTAAAAAAAAAACCTTTTATCAGTCTTGTAACACCATGTACATACAATTTATTCAGCATTTTGTAGTTTATATCTGTACCTACAACTTTAACATATAAAAACCTTTTTTAAATCTGCCACAGTTCTCGAGATTAATATTGGTCAACTCTATCTTGGACATTCAGTAATGTACAATTTATTCTTGTTATTTAGGTAGGTATACCGCTGTAATACATATGTTTTCTGCCCTTTTTTTATTTCTGTATAATGCAATATTTCGAAAACAAAAGTGGCTTAATAAATTTCACTTTTGTTTTGTTTTCTTTTTTAGTCATTAGCAACGTAATGTTAATAAATTACCTATACGTACTTTGAAACGTAATTGTACATTTTATGTTAATAATGGATCCACGTAGGTGTGGTATTTATATTAATCAAGCTCCCAAAATTAGGTAACATTTTCTATATCTATGTTTTAGTAAAACAAAAATAAACTATTTTGAAATTCAAGTAGGTACACAGTGGAGTTAAACTATTTTTAATTCAGTCCTGACCTCTATCCTGAGCGAGAGAGAAACAACAAGCTTCAAGGACAAATTTTCTGGTTTTAATACTTCAAAGGTGTCGTCGTAGAGTCTGTGAACTGATTGTTATTTAAGCTGTGTCTAAAGTATCATAACTTTTTTTGTGCTTCCGTGTATATTTATTTTAAATGAGTTATCTTATTTCTCTTCATATTTTTCACGTAAAAATGATACAATTTCGGAATGTTGATACGAGCAACCGTTTTTAAATAAATTCTACCTTAGAGGCATTAACAAAAAATTAACTTCTTTTTAACCGTCTTGTTTATAAATTTTAAATAAATGCAATAAGTTTATTAATATTTCAATACATTCGACAAAAAAATATCGACTATCGAAGTTCAAAAATATTTTCTTCAATGCCGGTGCCTCGATTTTAATCCGGTGGATTTTTGTGTATGGAATTATGTGAAGTCTTTTGTTACGAAGACACAACAAGTAAGTACTCGGGAAGAAAAACGCCAAAAAATTGAAAATCCCGCACAATCAGTTCGAAATCAAAACAAACGTGTTGTCAATTGTATTGAAGCCAATGGAGGAACATTTGTTGTCGATGATAGATCAGTTGTTTTAATTATTTATTATTGCATAATTTGAATAAAATTATTTCAAATACTATTATTCTGTTTGGATTTTTCTAATTGCAACTATTTTTTATTAATTTCGGTTCATTATGAACATAATTATAAAGCAGGATATGTTTATCTACTTCCATACTGATAAAAATCACACAAGTCAATGTACGACAAACAAGAGGGTAATTAATAATTTTCCATGTTATTTTAAAGAATCCTACTTTATACATTGTACTTTACGATGTACTTTTTTGAAAATAGGTACCTATATTCGCTATCACTATCAGAAATCAATCGATGAACCAAAATCAATGGGAATATGAAAAGATAATGTTACATTTACAGAACAACCTTCTAAAATATATTTGAACTTCTGCGGTCGATTGCCTTGTTTGTCTAATGTATTGAAATATTAATAATCTTATTATTTTATTTACTATTTATTTAAAATCAATACACTTAAAAAGAAGTCAATCTTTTATGGATGCATCTATTGCACAATTAATTTAATAATAGTCCGAACTTTCATGGGAATATCTTGGAGACGGTTGCTCGTATCAACATTCAGAAGGTACCTTATAATATTAGTGTAAAATTAGCATCACTGGCTAGTTAAGAAACAAAATTTTAATGCTATTGGGTGCAATAGTGAAGTCAAGAAAAAGGAACACTCTTTTTTCTATTCAAGCTTTCGAACTTTATTAGTTCTTCATCAGGAACTCTACAATAATATTAGTTACACTAATCATAAAAACAATGACAAAGTTACTTACGAATTATGAGATTGTAAATAAACCAAACATTAGATAAACTGACATTTTTACAATATAGCACATATACAAAAAGGATAAAATCAGCAGTAAAATTTGTCCTCTACACAATAAACAACACATTTATGCAGTTTTGATCAAAACAATTAAAAATTATTTAAACATTATACCAGGCTTGCTTCTCACCTGGTGTACACTTTTGTAATAGGCCGTGGAATTCGTGGACTTTTCTTCTTTTCCATGATTCGGTTTCAAATTTCCCTGGGTTTGCACTTGCACTCACTGCACACCACGATAAAAGTAGGTGCATTTGGCACATGTTTACCGGGAAATCGTTCTGCTAAAGAATTTTCACAGCGTAATAAACTCCGAGTTGCTACTATAAACGTAAGGCCCGCTACAGACTATGCGTGAATTCGCGATTCGCGATGGGTGGTTTGTAAGGAATTCGTGCATCGTGTGTAGGGTTTTTATGAATGGATTTTTAACGAACAAGACCCTACACACTATTCGCGAATTTCTCGCATATCACGTATCGCGCATTCATGCATAGTCTGTAACAAGCCTAAGCCATTTTTGACACTTGAAAAACTAATGCAAACACTGGCGTCACAAAAACTTTAGTGCCTACAAAAAGTAATCGGATTTCAATATTCGGAATCGCCTGTCTAGCAACTACAGTGACTCAGTGATGTAAAGTTGAAAATACAACAACTTCAATAATGTTTTACGTGGGAACTGTAAGAATTTTATAATTTATTTTTTTTACTATATCGACTCCATTTTTCTTGACGCATCTATTCCCAAATTCTTTTAGATAAGTTCTGAATCACCCTGTATACAAGTACCACTGCCAATGGGGACCTTTATAAATGCTTTGATACCACTAATGATTGTTATTTTGAAACCAACATGTTATCCTTAATTGGTGAAACTAAAATGAATCTTATTTAAATTTTAACAAATTGCCTATAAAAAAATTTGCTGTGTTCATGCTACAGGATGTAATTATGTTACAGTGTTAAGTTTGCCTAATAACAGAACGTTTATTATAGATTGATGTTACTGGGATTTTAAAATAAAATGTATTATAATTTGCGAATCATTATTGTATTATTATATTAGGTATTATCTTATAATTATATGGACCTCAAAAATAAGTGTCATTATAATAAACTGCATGGCAATGACATAGACTTCAAATGATGGCACATAAGTATAACTTACACACATTAATTATGGTTCAAGGTAAGGTACGATATTTATCTTTATTACTGTTGCTAATTATTTTGCTAATATACAGAGTATCTCCGAGTATACCGAGTATACATTTTCTTACTATTGATTGAAAAATGTTAATCTTGATAAAAAAATTTGTTTATCTTGATATATCTTGATCTATTTTTATATGTATCCGTTTTTTTAGAAAAGTAATACCTACCGTATATTTTATCGGAAAATTTTTATTTCATTTAATTTTAACTTTATTAATTTCAATAAAATCCCCTTTTAAACGAGTACCTACATTTTTCCAGTCTCCTCTTTAAATGTTTCACCGTTTAGCATCCTCATTTGGATGCCATTATGGCCTTAATAATAACAGTCAGTGCCATTATGAATTCATAATTACATGCAAATTTGAAAGTAAAGAATAAGTAAAAGAAAAGGTAGCCACCAATTTTACTTGTTATTATTTACTGTAAAAAATCAACAACATTTATTTATTGTGAACATTAATTGCAACTGAACAATTTGTTAGATTAATTCCAACGATGATTAGTGGGACGTATTTTTTAAAAGATAGTTTATTTCCCGAGTGCTTGAACTTGTTGAAGAGCTATCAAAGTCTGAAACGTTACCCAAAGTATTAGAGGCTTCTTTGGAATCTTCTATATAATTTTCTGCCATTGTGTTAGAGCGCCAACCACCATTCCTCTTAGCAGTTAATAAATCCTCCTGAATCTGCAAGCAATGAGGCAGATGATCTACGAAAACATTGTCCAGTACATTGTTGAGAATTTGGAAGACCCAGGAACAATGCTATAGTACATGGGATTTTACCAAAAGTATTAATGCCAACTGGCTGCTTGACGAATTTTCCATTTCTGCACTCCACAAAAAATCGAGTACGATCTGTATTGCATGGCCTCATGTATATGTTCGAAACATTTCCATCATATTTATTCTTTCAAAGTTTCCGTTTGTAATAAAAAAATCTAGTGATATCTTTGTTTCCATAAAAGGAATAATAATATGAATGCATTGTCCTTCATCTTTAACATTTTGTAGATGCAGACTTGTCAATTCAGTATGACTGCAGGAATCTGCAAGCTCCACTATTAATGCAACTTTTATCATAAAATGAGTTCTACCATCGGCTTCCACCAAATATTGATTTATGTTTTCTTTGTTAAAATCTTAGATTGTTTTGATCCAAATCCTTCAGATTTTTTTTATCAGAAACGCAATTAAATGGACGTACCTACTAATATCCGTATTTCTCTTTATTGATATAACTGGACGTAGCATAGAATAATACAAGAAGTTAAAAAAAAAGTGTAAAATATTTCAGGAGGTAATAGTATGAACCAGAAAAGTCTTAATAAACATGGGTCCGCAAAGTAACGGTTGCGGAGATATGGACCACTATTCGTTTTTCAAACATTTTATTTTATTAGGAATAAACCGACAAAGGAAGCTTTTAACAAACAAAAAACAATGTTACAGAAGATGTAGTGCCCTCCGTCCATTTACAAGCGGGCACGACATCTTCGTCTCAACGATATTCGAATTCTTTCGAAAACACCTCCTTGGTTTGGATTTCTTGACACTTTTTATCAATCCGTAGCTGCAGCTCTTCCAGCCTATTTACAGGAGTGCCATACACTAATATCTTCAAATATCCCCAAACAAAGAAATCTAGAGGGTTCAGATCAGGCGATCTTGGAGACCATAAAACAGGTCCGGCCCATCTATGTGAAAAAGTTTAGTGTAAGTGCCCTCTAGCGGCCATGGAAAAATGAGCACGAGCACCATCATGCTGGAACCACATTTGTTGCCTCTGATTCAAAGGAATGTCTTCCAAAAACTCATACAGTGTGTTCTGCAGCGCCTGTTTGGTTTGGTCGGTTTGGTAAAACAACAGGACCTAGAAACCTGTCACATACTACAATACCCATCCAAATGTTCAAAGAAAAACATGCCTGATGTCCAGATTCTATTAGAGCATGAGGATTTTCGTCGGCCCAAATATGCGTATTGTGAAAATTAAACACTCCATTTCTTGTGAACCCGGCCTCATCAGTAAAAAGAAAAACGAGGGTCTTCAGCATCATGACGTAGAAACCAGCGGCAAAAAACCAAACGTGCTTGATGATCATTTATTGGATTTAAGGCCTGTACTCGTTGTACATGGTATGGATAAAGCAGTTGCTCGTGAAGAATTCTCCAAACAAGAGGACCACTAGTTCTTACCTCGGCTGATATTATCCGCACACTCGTACCTGGATTCTGCTCTACCAGTGCTATAATTTCTTCTTCTGCTCTAGAAGTGGATACTGACCTTGGTCTTCCGGATAAATGGCACTGTTTGCTCAAGGAACCGGTATCACGCAATCTTTGGTGAATTCTTCCAAACAAGCGTTGTGAAGGAATCTGGCGATTTGGATAAGCGTCAACATAAAAACGTCGCGCTTCGGTGGCGTTCTCATTAGCACGACCATACATGAAATGCATGTCTGTTAATTCTGCGTTAGATTAACCAGCCATAGTGAAAGAAAACTTGTGCACTGAGAAGAACTGTCAAATACGTACTGTTTATTTCACTAAACATCAATCAACTATTATAAGAAAATACACAACGTTTTTGCAAAATAAAAAAAGGGGCTAAAAACATAAAACATTCCATATCTCCGGAACCGTTATTTGATGTTTATTGAAACTTTTCTGCTTATTTTGGTTCATACTATTACCTCCTTAAATGGTTTACACTCTTTTTTTAACACCCTGTATAGGTACACAAAACGACGAAGGATTGCTATGTTTTGAAAGATATTTGAAATATGCCAGAAGATCGTTTTCATTGCTGCTATACTGGATTCCTTTTCTTTTAGACCAAACTTCAAGTTTTGCATAACTTTGCTCGTACGTCTTGATTATTCGAGAAGTAGGGAATCGACAACGCTTTGAGCAATGTCTTCGATATCCGAAGGAACATTCGGAATCAGAATCACCCATATTAATATTCTTTTTCACTAGAAATTAATGTATGACACAAAATTAGCACAAAGTAATATTTTGTGAAAATTAGACGCCTATAATGAAATTATTAAATGTTAAATGTAAAACAATCAATAACTATGGTTCCGCTGACATCGTCAAATAAGAGCACCTAATAATTTTGAATTTCAATTTATGAATTTTCTGCTAATATATAAACAAATTTTAAATGCAATAAGTATGTAGAATTTCAGGAGTATAATAATAAATAATAATCTTTATGAAACAATCAAACGCAATAAATGCATCTTACATAATTATTTTTACTATGTAAATCAGGTATTTACTGTCCCACATTTAATATAAACGTGACCGATAAAGAAATGCGATTCCATTGCTAAATTGACAAAGGTAACCAACGGGTCTGATTCCCTTTAGAATGAAATGTGGGTTGTAAGGAACTGGTCTTCCAGCCACAGTATTTAAATAAGACAGGGGAAATACCAACGTTTATATAATTTCATAGAAATACCAAAGCAGGAGTCATCTAAAGATCAAGAAGTTTTTTGCAAGTGGGCCATTCCACGTTACACGGAGTATAGGAAAAATGTAAAAGTGGTTTATTTAGTACAAAATATCATATCATATAAACTTTTTTTTATAAATATTGTTTGTTAATTTAGAAAACACATATTTCAAAGAACATTTGAGAGTAATAATTAAAATTGTTTATTGTATTTATGAGTATCATTAACATCATAGTTAATAGGTGATTTGATATGACATTTTCGAAATAAATAAAATGTATGGATGGCATTATATCATATGTCTAAATCTAAAAACTGTTTCAGTTTTATTTTAGCACTAATGAGGATATTACACAAATAGAGTATGTTGTTTTACGAATTTGTTTTTCAGACTTTGAGAAAGATACGAGGAAAGCATGACTAACTTTGTAACTAAACTGTGCGATAATAATTTTCTATACCCAATCAGGTTTTTAACTCAATTGAAGTCCCATCCGTGCACTCACATAAATTAAGTTATTCACGTTCACGCACACGTACGCCAGATACGAAGTCTGGGTTAGTCATTAATATCCAAGTAGAGCAGAAAGAGTAAATTATTTTAGTGTTTTCCGCCTTTTTACAGGTAAAATTAGAGGCATTTCGGAGAACTCGTGAACTTGAGGTTATGCACTAGCTTGTAACGTGACAATAATGTGTGTGCATTTAAGGACATACAAAAATTCATTTTTGTAAAGCTATAAATCGGGTTTTAAATATTTTAAAAGGAAAAATATATATATTTTTCTGTTTATAAGAAATACGACCTCATATCGGTGAGTGGTCGCGCGGTGTAAGGCGTCAGTACTTGAATCGAGGTGACTAGATCGCTGTGGCTTCGACTCCCGCAGTCGGTAGACCATATATAAGCTATATTCGTGGAGAGGATTGGCACCCTCTCTGCGGGTATGGTAAGGTGGAAGAATGTTGGCTTGGATCAATGTGAGAGATTGATACCGGTTGACATTTGACTACCCCCCTAATTAATGAGGTTTTCTAGGTTTCCCTCATTCCTGCACTGAATGGTGGTTAGGGCCTACCAACGTAAGTTGTCCTGGGCGCAAATGCGGCCTGCTTAATAATAATATACCGCCCCCTCTCCCGCACAAGTATTCGACTTCTGAGCTAATCTTCGTGGCTAGAATGAAGGGTAGATTATATATAGGATGTCCGGATGATACTAGTGATGATAAATAACTTTTATTTATACTAATGTATTTGCATATGTTCCTGATTACCATGAAGCTCGCAACATTGTTTTAATACATGGTATTATATTTCGAAAACCAATAGATTTATACTTTATTTATTGAGACTTTTTGACCTTATACGGCACAAGGAATACCCTCCTGAAATTAACTTAGATTTAAGAAACGCCCTGTATACTTGTCTTTTCTCGTATGAAATCTAAAGGAATCTGTTCATCTTTTATGTTTTTATTTTGCAATTATGCTGCACATTATTAAGGTCACAGCGAACCAAGTCGGTTTTGTTTATTTTTATGCATGGGGTAGCCACACTGGATTGGGAATCCCAGAAGACATATTGACGTTGCAAGCTTAAGAGGAATGCGTACATACATCGAGAGTATTTTGAATTGGGTAAATGCTGAGAACGATAATTTTATAAAAATTATGGACCTTCTCATTCCCGTAAATAAAATAATTCTATTTCATCCTGCAATAGGCATTTCTTTTGGATAGATTGAGAAATATACACAGATTCTTGTTGTTTAAAAAAACCTTGTCTTGCAAATTAAGACAAGAGTTTCTTTAAGGTCTATTTACACATATATTCGAGTCAAGAATTCAGACGTCTTACGTCACGGCTGACGTTACACATTTGTTTTTATTGTCAACGTAATTTTCGATATTTGGTCGCGTTAAAAACAATCATTTTTGCAATTTAGTGCAATATATATAATGCAAACTTTTAATGTAATATATAGTTTTATTACTATC
Organism: Monochamus saltuarius; assembly: GCA_025584915.1. Lineage (NCBI taxonomy): Eukaryota > Metazoa > Arthropoda > Insecta > Coleoptera > Cerambycidae > Monochamus > Monochamus saltuarius. Next base: position 12,038,793 of record CM046726.1, read on the forward strand.
AGTTGCAGTTTCTTAAATATTTTGATGAAAATATAATGAATTATTCATTTGTTCGTATAACAAAAGTCGTCTGAATTCTTGACGCAAGTTTTTATATCAGGGCCGTATCAGTTCCGTAACAGAGCTACTACTAAACTGAATATTAGAATTGCTTATAATAATTATATTAACAATGCTGAAACCTCAATTAAGTCTGGCCCTAAAAAATTTTGGGAATTTATTAATGCTAAGAAAGGTCACTCCTCCATCCCATCTCTTATGACTTACAATACTAATGAAACTCATGATCCCACGATATTGTTAATAATTTTGCAATTTTTTTTTCCACTGCTTATATCGATCCTAGTCCATTTACAATTGCAAATAATGCCATTAATAATAACTCTATTATGGTGAATTCAATTGATAATAATGACATTCTGGCGGCTATTAAAAAGATAAAGGCAAATATGACTATGGGTCCTGATCTCATTCCGGCGTTTTTAATTAAGGATTGTGGTAGTGCTCTGTGTGAGCCATTATCTATAATTTTTAACCTTATTCTAAAAACTTGTACTTTTCCAGATGTATGGAAGGTTTCTAGAATATGTCCGGTGTTTAAAAAGGGTAATTTGAATGATATAGCCAATTATCGCCCCATCGCCATACTCTGCAATTTTTCTAAGATTTTTGAAAATGTTGTTTACTTTTATTTATCAAATTATGTAAATAATATTATTGTACCGGATCAACATGGTTTTTGTGAAGGACGGTCTACTGTTACAAATCTTTGTTGCAAAACTCAATTTATTATCGATGCCTTAGATCGCACTAGTCAAGTAGACGTTGTCTATACAGACTTCTCAAAAGCATTCGACCGTCTAGATCATGGTTTATTATTGGGAAAATTGGATGAGATTGGTCTAAGTACTAATCTTATTGCCTTATTTTATTCATACCTAACGAATAGATCGCAGTATGTGCAATACCGTGGTTATCAGTCCGATAAATATCGGCAGAAGTCAGGTGTCCCACAGGGATCTACTCTTGGCCCCCTATTGTTTATTTTGTTTATTAACGATATTACTGCCGGCCTGGATGTAAACGTTTTAATTTATGCTGATGATGTTAAAATCCTTTCTAATATAGAGTCATACACCGACTGTAATAAATTGCAGCAAAATCTAAATCTTGTTAATTTGTGGTGTGTTACTAATAAATTACCTTTAAATGTTGCCAAGTGCAATGTAATGTCATATTGTCGCAAGTCTCGTATGCTGCTTTATGACTACAAATTGGACAATATTACTTTAAATAGGCCTGAAACTATATGCGATCTCGGTGTCACTTTTGATTCAAGACTATCCTTTGTACCTCATATTCAGAAAACTATTGGTAGTGCCTATAAAACTCTTGGTTTCATATTGAGGAATATGAAAGAATTTAAAAATATGAGTACTCTTAAACTTCTTTATACTACGTTTATCAGATCTAAACTGGAGTATTCATCTATTGTATGGAATCCTATATATGCAGTACATAACACGGCAATTGAAAGGGTGCAAGGGCGATTCTTTAAATCTGCAGTTTTTCTTTGGATGGTGTATATCCATTGAGAGGCACATCTTTTTCTGTTTAGCATGAGCAGTTTAGAAAACAGGAGGAGTATGACAGCTGTACTGTTTCTATTTAAAATTCTCCACAATAAGGTTAAATGTCCGTCTCTATTGTCTTTGCTGGATTTTCGTGTGCCTAGGATCAATAACAGAAATAATGGACTATTTTACATTAAGAACTATAGAACCAACATATATAAGCAATCTCCAATATACCACATTATAAATAGTCATTCACTAATTGATGGTCATTTAGATATGTTTGTCTGTACAATTGAAGACATAAAACAAAATTTTTAGCTTCTGAATTTATGTTTGTTATCTGCTTTTAATGTGTACAGTTTGTTTATTATACATAGTAGATGTTTGTAATGTGCCCTATATACACGATTTTAATTATTTTGCATTCTTCATTAACTTTTATTTTTACACAAAATTTTATATATTTATTTGTACATTCTTAGGAGTATTTTAGTTTGTTATGTTTATGTTAAGAGATGCTTGTAATGTGCCCTATATACACGATTTTAATTATTTTGCATTCTTCATTAGCTTTTATTTTTACACAAAATTTTATATATTTATTTGTACATTCTTAGGAGTATTTTAGTTTGTTATGTTTATGTTAATTAACTCAGTTATATTATCTTTTTACTATTATTTGTATTGTATTCTTGTGAAACTTATCCTGTTAATGGGTTTTATCCCGTTGGATATTTTAAATAAATAAATAAATAAATAAATAAACAGTATCAGTGAAAAATAAAAAATTATTCCTTAAATTTTAAATTGACGTGTTTATACAAGTATTTACATGAATTACAGCGAAATAAAACATCATCACCAATTCTATAATCAAAATCACAAATAGATAAACTAGGGGCTAGGATCTTACATTTAGATGGGTTGAGATGCAATTTGTTTTCTACACACCACGAATGAATATTGTCAAGTTCCATCTGCAGTCTATTACAGTCATCCAAGCAAGCTATATTTGAAAATATTTTTAAGTCATCCGCATAAAACAGTTTACAGCATTCAATTACATTATTAAGATCGTTTATAAATAAAATAAAGAGCAGGGCGCCAAGAGTTGAACCCTGAGGTACTCCAGAACTTGCAAAATAATTATCAAAATCAAAACCATTGTAACTGACATACTGTATTCTATATTGTACAAATAGGACTTAATTAATCTAACAAAGTCGCTGCAGAAACCAAAGTTTACCTCTAACAAATCCATGCTGGTATGAAGAAATTCTATTGTGAACAAATGGATAGATGCGATTATACAAAGCTACCTCAAAAATTTGAGATAATTGATATCGGTCCGTAATTTTCGACTTCACATTTATTACCACTTTTAAAAATGGGACAAACTGGCCATTTTCCAGCGACTTGGAAAAGTTTTATTTTTTATAGCAAGATTAAATATTTTGCATAAAGGTAAAATAATAAGTAATGGACGTTATAGGCGAAACAGAATCGGAGCTCTTTGGAATCGGAATTTATAATTAGTTCAGCTGTCAAGTTTTGCCTTGTCTTGCGAGGTTAAGGCAAGACCAAGAAAAAGCGAGACATGATTACCAACACTACATAGAACAGAAATGTTTTTGCAGCAATTTTCTTGTTGAAATACATAATGCACTGCCCCAAAATCAACCAGTGTCTATTTCTTAGTTTACTCTAAATAAGCAATACTTTAAAGGCAGTTGTTCCCTTAAAAAAATTAAACTTATTTAGGACAAGTCTCGCTTCTTTAAAATGTTATCAGACTTTAAAACATATTATATTATGTTTAAATCTCATCTTAAATCACAGTTTAAAATATTTAAAGAAAAAAGCAGTATTAGAATAGCTAAAGATAAACATAGGCATTTTTACTGTATTAGAAAGGTATTTTAAGCTAATATAAATCAAATCGCCTACAATTCCTATCAATGAAGTCATATGTATGTTCTCTGATACCAAACATCTAGGTATGCTAATGAACAATTCCACAGACAAAGCTCTATTCAATAATTATCTAAAGAAATTAATCTAATTTACTAACCTGCTTTAATGAAACACTCTATAAATATCTAACTTCACTTTTTGGCAGTGGGAACACGACAATTCAACCACAATAGATGAGATCTGACCTATTTCTGCATTTTTAGGATTGCTTCTTCAGGTGGCCTCCTTTAAGTTGAATCAAATATCTAACTATAAAAATTATTATAAAAATTAAAATTATTTGAAGTTAAATATCGACAATGACAAAAAGTGACAGCCTGTCAATGAATTAAATATGACAATATCTACTTGAATAATGTTCATCTTTTATGTAAAAGTTTTTTTATATTTTTAGGTATTAATAATATTGTGTGAAACTAACTACTCAGTGGACAAAAGCCCCAACCTGCGTTGAATTACACCCACAATATCTACCCATATCTTGCAAAATTGGGAGACCAGAAATTTTCGATTTTCTCGCAAGACAAGACATAATCTTGCAAAATCGAGCAAGAACAAGACTTTAAAGAAACTCTTGTCTTGTTCTGCAAGACAAGACTTCTTAAAATTTTGAAAAATTTCTTGTCTCAGCCAATACTAATTTTAGGTACCTACCGATACTTCAACAACTTCCATATTTTTAATTTCATAAAAATTTGCAAAAAGTCAGTTATTTTGAACAATCTAATTAAAAAATTTTTGAAGTTCAACTACTTTTAAGGAAGCTAAATTGTACAAAGGTATCTCGATCGGCTTATTTTAATTCAAAAAAGCTACATTTGATCTATCTCCTATTTATTTCTGAAAACCCTGTATATTACGAAATGTATATCTGGTAGGCTTTGAAAATGCAGTTTGCAAGTTGTAAAATGATGCGTTTTCAGATATTTCAAAAGATTTGCAGTATACAAATTGAAATTTTACAATATATGTGATATGATAGCAACAAATTTTACTTTAAAATCGAATTCATGATTCATATATATAAAAGAAAAATGTGCTATACAGCCTGTATAGTGCAATATATGCAAATGAGTTTTAAAAGTAGGTACTGATAATTTTACATTTGCAACGCAAAGTTTTAAACAATATATTAATTATTTTATCAGCAAATATAAATATTTAGTAAAAATACAGGGTTAATTGAACTAATATTTAATGAACATTAAAACAAGTGTAACCTAACATAATATCTCGTAATATTTCACTGTATATTTTTTTTCACATAACTGTTATAGTTATTAAAATAGATCAAGTTTTGGCAGCCATTTCACAAGCGCATCAGTGTATTCACTTGGTTTCATAAATTTATGAAACAGACGATAAACTTATAACTACACTTCAAAACGTTGTACAGTCAAAATTTTTTCGATTTATAGTAATCTCAATATGCACATCAAGAACAGTGGTCAAAACGATGTAATAGAGTTGTACGATCTCATAGTAGAAGATGCAAAAAAAATCAGTGCAATTAGTAAGTGGTGTTTTATATTTTGTTTCTTAATTTGTGTTACGTACATGATGGTGACTCAAACGCATTAGTATGAGCCTACTGTGAGGATACAAAATATTTAAATAAAATATGGGACACGTGGTGTTAAATGGGATGAGGTAAGTTCCATTTTCGATCGAAAGTATTATCTTTGGGATTTGACAGAAACGACCGATGACATCTTCAATTATATTTTTCCAGAAACACCCACATTTTTTTCCTGTTAAAAAGCTCTATTTTTTCTAATAACTTTTCATTAGAGACTTTTTCCTGTATTATTTTAAAAGTTATGTTATAAGTAATACAGTGTCAAAGAGTCTCAAAAGAAATACTACCTAAAAATCACATTAGCGGTGGAAGGATCAAGTAGTCGTTGTAAAATAATTGAATGTTCGGTGTGCTACCCTTTTACTGCAGTTGACATACTGCCATAAATCATCACACATTTCATATACAGGGTGTTTCTAAATGAAGTAGCAAACATGAGACCGCAGCTTTCTTAGATGAAAATACATCGATATAATCTATATCTATATATCTCAAGTCGCATTATAAAAAAGATACAGGGTGTGAAAGTTAAAATGTTTTTTTGGATATTTGGAGATAACTTCTTAAAAAATGCAAATATTTCCATAAAATTTGTAAATCAGGGATTTTTGCAGGGGAAAAATTATGGCACATCATGTTTCTTTTATGACAGAACTTTTTTGCTACTTAGTGTATCCATCTGACTGACAATAGATTATATCTGTTATATCTGAAAGAGGTATAATTTGTTGAAGTCGTTAGGAGTAACAGTTTTCGAAATAATCCTATTTGAAATATTCAGTGCACTGATTAAAAACTGTAATCGTTTCAGGTAAAGTGCCTTTTCTACAGAAAATACAGCAAAATATTACTTGAAAATGTTGTTCAGAATGATAAATTATGGAGAAGTGCAAAAAGATCGAATAACATTCGCTGTATTTTCAGCAGAAAAGGACTTTACCTGAAACCAAAACAGTTTTTACTCGGTGCACGGAGCATTTCAAATACGATTATTAATAAAAATGGTTACTCCTACCGACTTCAGCAAAGTACCCCTTTTTCAAATAAAACAGGTAGGAAAATCGATTGTTTCGATAGTCAGATGGATATACTAAGCTGCAAAAAAGTTCTGCCCTTTAAAAGAAACATAGTGTGCCACACAAGTGGCGCTTTCTACTAGTGGCGTCAAAATTAGAAACAAATTTGAATTTCTCACCCCAAAAACCCCCTATTTAGAAATTTTATGTAAATATTTGGATTCCATAAGAAGTTATCTACAAATATCGAAAATAAAATTTTAAATTTGACACCCTGTATATTTTTTATTATGCGACTTGTGATATAGGTATGTTAGGTTAAATCGATTTATTTTCACCTAAGGAATCTGTATTCCTGCTACTTCATTTAAAATCACTCTGTAGATAACAAGATTTTAATGAATGACACCCTGTATATTTTTTATTATGCGACTTGTGATATAGGTATGTTAGGTTAAATCGATTTATTTTCACCTAAGGAATCTGTATTCCTGCTACTTCATTTAAAATCACTCTGTAGATAACAAGATTTTAATGAATTGTGTACTTCATCAAGTGAATCATTCACTCATTAACGACTTAAAATTATACTAACATTAAATTAATAACAATAAAGGGCCATATGATAAGACTTGTATAAAGTGGATTATTAATGAAATGAGGAAACGTATTATGTCAAAAGCATTTGACATAAAATAAATAGTATTTCTAACAATGATCACATTCTACTGGCCTTGGCTGAGAGTAAGAATGGGAATAAAAAAATTGATTTACATACGATAGTAGGCGTGGTAATCCCAATTTCTTTCTTAAGCAATTTCCTATTTTTATTGCATTAATATTTAGTATATTTTTATTCAGCAGTTTTAAATACTTCATGCAAAACATGGTTAATTAATTTAGATCGTATCGTCGGGAAAGTTTATGCAATTTGCGGTATCCTGTATTAAGGTCTGTAAATAATATTATTGTAAATAACTTTTCTCTGCATTTAGGTACAGTTTTTTTTTAATAATAATAATAATAATAATAATAATCTGTATTATTCCAACAGGAAAAAACCCAATTACAGAAATATAAAAAGCACCAAAAAAATATAATTATTTGTGGTGAATATAACTATAAATATAAAAATCTACTGCAAATAACAATAATACAAACAAAATGAAAGCAACAACATGTAATTAACAATTAATACAACCAAATTACATTAAACGACCTATCCAGTTACAAATACTCTCTAATGAATCACTATGTACATCACAGTTACAAGCAATTTTATTGTAAAGGCCACACAATAAAGATATAGGAGATTTCGTTAAAATGTTTGTGCGAGAGGACACAGTAAAACAAAGCTTGGTATCTAGAATTTATGCGGGGTATTAAAAAATATTTTTTTTCTAGTTCAATACAATCAATTTGTTATTGTTATACAGAAAATGAATCAACATATTATTGCGTCTGGTTTCCAACGAATCAAAATTAAATCTGTTAAGCAGATGATTCTGGGAAAAACCTGCACGTATCTCACCTGCACTCAGTTTATATGTGAACATACACATGTAGGAACAGCCAGTTCAATTGTCGGTCATCTCACCTATGACATACTGATGAGGGCTACCAAGCCCAAAACTAGTCTATGTCTGGTGGTGGTTCTTGGCTGTTCACACAGATACTGCAGGAGTAATTCAATGCCGGTCGGGGTAGTTGCTTCCTGCAGTATCATTTACAGATTTAATGGCTCGTCGCCCAGGGCAAGAGGTCTGCGTTAAGGGCGCCGTATTCCTGAAAAAGTGTTTTCTACAAATATAAATAATTTTAGACATTTAAGAACTGAATAATATAGAGTTTAGCAAATAACAAGGATGTTATTTCATGCCACCTGCAAATATTCAAAGGTACCGAAGTAAAATCAATATTTAACATCAGAAAGCGATCTATCCAATGAATTTTTAGGTACTGAAATCTTTCAAAATACGTATTTTTTTAAATTTAACTATAGATGTAAACATTGTTATAACATAAACTTACATGGTTCTGCATATAAGATTGTTCACTTTTGTTTATAAGTATGTGAAAATAATTGTTAAAATGTGGGGTTAGAATAGCGAAATTATGTGTGTCATATAAATGCATTTTAAAAGTTATTACATTATTTGAGGAAAGTTTAAATAGTAAAAGTGGATAAACAAAACATCAATAATTCTATTTTTGATATTACTTTTGCTCTACGAGTTTTATTTTTCGAGATTTCAGTACCTAAAAACACCACAAATTTGATCATTTTACGGCGAGAGATACGGGCACCTTAAGTACCTGCTGCAATGTAGGTCACTTCCTGTAAGTCGAGCAAGCAGAGCACTTATATCTCACATACATGTAAAGACTCAAGAGCATCAAATAAATTTTCATATACATCACTATTAGTTCGGGGAGATAACAAAGAAATTTAAAATGTATATAATATGTATTTAACAGGATTATTAGCATGCTTATTATAATTGAGACAATTAATGCAATACAAAGTATCAGTTTTAAGACAGTTTTCTACTTTGCTTCAGGAGCACAACTTGTCCTACTTGTTTTAGGACAGTTTTCTACCTTGTGATTTTGGGCACACAATGGACAATGATGAGTTATGCGTACACTGCAAAGTAATGGGATGGTAACCGCAACATTTAAAACAACGCCGTAAATTGCATCTTAAATACTTCAATAATCATACCACACAAAAAGTTTACCATAATCCATAACTTTATTATAACTAACTACATAAGACTGAGTCATAACCTGAAAAAGTTTGTTAGTTTTCTTTTTCTTAAGGGTGTAATGGAAATAGCTTTAAGAGAAGAGCTATCAGAAATTAAACTTCTATTTTGAGATTTCATATAACTATTAGAACGTCCTCACTAAGTTTTGTAGATATGTCAACAACCTTAAAACGTGGGTGCAAAGCTGGAACTTCTTTAATGGTGTAGTCAATTGCTAATTTTTAATTGGCTAACTGCTGCCAACCACTACCCCAAGATCTTTAATTTCCTCGCAACGTGTGAAAAGTGGCATATCTATATTATAATAAAATATCGGTGGCTGATTTTTGAAAGAATGCGTACATGTTTTGCATTTATTTATATCAATATTTTTTTAGGTAAATAATTATCAGTACACCAAGTATAAACATAAGTTTTCCAGAATCAAACAGTCAGTCGTAGATAATATATTCAGGAATAAATATATGCGTTAAGAGCTCTCGCTTCGTAATTACTTATGTTCAGATTTTCTTATAAATCACCATTTGAATACTTAGGGGGCTGATACTTACTTACTCTCTTAGTCCGTATACCGGATAAATTTAAGCGATACTCGATTACCAGTCCCTCTGTAAAATTTTATTTTCGGTTAACGTAAAGTTCTGCATATTTTTTATTGAGAAGTTAAATGTGGATAAGATGTTTCACCTATCCCGTGGCATTTATCTAAATAAATTCGTTGCCGTATTTGAAGTTTTGTTGTTGAGAATACTGTCATGTTTAATTATTAAATAAAAATTTGGACAAACAAAGGTATCTAAATGTTTAAGACAGTAAAAAAGTTCATATTGGCAGTGACAACTTTTCTCTGTAACATTTTTAATTTCTTCTTAAATAGTGGCACTATTGAAACAATTTTACATTTTTTGTGTTTTTAATACCCTGTATTTTTCAACGCCATTTTTACAGGTGCTATGTACATTTCAAGATAACTAAAAATGTGAAATAAAAAAAATCACAGGTTTAGTTATGTTATAAGACACAACTGCCTGTTCTACACTGAAAAAGTATAAAAAGGTATGTCCCATGATAAGACGAAACACAAAAAACTCAAATACCTCATATATAGTACACATACTTGATGCGACGTAGAAATATCCACAAGTGATGGAAATACTGAGAACCTCAATGCGAACACCCATGTTCGCTGTGAAGCAACGAAACGAGGTTACAAAGTCCCGTCCACACTGTTGTTTTGATGACACGCGACCAGTGTTGGTACGGGACGAAGTTTGCGACGAGGTTCTGTTACAAGTGAGTACGCGGCTTTATAATTACAAATACCTTGAAACTTGACAAAACGTCAATGGTTCATAAATACACTTGCCATCAATTCAATGAATAACAATAGTTGAAATAAACAATACTGGGAGCACTTAAAAACGCAACTGCTTCAGGCATTTATTACTCGGTACCTTGTCGATATTCATGTCAAAATATTAACATTAGTTATTTCAATAAACATCTTGTTTATGATGCTCAGCACTTAAAAAATACCAAAAGTGGAATGATTTTTAAATCTTTCCACATTTCTGGGAATGTAATACATTTCTTATATGTCCCCATAAATATAAGAGAAATAAAAGTCACAGGATTTACGTACGTGAAATGACCTTCTGTATGTTTAGTTACATGCCTACCATATTTTATTCCACGATATATTCGTTTTGTATTATCTACTGTCCAAAATTTTAAGTTATCTGTAATATTTTAATATTTCCTTGGTAAATCTTATTTTACCAGAAACATCCCAAGTAACACAAGATATTTTATAGCAGTGGTTAAGAATGTTCCTGTAACTAATTATTGAAGAGTTAAAGTTGCAAGGTTTAGTCGCATAAACATCTTATTGGCATCAACACAGCAGCTAATAGCGTGAAATAGGCACATTTTTATAAAACATAGTTGCTGTATAAAGATTATATAATTGTATTTTAAGAGTTCTATATAAAACAAGTTATGTTTTAGCAATGAGCTTAAATCATTTATCCAACAAACTATACGATTCGAATAAAGCATGTCATGATAATATCTTGTAAAAACGTTATACAATAATTATTCTGATTTATTTACAACCCCTGCACAACTATCAAGCTAATATTCGACTTTCTTTAAATTTTCCGGCACATGTCTATTATAAGTATCTGTATATTAGGTATACGGTGTTATACTTACTTATAAACTCAAAAATATCTAATTCAAAGTTGAATTTCAGGTACGAATAAAATTTTACTCAGATAAACGAATAAAGTAGGCCGAACAGTCATAACGCGCCTGCACAGTACTGAAAAATAAAGATACTATTTTCGTTCATAAATTTAAATACATGCACATTTGCTGCTAAAAAATATACCCAGGTCGAATTCTAAATTCCATATAATAAAAACTCTTATTTATAATGAGCAACGGAAGTTATTTTTATGAAAATTTCACGTATAAGTTGTTTGAATTTTTGTCAAGATGGACGCTGAAAAGCAATTGGAATTAAGTGAATAAACATGACGCTAAAATAATAAAATAGTTTAGTCACTTCACAAGCATTGAAAATACTTTTTTCTACGTTCATGCAAAAATAAAACTTTATTGAACTATATTTAGTGGAAAAAGTGGTTCTTTATTGCACTAGTGCAATAAAATGTTTATTGCATTCATCTGTCACTCTACAATAGCGTTTTGTCATCATGACAAACATAAACGTTCAAATCGATGTCACATTTTCCTAGACTTAGTGTCATCTAAATAACATTTTTTGGTTTTTGCATGAACGTAGAAAAAATATTGTATGCAACTCGTACTAAAAGTGCTTATTTCACTCGACAGGTTGTCCTACTCGGCCTGACGGCCTCGTTGGACAATTTCACGTCGCGTGCAATAAACACTTACTTTTTGTACTTGTTGCGCGCATAAATAACTATTAAGTATCTCAAGTAGCACACTAGTCTTATAATTCATAATTATAAGACCAGAATATAAAATATATGAGAGCAATTTCATTGTATTATTTTTCCATTTGAGACTTTTTTGTTAACAGCCGCTATTTTGCTGTTTAGCCGTTTTAAACCGTTTTATAGAAATTATTGAAACTATTTTCAGAACGTTCTTCTACTTATACAGTATTTTTGCTTCAAGAGGTCATTCTACTGTATAATTTCTATAGACTGACTATAAGCGTTATAAATCAATTTTGTAGTGATCGCAAGAGAAATATTTGATCCTTACAGCACAAATAAAGGTATTTTATAAAAGTTATTTAAATTACTATAAGAAAGTTCTTACGCCATTTATGCAGCACTTTAGTTTCAAAATGCTGTTTAGCTGTGTAATTACAGTATTTGTTTTATAAATGCTGTATTAAAATATTATTGCGCGACAATAAAGCAAAACTGCTTCTTAAAGGAAGTTAATACGAGCAAACGATTTTCTACAAAACATAATGCTCTTATATTTCATTTTTACATAACATTATAGTTATTTATGTAATAAGGATCAAAAAGACGATCATTATGGAACAAGTCGTGAATGTTAGTGGGCGAGGCGTAGCCGAGTCCGATAGCACGGCGTGTGCCATAATGATTGTTTATGATTCGTATTACATACAAAATTTTATCTGATAGCATTTATATTAATACATTTTCAAAAATTATAAACTGCATTTTTGACATGTCACAATGACAACTATTTTTAAAGCAGTAGTAGTTTAAAATATTAGTAGGTTAGTGAGCTGTGCTTTGCCATTTCCTTGTCAACGTCAGTTTGTAACGGCAATATTTAATTATCTGCTGTCAAACACAATTGTACGTATAACTGAATATAATTTTAATAATAATGAGTGATTCTGAAACTGGTAGGTTACCTTCTGATTTGGAAGAAATTACGCGAAATATTGTGGACTCCCTTATGCCGGAAAAATCACGGAGTGTCTATGAAATAGCGTTTAAAGGTCTATTACATCAGTGCCGTGTCAGTTCAGTATCAGTATCAGTGAAAAATAAAAAATTGTCGCTTAGATTTTAAATTGGCGTCTTTATACTCATCCGTCACAGTGTCGTATCAGTGCTGTCAGAGCTGCTTCAGTGTCCGTTCAGTGACTTCTGAAAACGCCGGCAATGATATTTTAGTAATTCTACTGACGATCTGACCAGATTTTTCTATTAGAATGGACGAAAAGCTTATCGAGCTAGTACAAAATGTTTGTCAACTGCATGATAAATATATTCAAATCACTTTGATCATCTACTAACCCCTTTTTTACGGGACTACAGACGGATATGTGTAAATTGGCATCAGTGATCGACCACAAATACCTAACACCGATACTGAACTGACACTGAACTGATACGTCACTGATGTGTGTAAATGGATCTTAATCGGTACGAAGAATGGTGTTTTACTAAGAAAATCAAGAATATCACTCATGAAAAAGTATTGTTGGCTTACTTTGAATGCTTATCTAAGGAAGGAAAACCATCTTCTCTCTGGTCATATTATTCGATGATAAGAAGTATTTTATTAACAAGAAAAAACGTCGATATTAGTAAGTACCTATAGCCGGTTGCATTATTAAAACGTAAATCAGGAGGCTACAGACCTAAAAAATCCAAAATTTTTACTAAACAAGATGTCACAAAGTTTTTAAAGGAAGCATCAGACGATACATGTTTATTTCAAAAAGTTGCTATGATAATTGAACTAAGTGGAGCATACAGAAGAGAGGAACTGACAAATATGCTTGTTGGAAATGTGATAAATGAAGGACCCGGTTTTAGAATTACTTTACCGAATACAAAAACAAAGGTAATGCGAGAATTTTTTGTAACATCGGGAATTGAATATGGTAGAACTTGTCAGACAATATGTGAAAATACGGCCTTGCAACACAAACCATCGACGTTTTTTTGTCACTTATAAAGATAAGAAATCCGCGAAACAACCCGTTGGAACTCAGACCTTTGGTAAAATGCCAAAAATTTTTTATATATTTTCAGGTATTAACATCTGTAATTGTGTGAAACCAACTACTATGTTGTCTGATACCAGAGAACATACATATGACTTTATTGATAGGAATTGTAGGAGATTTGATATATTAGCTTAAAATACCTTTCTTAAACAGTAAAAAATGCCAACATTTATTGCCACTTTTTTTAATTTACCTGACCCTGAAGAATATACCGGCATTGTTTTAGGCGATCGTCTGCTTCATTTTTGGACGATTCTGGAGCTGTACCGTGAAACGCCATGGCGTGAAAAGCAATACTGTTGCTGAAGGTTACATCGAAAATCAAAAGAGCAAAAGAAAAAATATCTGAAGCAATTTTTGGTGCCAACAACCAAACAGGATTACAAGTTTACCAAAAAGCGTCAACTACTGATATAAAAACTCTAGAATCCATTGGAATTAATATTGCAAATTGTAGGAATTGCTCTTTTACCATTTATAATAAATAGTTTTGTACATAGTTATGTATTTTGAATAAACTTTTTTGATCTCTCCATCACATGTTTTTCATATAAAATTTCATTATGGTATGAGCTTCCTTATGTCATCAAAATTGACTGACATAACGTTGTCATTATGACATGCGATCAGATAATAAATTTAAAAGCATTTAAGCGTATATATGCACATTAAATTAATAAAAATTTAAAAAATAATGAGAGCAAACATTATATTGTCACCTGCGACATACCTACATAAGTAAAGGTATAAAAAAATTATATATATGGATTAATTAAAGCACTAACTACGGTAAAATAAACTGGTATTTTAATAATAGATAGTTACATTATATTCAAACGATTACATTTAAATTCTATTAAACCCATTTATATTTTATCCAATCCGTATGTAGAAACAGAACGATTTTTTTAAGATTTAAGTCAATGTCCTATACATCACGTAATATGGAAAATCCAGTACAAGAGAGCCCAATAGTGATTTATTTTAAGCCTGTGCCTCATATTTTTTTTTATTTCCCTGTAAAACCAGTTTTATCTTCCTCGTGTAAAATGTGAACAAATGGCAGTAAAAAAAACATTTGGGTTGCAATTGCTGCATTGTGTTGGTACATTGCAGCGAAATGCAACAGTATCTACTATATTCTCACAGGGTGGACCAAGTATAATACATTTTGAGTTGTCGACAAAATCATAGGTATCAATTAGTGATGGGCGAATTCGAATTGACCTTTTAATCTTCAATCCGATTATTGAAATAACCTTTAGAATCAAATTATTGATTTTTGTAATTTGAACTATGTGACGTCACAGTAGTATATGCAACCCGCGGTATTTTGTTTCATAAGAAGATACATTTACATCTAATACATTACGTGTAAGATATAATCCTTATAGAACATATATTTAGGGAAGTGAGTTTATCTGTGTTTATATTTCTTGAATAACTGTGGTAATTGGATAAAAAAATATAACTTTTACATGTCTCTACTTAGTAGGTACTTACTAAACTCCATGGATATAATTAATAATAATTAAATTACCTACCTTCATTCATATACCATATAACATTTTCCAATACTCGTTAGAAATTGTTAGGCATCGGTCAACTTTTACAAAATTTCAGTGAATTAAAATAAATTGAACCAAATATTGTTAATAAATTTCTGGACCTTCATTTTTGACAGGACTCTAGGATTATTTTCAGTGTGGAATTCTCTTTAAATGTTGCCTTAGGTTTGTGGTACCACAATAACTTACATGTAGTAAGGTTATTTTCTGATTTTTTAAAATAATTCCATGTCATAGATTTTCTTTTCGAAGACGCACTCATTTTTCAAAGTAAATAATATTAATTTAATCCTACCTAATCTATTTGTATTGTACTCTTTAGTAAAGTGACTAATTATTAATTGCCATAGACTTTCCTAACCTGGCGTTTGTTTGTTTTCGTTTCACAATTTACAATATTCATAATTTATATAATGAGTTTTCTGACTCGATTATTTAATCCGATTATTAAAATCATCGAATCTGGAAATCCCAATTATAAAATTTACCGATTATGCCCATCACTAGTACCACTGCATTGCATTCATATAATTATTTCACAAAATTGTAAAAATATTTCGAACAAAAAGAGAATAGGCATTGAAAAAAAAATTGGAAATCGAAGAAAACCAAGAGTTACTTTTAATGATTCTACTAAATACATCGCATTCTATTCCTGATTTCAGACATTCAATTTGTTTTCTTAGACAGAAACCAGAGAAGCTGTTAAAATATATTTTTCATTTTCATTTCTAAGTTAAAGTTGAAGTTTACAACGTCTTCCTGATGTCATTATTTTATGAGATCAGGAAAACGATGAGGAATTAGAGAATAATAAAGTTTAATTTTCTCTTAAATTTTTGTCATCTAGTTGATGCGTTGACCTTTTACATCATCAGATTTTAAACCAAATATTACAGATAGACTATATAATAACGTGGCCAAGCAATTAAAAATACTGAAAAATATATAAGATAAAAAGTGAAAGGATAAAACAATAAAGTCAATAAAATTTCTCATTTGAAGAGTCAGTGTCGTTGCAATAAAAAAAATCGAATTAATTAGAATATTGGATTGCATTCTACCTCGCAGACAGACTACATTAAGCCAAACAATTTATTTTACAGGAGAAGTAATTTAAATTTTAAATTTCAGGAATTCTGCTGCTCTATAATTGTAGTTACATAAATCATATCAAGATCTGCTCCGCGGTTTTAAAGACAAGTTTCAATAACTTCATTAACAGCTAAATAACTGAGCACATTAGATTAAAAACACTAAATTTTAGACTTAATATAGTAGTAGTAGTAGGTTGCTACTGAAATGCAGATCTCGGTTCCAGAGAAGTGTCTTCCTATAGATTATTTTCAACTAATTAATTCGTGCATTTTATTGGTTTCCAGAAAAGTGTTGAATATACTTAATTTATATCTGCTATTTGAAGAAAAAAGTAAGACACATAATAGCTGTTTTATGTAGAAAATTTATTCATGAATAAAGTAGTATTTTTTAGTTGATTAGGAATTTCTACGTTAATGAAAAATATGATGCAGCTTTATTAACAAAAAACAGAAGAAATCAAGGAAAAATAATAATCTTTATATATACAAAGTCTATATCAGGGAAAACAAATTTAATTTTGCATAACTTGAAGCAAAACATACATATTCTATTTGAAAGAAGAAAGTCTTATCTATTGAAATTGAAAAATGGACCTGCTCGTATAGCACTTTAGAATTGCTAAATAAAAAAAATAAATATATTTATAAATTTATTAACAATTCATTAGTTAAGTTCCAGCGTATATAATAAGAAATAAAAATATATGCCATTGCGAATAAGATTTTCCAAAATATGCCTGATTAAATATATTCTTAAGACAAGTCTTTCAAAAGCTATTTCTCTAATTTTGCTTAAATTATATTATTTGTATTCCTATTTTTTCTTATTTTGTTTTCATCGTTCAGATGCACTTTATTTATTATGATTTGTATATTTTCTTTTTTATTTCTTACTCACGTGTCAAGTTAATGTACAGTTTATATATATTTTTTTAGGTATTAATAATATTGTATGAAACTAACTACTCTGCCGACTAATACCGCGACCAGGGTTTTCAGATAATAGTTTTATTTTCACAACACCAGAATCAGTTTCCAATAGTTAGGTGCATGCGCAATTCAAATCAAACAATGCATTGTCTGCCTTATACGGGCATTATAACGCGTACGCGTACGTCTGACAGTTGGAAACCATTTTCAACTGTTGTGCGAACAGGGCAATTTTCTTACAATTCCAATTAATGAAAGAGCCATCCTAAAAATGCGGAAATAAGTTATATGTCATCTATTGTGGCTGAATTTACGCGTTCGTAATGTTCGACCTTTGAAAGTTATTAGATGATTTCATTATGGTACTTATGTCTTTTTTGTTAGTAAAAACTAGCTAATTTTTCCAATCCTATCTAGCATAATTAGATATTTGGTATCAAATACTTCATTATAATAATAATAATAATATCTCTACACCTCATTCTAATCACGAGGATTAGCCCAGAAGTCGAAGACTTGTGCGGGAGAGGGGGCGGCATATTATTATTAAGCAGGCCGCATTTGCGCCCAGGAACGACTTACGTTGGTAGGCCCTAACCACCATTCAATGCAGGAATGAGGGAAACCTGGAAAACCTCATTAATTAGGGGGGTAGTTAAATGCCAACCGGTATCAATCTCTCACATTGACCCAAGTCAACATTCTTCCACCCTACCATACCCGCAGAGAGGGTGCCAATCTCTCCACGAATATAGCTTATATACGGTCTACCGGTTGCAGGGGTCGAACCCACAGCGATCCAGTCACCTCGATTCAAGTACTGACGCCTTAAACCGCGCGACCACTGACCGATCCTTACCATTAATAGGAATTGTAGGAAAATTGATTTATATTAAAGAAAATCCAAAATTGTAATTGACTAACAGTGTTGAACGCGTGGAGTGAAAGTATTTTGTATTAGTCAATGTGTTCAGTCCTTTGTTACATACTCTAGTAATTGAGGTTATATGTTATTTGTCAAACATTGTCATATTGAACTTAGTGTTAAAATTACAAATCATAGAATTTGTTGATATGGTACCTAAATTTAACGATTAACTCCGGTGATGGTTATTTAGCCGAAAGTGCTCAGATAAGATTTTAAAAATGTTTAGGTAATACACACTTTAAAAGACAATTTTCTTTAACTCACCGAAGTGTGTACCCAAGTTCCAGTTGTTTCTTCTTGATCTATATTAGTTGAAATACCTTTACAATACAGTTAAACATATTGTATAGTTTTTTCATATTCACTACTGCATTGTGTTATACACGATGTTCCTAAATGATATGCGAATATTTAAGGGTGATAAAGCTTTATAAACTATGGTCGAAAAATGTTCCGTTTAGGAAATAAAAAGGAAAATGATTAATATTTTCGAAACTGCTTCAGATATTTTCATGAAGTGCATATTTTGCAATAAAAACTATAATTTCTATCTTTAACAGTGGCATGCGTACGAGCACTGACTTTAATATTTTTAAAGAACAAAAATGGTACGTCAATGGTTTTCTCCCAGACAAAAATTATTTTTGAATTCTCCGTTCAAATTGAAAAATAAGAGCCCTCGTGAGTTTCTGGACTGCAATGCGCAGCACCGTCTTTGAGAAAAAAAAAATAAAAGCCGTTGGATTTTCCAAGAGAATTCATGTAATTATTATTAAAGAATACAATTATGCAATAAATCTAATTGGCCTGGAATATGTCACTTGTTTTGTGATTTGACATTTCAATTAGCTTTTTGTCGTTAAAATCTGTTTGCTGTGAATATCTTATTTTTACAAACTGGCTAATAATCGTGAACTATTCAAATGTGAAAATGGTGGAAATGCATTATGTGTATGGCCTAGACGTATTTACCACGAGAGATATCCCAATCGTGCTTTGCCAGATAGTCGCACTTTTTCTAATATTCATCGTCGTCTTCTTGAAACTGGTAGTGTCCGAAAATGTGCATCTGAAGGTAGACCTCGAAATGTAAGAACACCCGAAATTGAGGAGGAAGTGTTGCACATTATCGAAGAATATCCTGAAACGAATACGATGAAGACCGCTAGAAACTTGAATACTTGCCACCAAATTGTTTGGAAAATTTTAGTGGATTTTTTGTTATATTCTTATCATATTTTAGGATTGCAGGCGTTACTTCCCACATATTTTCCAAAGCGTGTGACCTTTTGTCAGTGGTATCTTCATATTGCTGCCCAAAAATCCGCAATTTAGATCGCATATTCTGTTCACATTTCCAACAACAATTTTCGGTTAACGTATGGGCAGGTGTCATTGGTGATTACTTTATTAGACCATTATTCCTGCCAAGACGACTTGACGGACAATCTAACCTGAATTTCCATCAACAACAGTTGCCTTTGTTACTTGAGGATGTTCTTTTAGAAATAAGAAATCAAATGTGGTACATGCACGATGGTGCACCAGCATATTTCAGTATAACAGTACGCAATTCTTTACAAACAATTTATCCAAATCATTGGAATGGGCGCGGCGGGCCTCAAGCATGGCCACTAAGTTCCCCCGACTTCAAAGTGTAGATTTTTTTTGCGGGGCCACTTTAAGACGCTAATGTACACAAGTCCCATTAACACTGAAGGGGAATTAAGAGAAAGAATAGTTGCAGCATGTGATAAAATACGACTTACTTCGGGAACATTTCAAAGAGTGCGCAATTCCATGCAAAGGAGAGTGGAAGCATGCATATTAAGTAATGGGGGCCATTGTTTTCAACAATTTCTGTAATAATGATTTGTTACCATTATTACAGAAATTATTAGTTTTAATTTAGGTAGTTGTAATATTATGTTAGTTGTTGTTGTTTTCTATCAAAATTGTATCCTTTAATAATAATTATTACATGAATTCTCCCGGACAATCCAATGGTTTTTATTTTTTTCCTCAAAAACAGCGGATTGCAGTCCAAAAACTGAAGAGGGCTCTTATTTTTCAAATTACACGGGGAACTCAAAAATAATTTTTATCTGGGAGAAAACCATTAGCGTACCATTTTTATATTTAAAAATATTAGTCAGTGCTTGTGCGCACGCCACTGTTAAAGATAGAAATTATTTTTTTTATTGCAAAATATGCGCTTTTATTAATAGTCACTACATACCAAATTTCATGAACCTATCTAAAGTGGTTTCGAAAATATTTTTATTTTTGTAAAGGAATATTTTTGGACCATAGTTTATAAAGCAAACTATTATTAATTTTCAATGTAAAATCACCCCCTTAAATATTCGCATATAATTAAGGAACAGCCTGTATAAGAGAATGCATATATGGGTAGGTAAATCTTGTTAGTGTTCCTTATACAATAAACAATAAACGACAATAGCAATTTTAAAATATATGTATATCTCACTGGGTTCTTTCTATTAGTCTGAGGTCGCCGTGAATGACCATGTAGCCTTTCCTATTTAAACCCGACAAAAGGCAAAACAGGAGCGCCAACACTAATTTGGTCCACCTTGTACACCGTGTGTGCACTTTGTTCTTTCTTTTGCCCGCCAGTGCGCATGGAAGTAAGTCAACCTCGCCAGATCCACCTATCGATTGGATTAAATAGTAACCTGCAAATGCAAGAATTGGCGGTGTATATTTAAATAGTCCGGAACTATATTCGCAGGTGGTAATAAGTAGGTAGTGGTTGTGAGTTGAATTAAACCATCCCTAAGGGATGGATCTAGGTAGAAGGCAACTATTTATTAGTGATAAATTCGTAAACCATGCCCGGGAAAGCCAATAAGGTCTACTCATTTTCAAAACTAGAAGCTATAATTGTAAACGGTAGGTAATTTTTTTTCTTTATTTAACTTGAACCTAATGCGATAAATTTATAATTTATATGTATATTAATGTTTATAATTTACTGCTTGAGAAACTGAAAACGAATGAAGAATAATTTTTATTTATAGGACTCGAGTTTTAACGTTACTGTTTGGGTACCAAGAACAATTATCATTAATTACAGAAAATTAAAATATTATTTTCATTATCATATCTATTTTTAAATTTTCAATTTAAAATATGTAGTGTAGTGTAGGGAAGCTCTACATCTAAGTACCAAAACGCATTAATTTTAAAAAATTTTTAACAATAATTAGAAGAAGCGCCAAAATAATTATTACAGTATAAATGATATAAAAAATAAACATTTAGATATAAAACTTCTAAAGATAATGAAGTGTAAATTAAATTTCGAAAAGTTACTAATTCGTTTCAATGTCCTCTATTATAGTATTCCAACAATGAAAGGGACAGTTATATTTCAGTATTTTTTCAAGTCCATTTTTAACCAATCCAGGAATTTCACCTTGAAAGAAGGCTTGGTTCTAATATCATTTGCCATTTTAAGAACAAAGTTAAATGGATCGTGAAAATAAAAATCTAAAAGTATGTTCGCTTACTAAAATATCAAGAAAATAGCTTACAGATTTTACAAAATATATGTGTATTTGCTTAGTTTTCTATATTAAAGTAGGTCAATTTTAATAAATTTACTAATTTTTTAATTCGCCTAAAACACATTTGCAAACTGTGAGGGAATATGAGAATTTAAATGATTCCGTTAATTAGTATACAATTTATTATATTATTCTGTATTATTGATAGGGTGTTTATAGGGAAAATTTGACTCTTAACATATTATTCTATCAAATTAACTGCATCCACTCCTCTGATAATAAAAACAAATAATTTGCACTACATCCTACATCATTAATTTTTACTCGTAAAGAATATTTGAAATTTTTATATTCAGCCAATATAAAAATAATTAAGAAACCTTCTTCAAGGTAATTTGACTCAAAAACTTTACCTGCATGGAAAAAACGTTATATAAATTGCAACTACTATTTTCCAAGAGGAGTTAACCTCCTCAGTTTGTTGTAAAAAGAGACAACCTATTTATGATTACAAAAAGTTTTAAAATTCCTAACTTAATTTAATATGATTTATTATTATAAACTTTAACAGTCTTGATATACCTACCTACTTATATACAAAATCCGAAATAAAGTAAATTCGACTCTTCAACAATTTTATGGTTGGTGCTGTATAATAGGCTTATAGTTAACTTCGCCAAAACTAAATACATATATTTCCACAAAAGGCTGATATATTAGTGAAAATTAATAATACTGTTATTGATAATATTGATTACACTAAATTTTTAGGATTATACAGGGTGTTCCTAAATAAGTGTCGCTACTGAAAACTGTAAATTCCTCTTGAAAAAAGAAACATTTTTTCCTCTTCCATTTTCTCTCCGGGCTTTCGTTTTCGAGATGCATGGTGTCAAAACTTTATTTTTTTATATTTTTTTTTCCAATATCTTGGGAACCGTTTGAACTATAGGACGTGCCAGGGGTGGAGATTTTAAGGTATCGGAAGTGTTTCTTTCCCCATAGCTTCTACGCCACTGGAAAAATTGACATTTGACAGCAAATTCTGAAGCACTAATAAATTTTACACAAAAATAGTTCTATTGCTTCATTGCTCTAAAGTCAACCGTTTTAAATAAAAATTACTTTCCATGAATAAAAACAAACATTTTGCTAACGTTTAGAAAATCTTGTGTAATTCAAAAATAGGTAGTAATAATTAACAATATGATGAGACACCCTTACATATTGCAAGTGCAAGACCTCAAGAAAACATCCGGAGATCGACGATTTGAACCGGCGGATGGGGACATCTGAAATGCATCGTTTATGAAATCCATCTATGAAATATCGAAGAGTTGACCGATGGGGTGAAGCCGCAGCGGCAGAAAGAAACATGATTCGAAGATGTAATGCGTGAATTGAAGTTCGCGAACGTACATTTGAACAGTTTTTGTAAATTTTACTCGCCAAATTGATAAACAAAGTTAAATCCTATCTGTTGTTAAATCTCGTTAAGATTGTTAATAATTAGGACCATCTATTTTTGAATTACAAAGATTTTCGAAACGTTAGCAAAATGCTTGTTTTTGTTCATAGAAAGTCATTTTTATTGAAAACGGTTGACATTAGAGCAATCAACCAAGAGAACTATTTTTGTGTAAAATTCATTGGTGCTTCAGAATTGGCTGTCAAATGTCAATGTTTCCAGTGGCGTAAAAATTATGGGGGGGAAAACCCTTCCGATACCTTAAAATCTCCACCACTGGCACGTCCAATGAATTCGAGAAGGGTGCGAAAAAGTAGCTATTAATAGTGGTAATGTGTTTACAAAAGCTCAGTCCTGTAGTTCAAACGGTTCCTAAGATATTGGAAAAAAACTAAAAAAAAAAAATTAATATATTCTTTGAAACCCCTAGAGTAATGTCGCCCGACACTGATAAGGAATAAAATTTTAGCACTTCTATGTCTTCTTATATATGAAACAAATATTTTTATTAAAATTAATAGTGAACAGTTTCCTATACATGATAATGTTCATAATCATAATACAGGAGGAAAATATCAAATATTGATAAATAAATTTAATTTAACTACCCTTTCTATTTGTGTGGGACGATATTTAATAACTTACCGACACCGATACGAGAAGTAAGAAATATTAATACATTTCGTAGGGAGCTTCGTTCTGTTCTCTTATAAAACTGTTCTTACAGTTTGAAGGAATGTTATGATGCTGATAGTCATTAGAACAAATTTTTAGTACTGTATTTTAATTTCCATGTTTTCTGACGTTCCATATCATGTAATGGCAGACATAAATAAATACTAATTATTATTATTATAGTTCTTTCTACGTTCATAATATGGTACTGGTGCAAATTTGATTCAGATGAATCATCAATCAAAAATTATTTTAATTTAATACTGTGAAAATTTGAATTTGACGGATTTTTTTATTAAATGTAATTTTAAACTATTATTGATTAGTACACATATACTAATTATTACTAATCATTAGCAATCTTCACCATTCCGATATGTCAGCTATTATCTGAGATACGAAGAATCCTTTAAAAGTAGTTTTTTTCAAATTTCGCCCTGCATAAAAAACGAAGAGAAGTATGAAAGTTGTGTTTACGTCATTTTCAATTTCTCGAAAAAATCGCATCATTCTATCTCTCGCAGTTTCCGAGATACCCTACAATTACAACACCCTGTGCATTTACATACTGCATGTTAATTTACATGATTGCTTCTAAAAATACACATATATTTGATATGTACAAAACTATTACCGACAAACGAAAAAAAGGCCCTTAGCGACCTAATGAAGCTTTTCTTTAATTGAATACAATAGAGTCTACTCTACCTAGTGCATAGCTATGCCAACTAAGAGTTATTTAAAAATTTAACTTTGACAAAGTGTAACTTGAAAACAATTGACTCGAAAATAATTTCCTTACTGACTTTCATTACTTTATCGTGCTGAATCACCTCATCAAGTTGTGTGACGCATTTTAGAAAGACCCTGTATAAAAAAATTAAAACGGATGTTAAGTCTAGTCGAATTAATTTTTAAAGAAGATAGATGCATCAATTTATAAACTTTTACACATCCTAAGCACGTGCTTGTTAACTAATTACACTGATATAAAAGTAAATGCAAACCTGTATATTTGCAATTTAAATTATTGCTGTTATTTGTATTTAAATGACTTATGTTCACTTCTAATAGCCTCTAAAACATAAATGAACGTAGAGGATGCGCCAAATTTGGAACATTTTGTTTTTCTGTATCATAAAACATAATATTTGACAATATACAGGGCGTTTTTTAAGTAGAGGTCAAAAATCCAGGGGCGTATTCTGTGGCCAAAAATAAGGTTTTTTTTGTTATATAAATTACGAGTTCTAGGACAGCGATTGGCCAGATAACGTGAGATAACTTCGCTGTGTATATTTAAAATGACAGTAGGTATGAAACAAAAAATTGTATGTGATACGGGTATATCTGTTGATGGTTCAGAACACACCAAACTAATTTATGATTCACATTAGGCAATTTGCATATTTTTTATGTTATTATCAAAACATTATTCAGTTTATTTCATATGCACTGTGTTACTTTTATGTCATTCTTTGCAAAAAAAGCGGTAATAAATTAATAGATTTATTATGTCTTTCCCAACCACAAAAACGCGAGAAATACAAATGGCGATTATGTGACGTCACAGTATATGAACACGGCATGTTGTTTTATATGCCGTGACATGAATGTCAAAATCGAACTGTCAAAGTCAAATTATTATTTGTTTTGTTGGTGTGCATTGTGTATAATATCCATATAATTATAGTAAATAATGGCAACAGAGAGTGGATTTGTTAGGGGACAATCAGATAACCTGCCTAAAATTGTGAAAAATGATTTACGGTGAAATGATTCTCGCAACAATATAACGCTGTTTGTGTTCGATAGTGTTGCATTCTCTTTTTCGTCTCTATTCATTGAAATGCACCATTTCTTATGCATTTTCTCATGTTTAGGAATCGAGAAGAAAATTTTTTCCGGGGTGGTTACCGTAGTGTTTCTGCACTTTGGTACCACACAATACTTATAAAACTTGTGCTTTATCGGTTCCATCCCCTTCGGCAAACCAAAACGTATGTTATAATGATGGACTGTTCGCTAATCGACTTAACTAAACCTACGTCGATTTGACAATTTGGCATGTGTCACCATGGACGTTTCCATATACTGTGACGTAGACCAATCAGAATGTTGTTTCTGAACTCGTGACTATATTTGAATAAATGGCTATATAAAATAATTAATTATGAAAAATATAAGAACAATTTTACAGAATTAGCAAGATATTATTGTTAAGTACTTAATATATAATAAAATAACAATATTTTCAAGCATTTAAAAATTTCATGCAAATTGCCTTTTTCAGCGATCCTCCTAATACTCGTATTTGGGTCTTCTTTATTTTCGTGTAGAATAGCTTTTTCCAACTCAGGCGTTCTAACACTCAAAGGTCTTCCAGTAATTGGACCTTTCTGAAATGAATCTGTCTCCGAAAAGCATTCTTGAACTTGGAGCTGGAAAATTTGGAAAAAAATTTGTTTAATGTTTTATATATTTTATAGTATATATCAGTCATATGCCTAATTTTATACAGCATTTTTTGGATTTTCTGAATTTTACACCACGTATTAAAACTGTTTTGTTATTATTACTATTAGTTAGATCTACCTATTTATTCATTATTTAAGTGGTTTATTTAGTGTTATGTGTAGCTTTAAAAAGGAATTGCTTAGACCTTCAATTTTGTTTTAATTTGGAAAAACGAAAATACGTCTATTTTTGCCACAACCGGGTTTTTTAATTACCGAGTAAATAGTACAGTTTTGGGAATTCCACAGATATCAGAATAGATGTAAATACCGCGTCATAATCTGACTAACACTGTAAAAAATTAATCGCAATAATACTGTACAACTACTGTTTTTACATATTTTTATGTTTTTTTATATAATTTCCTATGAAATGGTCTTAAATTCCAAATATTCATAGCGGTTATTCTTATCAAATATTATAATCTACTCTACAAACCTTGAATTAAATGATTTTTTTATTAAACTGCTGTCAGATATACGAAAGAAAAATTACAAACACAAATTCAGTAGATACATACTATTTAAATTGCTGTATTTAATTGCTATACAATTTCGGATATAGATAAAACTAATATATTTTGTCCACGACTATACATACAGGGTGGTCCACTTTCAAAAGCGGAAACTTTAGAGGCAGATAGAGACCCACAAAATAATATCACTTTTTATTATAAACTATATTCGAAAAATTCTTCGTTACAAAGATACAGGGTGTCAAAACTTTTATCAAAAGTTCCAAATTTATTAATATTTTTAAAACCACTTTAGATATTTAAATAAAATTTGGATCCTTTGAATAGGTAAGTAATCTAGATACATATTTTTACGTAAAAAATATTATTTTTCTTCCACCAGTGGCGTGCGTACGGACAGATCTTCGGGAAATTTTAATGAAAAAAATGGCACGCCAATGGTTTTTAAGAAACAAAAACTGTTTCTAGAATCCTGGTTCAATTTACAACAGAAAAAGGCTGCTTACTTTATTTCGTTTGACACACCGTTTGCCAGTAAAAAATTAAAATTTTTTAAGCAACTGGAATTCAAATAAATTTTAATCTGTCGTAGTAGGCCATGAAACAAAAACTGTCAGTGTTTTTGCATTTTATAATGAGAGTTAATTGAATTGTGTCAGGTAATTTTACGCAAAAATATGTATCTAGATTACCTATTCAAAGGTTCCAAATTTCATTTATATAGGTATCTAAAGTAGTTTTAAAAATATTAATAATTTTGGAACTTTTGATAAAAATTTTGACACCCTGTATCTTTGTAATAAAGCATTTTTCGAATATGGTTTATAATACAAAAAGATATTATTTTGTGGTTCTCTGTCTGCCTCTAAAGTTTCCGCTTTCGAAAGTGGACCACCCTGTATATAATGTATTGTTATATACAGGGTGTTTCAGTAGGAGATGTACATACTTCAGTACTTTTCTCACAACTTTCCTGACCATAAATCAACATAAAAAATACCAACAAATTTCCTGGGCAATTGGTCATTTATTATACAAAAACATCAGTTTCACCTACGTACGTTTCGGGATTATACTCATCTTCAAAGTTTAAAACAATTACATCTAAAACAAAAGGACAGAAAAGAGTAAGAAAAAGACCACAACATTAGAAAATTGCGTCAAATTTAAATAATAACTTAAATGTTTTATTTTGTTATCTAAAATACAAGGCATACCACTTTAAAGACTAAGAACTATTAGTTTTTCATCAAAACAGCCTGAATTTTTTGTGAGAATTGCAAAAATTAAATCACTAAACAAAATGTACAAAATCTGACAATAACTTTCAATTCACTCTAATATTTTCACTCTTCACTCTTATAATTTTGTGTTATACTTTAATTTTGTTAATTAGACTAATATTCTTGGAGATTTTGAATTTTAATTAATTTGTAATCTAATCTGAAATTTGAAATGTTGGCATGAAACACTTAACTTAAGTGCAGATTCTATACAGGTTTATTAATAAATATTTTGGAATGCTCGCTCTATTAGATCTTGTGATAAAAATATTACAACAGAAGTATAGAAAGAAATCATAAAATCAAAAGTTGATAAAGTCTCCTAACTAAACCTATCTATCCTGCGCTATCTTACGATTTATACATAAATTCTTAAAATTAGATACACATTTTATGTTACCTAGGTACAATTTTCAAAAGTCTGTCCTTTTGCTTCCAGTTTCCTATTGTCTGTTGTGTTTATAGTCTTCTCCACTGTTTATCTGGTCCCTTTTCTTATATCTGTCTTTCCCCAATATCCATCCTTCTTAATCTTGGTTCCTATCGATTGAATCTAGCAGATTATTATTATTTGCAATGTCTATCAACGATACCTATGTGCTTGATATGTTGGAGTTTAACTTCTCCTACATGGGCTACGACAATAAATAATGTATTACTATCCTTGTTAGCATCTTTAACTTCAGTTTTCTCTTTCTGATTTTTACAAGTTCCTTATGAGAATTTTGTATTATTTTCTATTCTGCTATACTTACTGATATATATTCTGTTTTCTTCTTTTACTTAATATTATAGTTGTAATTGCGTTTTCTTACAAATTTTAATTTTCTCAACAAATATTTTGATTTGAGCTAATTTATCTCTTGCTTCTTTCTTACTTCAAAATCAACAACCTTCCCTTTTTATGTCCACAAACACCACACATTCTTTCACTGCAAATTTGTTATTAACATTATTAACATTTAACAGAATACTAAACGGCAATTAAACATTTTTCAGAATAGTGGTAGAAACTTACTAATTAAAGTTTTATTTACTGTTTAAATCTATCAAGTGAAAGATGAATGTTTTGAATTGGAAATAGAAAATTGTCAATACCTAAAACAGTATTCTATAATTTTCTTCCATTTTTCGCAGAATTTACTTTTATGGATATTAAGTGGTTTTTAAAACCATCTCTGCATACTGTTCAACTAAAGGTCGTTGTGAATGAATAAATCTAATAGTCTTTAAGGAAATACCTACTTACTAATTAGGTATTAAATTCTTTTCAGATGGGAAACCAGCAGATTTTGAAACAGCCATCACAGCTTCCGGTTTTGGGAAATTTAACATAATATTATACATAATTTCTACGGCAGCAGGATGGTCGTCAGTTTTCGAAACGACAACAATGTCGTATGTATTCCCAGCAGCCGAATGTGACCTTGAGCTGAAACTTGGACATAAAGGACTCCTCAATGCAGTTACATATTCAGGTAAAAATAATCTAGAGGAAAGAATTTCAGATTATTAAATTCACCGTTACCATCGTTTGCTTTTTGGTTTTGGCAAGAAACACCAATAACAAAGCGTACCAAATCAAATTTCTTGTAAAATCTATACAAAACCACATAGATCATCTCCAGTATAGTTCATGTTAAAATAATAGCAATTAACTATTTTTCTTCATATAATGCTGTATCAAAAAAAAGACTGAAAAGATTGATATACTACTTACAAACCAAACGTTACCGTTATTGACGCTTTTTCAGGATACAGTGTAACCTCCATAATCCGGACATCCAGTAATCCGGACACTGAATTTCAAAAGTCATAATCCAGACGTATCTCTTTATTCCACGCGCGGTATAATTTTTACTTGTTTAAACCTGTCAGAGCGTCTTTGGCAGCCGAACTCTACGAGTACGGTGCACGCTGTTTTATATGATTATTTGCGTCAAGTGCACTGGTAGGTGTTTATTGTCAAAAACATGTAGAAAAGAAAACATACAACGTTAAATTTGCAACAAAAGTATGAAATAATTAGATTGGTGGATTCCGGGGAACGTGTCAGATCAGTTGCAGGTAAATTTAGTATTAGAAAATCTACCGTTTCCGATATCTGTGAGAATAAAGCCAACATAAGGGATTATGCAGCTGTGCATGATAATTTAGGAAAAAGGAAGACTCTAAGGTTAAGTGCATATTCAGCAGTGAAATAAGCCTTATCAGGGTGTTAAAAAAGAGCGTAAAATATTTCAGGAAGTAATAGTATAAACCAAAATAAGCAGAAAAGTCTTAATAAACATGGGTCCGCAAAGTAACGGTTGCGGAGATATGGACCACTATTCGTTTTTCAAACATTTTATTTTATTAGGAATAAACCGACAAAGGAAGCTTTTAACAAACAAAAAACAAAGTTACAGAAGATGTTCAAAGTGTCCTCCGTACATTTCCAAGCAGGCACGACATATTGTGTTTTCGAAAGAGTTCGAATATCGCTGAGACGAAGATGTCGTACCTTTGTCGGTTTATTCCTAATAAAATAAAATGTTTGAAAAACGAATAGTGGTCCATATCTCTGCAACGTTACTTTGCGGACCCATGCTTAATAAGACTTTTCTGCTTATTTTGGTTCATACTATTACCTACTGAAATATTTTACACTCTTTTTTTAACACCCTGTATTGCTGTAAGAAAATATATTGAGTAAAAAAAAAAACAAAACAATTTTACTGTTTTTTTTAAGACCGCTCGAAAGTAAGTTACAGTTGTTTGTTTAGGTTTTTAATTACAGTAGAATATGTAGAAACTGTTGACGTTTTTCTATTTAAAGTTTTAAAATATCTCTTTTTGTTATTTTTTTATAAAGGATTACTTTTGTGTTGTTTAATAATTGTTTTATGAATTATTTGGATTTTAGTAATCCGGACAAATTACTTATTCGGACAACCCCCTTAGAATTACTGTTTTTTTTACAAAACTTCATGGAAAGACTGATTAATTTTTCCTAACACAATAAAAATAATAATACGTAACATAAAAGAGACTATTTTTAACTCTTTTTAGTTTATAATTGCCGCAATGTTATAAGAGTTAGTAGACGTAACTGGTTTAATATCTAGTGATTTTTACAAACCTCACCTTGAAATTAACGCACGATTTTATAAATTTATTCATCATCACAGGCTTATAAAATGAAGTAATTACAAATCGTGTTATTTCAGAGTTCGTGATAAACATAAATTATTTATTATAATTGTTGAGTTATAAATATCATTTTACATACAATCTCATTCTGGGAAAAATGTATAATTACTTTATCAATCTCGTGCAGAATCAGAAATTATAAATAATAATACATTTACTTCATATGACTTTGTATACAAAGTATTGAAAATAGTCAATTTGGAAAATATAAATAACAAACATGTTAAAATTATCCTTAAATTCTAAAATATAAAAAAGTTAATACATGATATCACATAAATACAACACAGCACAATACACTAAATTATAAAATGATTAAATAAAGTCACACATCATATATTCTTCAATACTATAGAATGCATTCTGTAAAAGAATTTGTTTTACTTTGTTACGAAATAAGGTATAAGTCTGAAGTTGTTTAACTCTCATTGGTAATTTGTTGTATAAATTAATAGCCATGATAAAAGGACCATTTGCCGTTAAAGCTAGCCGATGACGAGGTATATTTACCTTATAGGATTCTCTAAGTTTATAGCCAGAGGTTAGGGCCACATCAGTAAATGAATGCATTGTTACTTGTTGAACAATAAATGTTTTCAAAAATTCTATACTAGTCAAATATTTCTGTTTCAACAGAACCTTTATTATTGACACTTTTAAAAGTACAACGTGCAAATAAGTTCAGAAACAATATCGAAACCATAAGCGTTGTAAAATTTGGTATTGTATATAATGTTTACCGCATATTACACTACATTGGTATGCAACACCTATGAAATTTATTACGATACGGTAAATTTGTCATAAATGTTTAATCTCGCATATATGCAATCAGAAACAATACAAGATATATGACAAAAATTGATAAAAATATGCCTTATTAATATTTATCACAAATTTTAGAAATCTAAATTTCTAAAATTATATTAATAAGTAATACTTTTTTTGCTTGTCCAATTCGTTATATTATAATCAAAGAAAGATTTCCAATAGAATTTATACATATCGTCATCTACAGAAATTTACAGTCAGTCTATTTTACAAGTATAGAAAAGAAAGATTTACATGCATTGAAGAAGGAAATAACTCGAAAAATAACAATATCTATTTTAGGTAATTCGCCTGACAGCAACTTTAAACATTTTCAATATCAATATCAGTGTTCAAACGAAACTGCAATTTCTATTGATAAAAGTAAAGGAATATAGTACATACCAACCGTTATTGTTAACAAATGTATATTCAGTGGAAGCACCAGGTATATACCGGTTCTGACCGATTTTTTTGTTTATATTTACGTATATTTTCCGTTAGTCCATTTTGCCGAAAAACGTCAAATTGAGATTTTGTTGATGATCGCATTCGAAACAACAAGCATCTAATATATAAATCTCTCTCTTCTTCAATGAAATAGACCTTATAGACCCACCAAACAGTCAACAGCAAGTAAAATTGAAAATACATTTTAGTAAAACAGATATGTCTGATATATTGTTAAGAGTAGATGACCCCAGTGTTGACAAAATTATTAAACGGACTGAACATTCAGTGTTGGCAATTTGTCTTACTCTTTCTTGCTCTTGCTCTTGGTCCCGCAATACAAGACAAGACCAAGACGGCTTTTCTTCGAAATAAGCTGATGCCTACTTTTACCGCTCTGTTTCTAAAACATGAATTAACAGTCTTATTACACATTCAACATGTATAACAACTTTAAAGTGCCTTACTACAGTGCCTTCATAAATGATTACAAGCCACGTGACCAGGACTGTGATTCTCGAAGAACAACTTGTATGCAAATAGATTTCTTGTCTCTCTCAATTGCCGTAGTGAGGAAAAGGATATTCGCATATGAATTGCGATTGCGATTGATTCAAGAATCTCGACCCTGATCACGTGCCTTGTAATCATTTATGAAGGCACTGTATATTACACAAGAGTTGTACCCAGACTTGACGCCTTTAGATTCTTTCTTGAACCACCAAACCGTCCCAAATACTGATATCAAAATATTGTAGAATTGTGAAATCGTCTGGAAAATTGTCAACAAATCAGTGGACGACATTTGAACATTAACTCTAATGTTTTAAACTATTCCATTTACACATTTCATGTGGTTTTTGTTAAGTTTTTCCAAACTCTCAAATATCAAAAACTTTCCGCATAAACATATTACCGCTAGTTGGCAATAAATAAATGACGCTATCGAAAACAATTAATTATAAACGCTTGGTTTACATGCTTCTGTAGCAGTTTCCATTGGTTGAACAATTTTTGTGGCTGGTTACAAATGTCCTTGGTTTAGGTTGGTAGTCTCCCGCTGTGGATAATAATTCCGATAATTTGAACCAATCGTTATTCATTAGAATTCATAGTGATATATGTAACTTAGATACGAAAATATGTTTTTGAAATACAAAAAAAAGTTAAGTAAAAATTTTGCAACTTGGGTAAGTGGCGGTCGAGCGGTTTAAGACGGCTTACCAACATTCCTGGGCGCAGATAATAATATACTGTCTCCTCTCCCATACAAGTCTCGGATTTCTAAGCTAATTATTATAATTGGAAGGGTAGATATAATATAAATTAGTTCTATCATTATTCTACCTGTACTTTTTAAATTGGATTCACAAATTTCAGTAGCCATTGTGCCTTGACAAATAAGTTTATAATAAGAAAACATACTTTTATATATCACTTTGCACAAAGTTTGCAAACAAATCATTATTGTAAACCTTGGTATGTTGCTCATTAACCTTATACCTGCTTCAAGTGATTAAATTTAATGCTAGTGAAACACATGGTGTCACTCAAGTATTACGACCAGAGTTTAGTAAATAGGTATTGAAAAATAGGTCCAATTTGGTTCATCGATAAAATTAAAAGTAATTAGGAAAATAATATTTCAATTTCATTTGCTGTTCTCACATGGAAATATGGAGCTAATTAAATTAAATAAAAAATCACATAAGCTCGTGTACCAGTATAGTATTTTTGATGGAAAATTCAAAACGCATGGTATTTCAGTTCAGTCTGACCAGGAAGAATCTATATAGGACATAAATATAATACAGAATTAAAAAATTTGAAAAGCTGTAATTTATCAAAAAAAAACTACTGTAGACAAGCTTTTCTCCAGAGATTATACAGGATGCTTAAAAACGAAGCGGCAATATTTAAGGGGGCGATTGCCCAGGTCATTTTATAAAAAAAGTTCCTATAAACATAGGTCAGCAAACGCTTTGTAACCGATATGCAGGATGTTGAAGTTTAATTTAAAAAACAGTAAAAATTTGATTTCTCCAAAACCGCTTGAGATATTATAAAGAAATTTTAGATGTGGCAATAGCTATGGGAGACGCATATTTTGCAATACAAAGCAACTTTGAGTCTTACCAGTGGCGCGCGTATTGGTATATCACTGGCTATTTTTAAAGCAAAAAATAGGCCACCACTGGTTTTTCTAAAAATAAAAATTAATTTTGAATTCCTTGTTCAATTATGAAGAAAAAAGCTTTGTTCTGTTTGTGTGCGCGCCTAAAACCTATGCTATTTTAATTCAGAAATTCAAATTATTGAACAAAGAAATTTAAATTATCAAATGAATCACTATTTTATCATTTTGAGAGTGGTTTACGGGATAATTTGCCTTTTGTTGTGTGATGTGTTTGATTGCGGAGTACGTTGGGATTCAATACTAAGTTAATACAACAAAAATGGTTATTTTCACAAATGCAGAAATGACAGACATGCACTTTATGTACGGCCGGGCAAATGGAAATTCCTTACATGCTTGTCACTTTTATGCAGAAGCGTATCCTAATCGTAGAATTCCTCATCACAGTATATTTGCTAAGCTTCATCGAAGGCTATGTGAATCCGGACAATTCAAAAAAAGAAGTTTTGATACAGGCCGACACCGGGAAGTACAAACCATTTGCTATCTGTCAAAGCAACAATGGAAACATCCGGAAATTGACTGCAGCCAACTAGTTTTCCTAATAATGGGTGTAGTAAAACTGCCTCTTCCCGACGTGCAATACTTTACATTTTATTTTTTAACGTCGAAACAGTTAATTTTATCAAAAAAGTATAAGAGAGAAAATAGTTTCTAAATGAATCGGCTTAACCTAATTTATTTCTTTCTTCTTCGTTAAGGAAGTTTTTTGAAAGTATAGTTAAAAAAACTGAAAGGGGTAGTTTATTTCAACCCTTTCCAATTATTTTCAAAAAGTGAAAAATATGTCACAAGTGTCTTTTGATCATGGTAACACTTCCACAAAATTTTACCATTCCCACGCTTTTCGTTTATGAGAAAACCAATAAAAACACTCTTTTTTCCGCCATCTTTGCAACGCGATATCTCTCTAATGGTTGACTTGTGACCCAACGTTTATATAACAAACTACCTTTTATTTTCAACAAGGAATCACCCCCTGAAATTTTTCGCCTTTGTTTTGAAACACCCTGTATAACCTTTTTTTATTAAAATAATCTGGGCACCTTCTTAAATATTGTCGCGTCTTTTTTAAACACCCATATCAAAAGTGTTTTAATTGGACATTCCTCATAAGTGTAAACGTTTCAACATTGATGATTTGTATAAGGTCACAGTAGACGTACAAGCAGTCACGTGCTGACAGGTACTCATATGTAATCAAGAGAAAATAATATCACTAGCACCGACAATTTTTACAATACATTGCAGTAAAACTTGTAACTCTTACAAATCGACTATTTTGATATCGTTACGTGATTTGTTGGTAATTAAAATTTT
Source organism: Monochamus saltuarius (assembly GCA_025584915.1). NCBI lineage: Eukaryota > Metazoa > Arthropoda > Insecta > Coleoptera > Cerambycidae > Monochamus > Monochamus saltuarius. The sequence continues at coordinate 12,075,155 of CM046726.1, forward strand.
CTACAAAGTATTTCAACATTTTTTAAATAGGTTCGGTTCCTGAATAAAATATTAAATAGCTAAATGCATAAGTACCTATCATTAAAAATATATAAACGTTTAGCTTAACTTACGAAATCAAAGGGAATTCCAATTAGATATTCCTGTTTTAATGATTAGAACCCAAAAATCTGAACACAATGATTCATTCTTGACTTTAGAAACAGACGACTCGGAACGAAATTCTTACAACGTGTTTGTACGCATACAATTTTCATAATGTTCTACTGAAGAGCGCCGTATTCTTGAAATAGTGTTTTCTACAAATACAAAAAATTTTAGACATTTAAGAACCGAATAATATAGAGCTTAGCAAATAAAAGGATGGTATCTCATGCCACCTGCAAATATTCAAAGCCACCGACGTAAAACGAATATATAACAATAGAAAACGGTCTAACCAACAAATTTTTAGGTACTAAAATTTTTCAAAATACGTATTTTTTTAAATTCAACTGTAGATGTAAATATTGTTATAACATAAACTTACATAGTTCTAGTTTACTTTTGTTTATAAGTAAGTGAAAATAATTTAGGGTTAGAATAGCAAAATAAGTGTCTTACAAATGCAATTTAAAAGTTATTATATTATTTGAGGAGAATTTAAATAGTAAAAGTGAATAAACAAAACATAAACAATTTTATTTTTGATATTGCTTTTGCTCTACGTGTTTACACAAAATATGGTGAAAACGAGTAACAGTGCCGATCGTCATCTGAAAAAAAGACTAAGGCGACCACAACTAAAATATCTAGAACTCTCCAGAACTTCCGGTTATACAGGATGTTGACATCATCTTTGTTATTATATAGAGGAGTTGTAGATTTTATGATATTAATTTATTAAGAAATGGAACACTGTATTTTATCACTCTGTCTTGTGCATATTGAAACTATCTTTTAACTCATATATACATTGTTAAAATTCTGATTACTAGTTTTGGAAATATTTGCAAATTTTTTAGCAGTTTTTATCATATCGGGATTCTCAAATTTACTATGAATATAAACATTTCAAAAATAACAAATTGGATGGGATCAATTATTATTGTATTATGACTCCATAATTTGATAATATGCTAAATATGACAAAGTAGTAGAAATTTGCAAATATCTCCAAAAGTAATAATAGCAAACACAAAGTGAAAAATACAGGGTGTTCCATTTCAAATAAAAGTTACAGCTGCTTGAAGTTGCCAAGTAATAACGGCAAGAATAAAACGCTTCGTATAATATTTTTAAATTTACGGATATACCGTATATAATTTAGCATAGTGCAAGTTCTTTATGACTAACAAAAATCAATATGATATACAGAGTGAGTCACAAAGAATGGGTCAACAATAAGCTTGAGAAATATCAGAATAAAATTTAAACCTTGAACACTCTGTATTTCTTAAATCAGCGAGATTCATATAAGGCATGATGAGCTCAAACATAATATTTTGGTGTCTAGTATCTTCAGCTTAGTGTTGAGCCATTCTTTCTGATTTACTTGTATATTTCCAGAAAAAAGTTGCGGATACCTTTTTTTTCTTGATAAAGTAATATCTTCTTTTTCGTCGCACTGTAGATCAGGTGACGTCTTCGATATTTTTAAAGTGACATTGTATTTTTTGCACATTTTAATTCGCAACTATTTAAATTTTGTATGTCTATGCATAAAGAATTTTTTAGAAAAAATAAAAAAAACTTTCAGCCTTTCACTTTCATTTGCGGTACTCGCTTTCTAAAATATATCAAATAGAAGGCGCTGGAAAAACTATTATTTTGCTGCTATGTCACATATTGATTTGTTTGTAATTGTTGTCACTGTTCAAGTTTAATTTTTTAATGAAAGATTGATATGAAAGCATCCCTAAAATTTGCTCTTAATTTGTCGCATTAGTTCCCCGAGACCCTGATGCGTTTCAAATTAGGATCTGAAAATACATTTACAACAATATTGTCACGAAAATCCAATTCGTATTAGTAGTAGGTACTGTAAAATATGTTTTCCTACGTTCATGCAAAAAACAAAACTTTATTGAACTATATTTAGTGGAAAAAGTGGTTCTTTATTGCACTGGTGCAATAAAATGTTTATTGCATTCATCTGTCAATCTACTACAATGTTTTGTCATCATGACAAACATAAATGTTCAAATCGACGTCACATTTTCCTAGACTTAGTGTAATTTAAATAACATTTTTTGGTTTTTGCATGAACGTAGAAAAAATATTGTATGTAACTCGTACAAAAAGTGCTTATTGCACTCGACGTGTTGTCCTACTCGGCCTGAAGGCCTCGTTGTACTTTTGTACTTGTTGCATAAGTAATTATTTTAACACTCTCTTGTAGCTTTAAAAATATTGCTTTAAGGCACCAGTGCTTTAAAATTATCACTTTAAAGCACTAGTGCCTTAAATTAAATGTCAAATTGTGACAGTAAATTTGCAATACATTTAATTTGTATTTTATTTATTAACATGAATACTCGACGGCATCGTTGGACAATTTTACGTCGCGTGTAATAAACACTTACTTTTTGTACTTGTTGCATAAATAACTATTAAATAGTCAACCACCAAAGTAACTTGAAATGTCGGATAAATTACTGAATGATTTTTTTTTAGGAATGATATCCAGTGCTGTTATATGGGGATTTCTATGTGATACCTTAGGAAGAAAGAAGTTATTGCTAATAGGTTACCTCTTGGATGCATTATTCTTCCTTATGGCAGCTTCTTCACAAAGCTTTACTCTACTTATGATTGCCAAATTTTTAGGGGGATTTATGTAAGTGATTTTGTATAGATATGATTAAATTTGAGAGAGTGTTTTCTCTGATATTACAGAAAAAGAAAATAAGTAATGTGTGCATTGCTCTATAAACGTCTGCCTCACAAAACTTAGTTTTTGACGTAAAAGGCGTTAAATTGTTTGAAAAATAATATTTCTGCAAATATCTCTGAAGATGTTTCACATGAACTGATGAAACTTGAATTCGTTTACTGAATTTAGAGATCATGACTTGTATGTTATCCAGTGGAGAAAATTATTACAGCTATTGAATAGGTACAGGGTGTTAAGAAAATCTAGGGACAGGTTCTGTTTAAAAATAAGTAAAATAGTTTATATAGACATGGGTTCGAAAATGCCTCGTTTTCGAGATATAGATGAGATTTGGTACACAACAGTGTATAGTGAAGGGCTACTTTTATGTGTATAAATTTCTCTTGTAATATACAAGCATCAGTGGCGTTCGGGCCGTTAAATAGTCGTTTTCAGCAAAAACAACATTGTACGCCAAGTTAAGTCTGCTTAAAAAGTGTCTCTTGGACTTTTTTCTCCTGACCCACCATTTTTGGAAATAAAAAATTATATTAATGATTACAATATAAAAATGATCTTCAGAAACATACATAAAACAGAGTTAACGTCTGTAAATATTAGTATTAAATATCGTGTCAAAATTCAACACCAAAAAATAGAACACTTTTGTAACATTTGTTTTTGACATACCTTCAGGATACAATTAAACGTATATCATTTGTTTATTTTATTTGTTTAGAAAAAAAGTGTATTAAACTTATCAATACATACTCTAAATCGCCTTCGCATCTGTTTTCTAAACCTTCGGAATATCCCAGGCATTGGCAACGATCCACTAATGCAGCTTCATTCGCTATGTAGGTAGAATACACCAGTTGCTTTAGATGCCCTCAAAGGTAGAAATATCACGGATTTATGTCTGGTTGCCCCTACCAATCCCATTTCCTTGCAACGTAAGATTTAAATAGTCCTACATTGCGACTAAAATTAGCAGGTGCTCCGTCGTACATAAACCATAAAGGACAGCGAAGATTAAGAGAAACAGCTTCTAGAAATAGCTTAATTTTTTTGACAATACTGTAGCCTGACTGAAAATTCAGTTTCACAGAGGACTTGAACTCTCTGCAGATGAGCTGCTGCTCTTGGAGGATTCGCCATACATTAACATGGTTCATACTCCCTAATTTATTTGCCAGACACCTTGTACAGGATTTCGTTAAATCGCTTGTAAAACATTTTCCTTATTTTCCACTGTTCGTGCAATTCTTTGCGCCCCACAATCTATAAAGTCCCCTATTACTTTTTCCGTTTCCCTCAAACGTCTTTGAACATTCGAGAAACTGTTTGCACAAGGTAATTGGCGGTCAGGAACTGCATCTTCCTAAAGACGCCTTGCTTCATTCGAATTTTCGTTTGATTTTCTAAAAAATGTATTAAAAATGAACTCACTTAAAAAACAAGTCACTCGATATTTTGTGTTATCTTTTTTTGTTTCTGGCATGGAATTTATGACAAACTGACACTATTTTATTGATTTTTAATTAGCATTCCAAAGTTGTTATATTGTAATGATTAACAAATTAATTTTTATCTCGAAAACGGTGAGTCAGATGAAAAAAGTCCGAAAGACACTTTTTAAGCAGAATTAACTGTTTTAAGAAGGCAATACCAATTTTACAAAAATCAGTGGTGTACAATTTTTTTGCTAAAATGAGTATTTAACGACATTAACGCCACTGATGCTAGTATATTACAAGAGAAATTTATACATGTAAAAGTAGCCCTTCACTATACACTATTGTGTACCAAATCTCATTTCAATATCTCGACCGGTTTTCGAGAAATGAAGACAGAAAATTTTAAATAATCTGTATCTCGAAAACGAGGTATTTTTGGACCCATTTTTATATAAACCATTCCTCTTATTTTTTAACATAGAACCTGCTCTTAAATTTCCTTAACATCATTCTGTAACACCCTGTATAAACTTAAAGAACGAAATATTATTCAACAGCTTTAACCCTCTGTATCTTGATCTTGAAAACTACACCTCGTGGGATAAAAATATACTTGTTTCACTAATACAAATTTTAAAACTGCTATTGCATCTGTTCATAATATTTTGGCATAACACTTTTCGCCGAACACTCCATTGCTTTTCCGAATCTATTTGTAAACAATTTTTTACGTTATGCTAATATTTAGTTATATACGTATATTTGTTTCAGTATAAATGGTCCTTTTGCAGCTCTAACCACTTATTTATCAGAGTTTCACAATGCCCATCACCGAGCTCGGGTCCAGATGGTTTTGGGAACAATTTTCAGCTTTGGAAATCTAGCGTTACCCTTACTAGCTTTGGGCATCTTGCCAATTGATATAAACGTAAAATTGGGAGAATATTTTAGTACGTATAAATTTACCGGTTATAATTGTTTTAATAACGATATATTTTTTATAGTATTTCACTCATGGAATTTATATCTTCTAATATGCTCTCTACCAGCCTTGATTAGCGGAATAGCGTTTATATTTTTACCAGAGAGTCCCAAATTCTTGATGACCGTGGGGCGTAACGAAGAAGCACTCCAAGTATTCAGGAAAGTGTACAGAATGAACACTGGTAAACCAGAAAGCACATTTCCCGTAAGTATAAGGATTCGTAAAATTTAATTGTTAACTCTACATTCCGGGGTACCGGAGTTTCAAATTAAAAAGATGTCAAAAACATACTTACTTAACCTCTGAGCACCCGATATAGGTTCACTTGAAAAATGGTGCCATAAATTTAGATACCTGAAACGAGATAATTGTTTTCTATGATATACTATATTTTGTTTTTGAAATACCAACGCGTGCATGCTTCTTGTTGAAAATACACTGTTTTCAAGAAAAGTGCCACGGGCAGTCAATATTTATTCGAAATAGAGTGTGTTTTCAAGGCAATCTAAAATTTGCGAGAATATATCTCTATACAGGGTTAACTACCACTAAGTAGTAAGTACAACAATTTTAACCACGAGTACGCGGTGTAGAACTAACTACATCTATCGGCCGTTCGCTACTCCATGCCGGACTGAAAATGTCACAGGCACGAAGCGTTCTACATGCAGTAGACACCATTGAAAGCTGTCGACCTTTATCGCGTTCGGCGAGAAACGATATTTTGCAAACACGAAATTCCAGGAAACAACTACTCTGCGGGCTAATGCCCCGACCAGCATTGAATTACACCTGGAAAACCTATAGCAACAGCTAGAGTCATTCGTCAGAAGCCCACCAGACATATACCGGTTTCGAGCTTATTAGCTCTCATCAGTATGCCATAGGTGAGGTATCCGACGAATAATCCTATCGCGTTCGGCAGAACGCGATAAAGGTCGACAGCTTTCAATGGTGTCTACTGCATGTAGAACGCTTCGTGCCTGTGACATTTTCAGTACGGCATGGAGTAGCGAACGGCCGATAGATGTAGTTAGTTCTACACCGCGTACTCATGGGCGTCTGACGAATGACTCTAGCTGTTGCTATAGGTTTTTCCAGGTGTAATTCAATGCTGGTCGGGGCATTAGCCCGCAGAGTAGTTGTTTCCTGGAATTCCGTGTTTGCAATTTTAACCACGTGCCTTAAAGAAAATAAATAAACTATTTCGGGATTCTAGGTCGATATTTAAAAAAATGAAATAAAACCTTCTCTTCTTCCGGAAAATCGACGTCTATGGTGTCGTCGGAGATGGCTTAGATCTGTTAACTATCATGTGATCGTTTTTTTATAGTGTTTCCAAATGTAGAAACGAGAAAAATGAACATTTTCCTTAATAATAGGTAACAGTTAATCCAATTAGCTGCAGTATTTTGCATTCGTTTTTCGTTCCAAACTATCAAAACTGCATTTTTACTCATATTAAGTCTGTTAGAATTACCCACTAACTAAAACTTTCAGTACAGTAAATTAAAATATCCAATTATTCCAAGAAAACCGAACGAAAGAAATACTAATATATAATAATGCTTACAAAACAAACCGGCGAAATATAATATTATAGAAAAATATCTGTACCCTGTATTTTATTAATTTAAAACTGAAAAAACTGCACTAAAAATGAAGAAAAATACAAAATCACAACTCAAACACACAGAATTTCAATTATGACAACGATTTTGACCGTTTAGTGATGCTGGTTGCTGAACTCTCGAAACGTCAAAGGTGCAAAATAAATAACCCAGCGGCGTACGTGCCACCATAGTCCGCGATAAATAGGATAGGAATAGGTTTAATATAGTTTCTAAAAAAAATGTTTTTTGCTTTATAAATATATTTGAAAAAAATATCAAATTGTTACAGTAAATTTGCATTGCATATTAACATGAATACTTATATTACAATTCATAGACTTTGAAAAATTAAATCCTTCCACAATTCTACCACTATCAACTGAAACGACCGCAATCCTAGTTGACGTTTGAGCAGAATCCGCTGATAATGATGGCACTGAAAGCAGTTTTCGAGGAATCGAATTTTTACTTTCCAACGAATCTTCGATGTATCCCTCTGCGACTGTTGTAGATTTCCATCCCCCATGCCGCTTAATTGTTGTTAAATTTGCTCCACTATCCGCTAGTAAGCTTGCCGATGAACGCCGAAAACAATGTCCATGTGTTAGAATTTGGAAGTTGCAAAAATTTAGCTATAGTAGCAGGAAATTTTCCAAATGTATTTATTCTCACAGGGTTTTTCGTACACTTGCCTTTCACATACTTTAGGAAAAGCCTCCGATGTCCCAGATTTGCTGGACGAAGAGCCATGTATCTCCGGTAAAAATCCAAAAATAAAATTCTTCAACGATAGTGAAATCTCGTGGAACCTTCCTTGGTTTTGGTATCTGATATATTAACCAATATTGAACTGGAAGTGCCCACAATTTACAAGTTGTCGAGACTCAACTGGCGAAGCTCCTCTCTATGGCAGGCACCAAATATTCCCAAAATAGTAGATACTTTCATCATAAGATACTTGTCATCCAGTGCGCGCTTCAAAAACTGTTCAATTTGGTCTCTGGTCAAAATCTATCATTTTTTGGGTTGATAACCTTCTCCTTGACGCTTCAGAAACCCAATGAGCTTAAAATGCTTGCTGATGTCTACGTCGCTATTTATCCGTGACAGCTTTTATCATAGAATAATTAGACCATAGAGATGAAGATTTCCTAACCTTCGATTTCTCCTCAAAATAGGCCAAGAATACATATTCAGTATATTTTTCAGAAACGCCTTTTTCTTCACTTCACAAACTTATTGTATGCAGTTTTATATTGAATCCGGGATTTTCGTCGTAATAAGTCCAAAGCAGCTCGGTTGGCCGCTTCATCGATTTCTTTAAATAGATTGTTATATTTTCTTTATACTTTTTAAGGGCAAAAAAACATGTTTAAAAGTGACAAATCCAAATCCACCATGGTTACTATATATCATTGGCAAATGCCCACTTCGAAAATTTGATATATATAGTGCCTACAATGTTATTTAAAATTTAACTTATTTCTGCCTGGGTTAATAATTCTTTTCAATGCTGTTTGCAGAAAAAATATTGTGTGATATTTGTGTTAAAAATGTTTTCAAGGCACTGATGTAAATTGCAGAATGAGCGCAGCGAAACTTTTATATGCGTGCCTTAAAAATGCACTTTTAACACTAACATCATAAATAACTATACCTAATTGTATCCCCTATTAAAATATTTGTATTTAGTCATAATTAACCCTGTATATGACTCATTTCTAACGTGCTCCACGAAAATAAATATCTTATTTTGTGATGTTCTACCAGCTTTTAGTGTATGTTCTCTTTCAAAACACTATGTACGACTATATGAAAAACCAATAGTTAATTGTTTTATGCAAATGTAATTTTTTCAAATGTATTTATAATGTAAGGAATAGTTAAGAAAGTAGCAAATTTTACGTTTTAGGTGAAAGAGCTAGTTGATGAAACAAAAGTATCTAAACAATCTATCTCCGGCAGACATGGAGGACGTGTGACTGCCAATAGAACAAAAGGCCAAGCACTAAGAGAAGGTTGGCAACAAATTAAACCCCTATTTTTCCCTCCACACGTTGGAAAATTTATTTTAGTTTTTATGATACAATGCTTTATAATGATGAGGTAAATCTGTTTTTAGTTTCTATGAATATTATAAAATACGCATGTATTATTTCAGCTTGAACACTCTACGGTTATGGCTGCCACAAATATTTCAGGCAATTAACGACTATCAGTATTACAATAATGAAACCGCTAGTTTATGCGTTATGATGGAAGTTTTTCAACCAAAAAACATTAGTACAAACGCAACGGACTGTGTTGTGGTATGTATTACTTTTGTGTATTTATTCCAAACTAAAAATTGTATACACTATATAAAACTAATATATGCATAAAATTTAAGAAATTTTGAATAAGGCACATAATATAACAAATCAAATTAATATTTCTAATTCTATTATACTCACGTATAATATAATAACTACAGGTATTTAGTCAGTTGCATTTCTAAATGAGGTATGCACTGGTCATAAATGCAATACGGGTACGGCGTGTACAATATTAAAAAATAAAAAATTAAACTACAACTTCTCGACGATATTTGTAATAGAAAAATCTTACATGAAAAGTACAAACTAAGAGAAACAAATATTTTTTAAAAACGTGACATTTTTTTATTACAATAATGAATAGTATTTACTATTTTAAATAGATGGCTTCTCGACGATATTTGTAATGGAAAAATCTTACACGAAAAGTACAAACTAAGAAAAACAACTATTTTTGAAAAAGGTGACATTTTTTATTTGTAGATTATTTGTAGACACAAAATAATATATTATAACTGCATACCCAGAACCACAAAATATCGAGGAACACAATGAAATAAAAACTTACCATTTTTACTTATATTTTTCTAGTACCTGAGAATATTATTTTATTTGCGTACCTTACTAGTATTTGTTTGCTTTGTTGATTCCAAACATAAAAAACGTTACGACTCTGCATTGTTCAGGGTGTTTCAAATTCGATAGTATGGGCCTACTGTCAGTAGCGGCGTTAGGGTAGGGCGCGGTTGGGCAATCACCCAGGGCGCCGGATAAAAGGGGCGCCCATCGCTCATAGTTCGAAGTCTTACTCGTAAATTCCCTAAATTAAGCAAAACATTTTTATCAAAGATCGCAACTTACAAGAACTGTATCCAAATGTATGGATAGCATTGCGAATATTATTGACTATACCTGTAACGGTTACTAGTGGAGAAAGGACTTGCGAATATTATTGACTATACCTGTAACGGTTACTAGTGGAGAAAGGACTTTTCAAAGCTAAAGCTGATAAAAACCTATCTCACTTTGTCAATTGAAAACGAAATTGCTGAAAACATCGACCTTGATAACCTTATAAAAGAGTTCGCTGATAGAAAGGCCAGAGAAGTAAAATTTTCTTAGTTTTTTCTAATAAACGGTTATTTTTTATAATAAATAATTATTTCTTTTAATAAATGGTTATTTGGCGAGTATATAAGAAGCCAACTCACACTGACAGATATTTAAATGCTGAGTCTCACCACCATCCAGCCCAGAAACCATCATAGATACCTTGATTCATCGAGCCCGGAATATTAGTGAACCCAGACACTTGGAGGAGAAACTGGAACACCTACGCATGGCCCTGAGAGAAAATGGCTACACGAAAAGAAATATTGAACGAGCTGTCAGGAGGAGACATACGCCCAAGGAGAAAACGGAGTACCTAGCAACGACATATGTACCTTACATGGAAGGATGTACAGATAAAATCGGACGTCTTTTGAAGAAGAAATATCGACACAGTATTCAGCACTGTGAAAAAAGTGGCGGCAGCTTTTCCGAAGACCTACAACAACGACCATTTCCAGGGCCCCGGTGTGTACAGTATCCCCTGCTCATGTGGAAAGGTTTATATAGGACAGACAGGAAGGCACATCAACACAAGGTTAAAGGAACACAAGAGTCACCTCAAAAATAACAACTGGGAAAAATCGGCAGTAGCAGAGCATAGAGCGGACACGGGACACACGGTAGAGCTAAGTGGAGCCAGCATGCTAGTAAGAGAGAGAAGATTTTGGCCCGACTATACAGAGAAGCTATAGAAATTCACAAAAATCCGAACAATTTCAACAGGGACGGCGGCGTGGATCTGCCCGGTATTTGGAAACGATTCATCCGTGAAAGCAATCCACCGGAACATCATGGATCAGTGACCAACCCACCAGGACATCATGGATCAGTAACCACCACACCGGAACATCATGAATCAGTGACCACCCCTGATATAAATAGTGCGATGACCAGTAGATCTCCAGTTTCAGAGTAACTTCTGAAGAAGAGAGCGATATGTCTCTCGAAACGTCAAGTGTTCTAAACCGACGACGTGGCAACCAGCCCGGAAATCACCTGACTATCAAGTAGTTGTTGGAAAATAATTGAATGGTCATTGTTTAAAATGGATAAATGTCACAAAACACTTATCATTACTCAATACGAACGTCAAACGAATAACTTTTGTGCTTACAAAATGTTTTCTCTTCAGAAAAAATTGGTATGTTGCTAATTTACGACGAGTCAGAAAAAAAATTCAAGAAGAGCTGTAGAGTTATACTCGCGTCAAGAATTCAGACGTCTTACGTCATGGCTGATGTTACGATAATACAGAAAAATTTCTCTAATAAAAGTTTATTAGAAAAAGAGAGCTTTTTAGCAGATAAAAAAATTTGGTGTTTTTGGAAAAAATATAATTGAAGAAGTCATTAGTCGTAGCACCACCCAAATTTTATTTAAATTTGTTGTATTCTCACAGTAAGCTCTGTGTATTATCGAGTTTGAGACACTCTGTTCATTTCAAGGAACCATCCCATTCTTAGTTGGGAAAATGGTCAATAGGGAGGCTCCAAATCAGGGCCCAGAAAATCATGATCCGCGAATTTCGCTAATAGCAGCAGATTATTTACATTAAATAATAATTTTTTTAAAGATAAAGATTTTCTCAATTTTGTCCCTTTTTGATGCATTACTTTATGTCTACTAGTATTATTGCACTGAATTTGTATTACAGAATTATAACAACTCGCAAGTTTATGCCAATTCCATGATCGTAGCCTTCACCAGCATGGTGGGATACATAATGGCTGGAACCCTTATCAATACCTTAGGAAAGAAAAAACTTTTATGTAAGTACACATAAAAACACACAACGGATATATTGCTTGTAAAGTTTAGGATATGCGCGATTCTTGAGATAATTGGATTTAGTTTATGTGAATATGTCCACTGGTTATGTTGTGATTTCAAAGACATTTTCTAATTTTTTTGTGGTATTACCCTAAGCTTGTGCGATATCGAATCATATATTTATTTAATTCATAGTATATCTGTTACCTTAACTATTTCATAATCTGTTGATCCCCCAGAGGTTTCTTTATACATAAATAATCTTAACAGCAGTGTGAAAATAGCAACATTCGTCATAAACAGTTCCAAGTGGAAGAAATATTATCTTCAGTTAAAATATCAAGATCTAGCTGATTTCATTAATAAATTAGCCCGCTGTCCCTACTATTATTTCTAGACTGTGGTGCAAGCTTGAACCATGTAGATCTCTATTATAATATGGTTATTGGTTTAACGCAGATATCAAATTCACTTAACAAACTGTTAACAACGGAGTCTACTAGATAAATGAAATGACAGCAGAGTGAATGAGTACGATTCTATTAAGACTCACGTTTCTCAAACTCTAAGTCTTAGATACAAAGGAACAAAATATTGTGTTCATATCGGCACTAACTTCCTTTTATACTTATTCATAAAGCATTCGATGTCATATTGTGTACCTATTCTATTAATAAAAATTGTAGGTAACTAACTTTTCTGATGAGAGAAATGTTCTATGCAATTTGATATAGTAGTCACCCCTGTAACTGGTCGCATCCCATGCTGCCATGGCTACTAAATATATCGGAAAACCACCAGTATCCGAGGAAAGGTTACGACGGCGGGTCCGCCCCGACAGAGTCTAGCCCGAAGACAACAAGGGCAAGTCAACGAATCCCAGCTAAGATTAGGGATGCGCACTTCATTCTGTTACTGGCAGCGACCAGTTACCAAGGTCACGGCATAGCAACCCGGAAAACTACTGTACAGATGTCAAATATATAATAACATCGACCGCGAAAGCCTAAAAACCACTGTTCTATGCAATATTTTTACAACAATCGTTCTTTTGGTTTATAGTCAATGGCGCATCCTTTTAACATTGTTGCAATTAATTACCAAATCTTCGTCTTTCAGTCCCCAGGAGTCGTATAGTATACTGTATCCATACGCTCTCATGAAAAAAATGAACCCATTTTAGTATTTGGGTCCCATTCACTATTTCATTGTTTTTCTGATTGAGTCTAGATCACAGAAAGTTTATTTTCTTTATTTCCACTACCCGCCCTAGTATTATAAAGGTATATTAAAATCAAAATACAAATAAATAACATTTAGTAAGTAGAACAATCTAATTCATTAGGTGAAAATAAGATGAATAGATTAAATTAGTCTTTTCCAAATGTGTTCAGTTGCTGGATGCTAAACTAAGAAGTTGACAAAAACATCAAAATTTAAAGTTGGCACTTTTGTACAGGTTCAGCTAAATAAGTATATTTTAACTTCAGTAATCTGACACAAAACAAATCTCAGTATTAAATAATCATTAAATATTTTACAAGTACACTTTATTCCGTACTAAAATGAAGGTTTTCTTTTTTGCGGACGTGTTAATGTACACCTTTGTTCGTAGGCATACTCATACATAAAATGGGAGCCAGTGGTGTTACAAATCTTTATAATAAACTTATGTTACAGGTACACTTGGAATGGTATCCGGTACAATGGCCATGTCACTTTTTTTCTCTAGAAATGCTCCAACAACCGTTGTACTTTCAGCTTTATTTATTGCCTTTGGAAGCATCGGTATTAACGTCATTTTGGCGGTAGTATGCGACCTCTTCCCTACGACACTAAGGTAATAAATATAAAAATTTCAATTATAGAACTAGAATAAAGAGTAAAATGCTACGAAATTGCCCTTCTTTGTTTTTAGATAAATTAAATACTACCTTTAATAGTCCCTAGTGCAAAATAATCAATGCTTATAATGCGGAATTTTGGGAAACAACTACTCTGCAATGTAATGCCTCAACCAGTATTGAATTCACCTAAAAAACGAATAATAAACAGTCACGGTTAGTCGTCAGCGGTGTCACCAGGCATATACTGTTTACGAGCTTGTTAGTATGTCACAGGTGAGGCGTGAGGCACCGACAAATAATGCCTGTTACGAACGGTGAGCGATAGTAATATGTATGTATATCTTTGTAGTAAGATATATTCCTACAGACACGTAAACGGCATAGTCTGTTATAGTGGCAATGCGTAGCGTAAGGCAAAGCGCGCACTGAAGTAGTGTGGTAGTGATGAAGTATTGGAATGGTGCGTGGTATGGGGATGGTGAACATTTGGAGTGGCGATGGAATAGCGGCGAAGTGGTATGAAAGTGATTTAAAGCTCACTGCAGTGTCATTTTGTCAGTTAAAATGTCGTCCTCACAGGATGAATATACGCTTTTATCTGTACAACTTGCTAACCTAAATGCTAAAAATCAGGAGAAGAAACACTAGTGAGGTCATCCTCTGGAAAAAAAATTAAAAAACTGGAATTTTTAACGTTTATAAAAAGGATAGGAACTTGGATGACCAAAAATTTAAACTTTTCTATCGAATGAAGAAAGTGACATTTTGTAAGTTTCTGACAAGACTACGGCTTATGCTTCAAAAAGGGGTACAAACTTCAGAAATTTATGTTGTGGTCGTCTCGCATGTTTTAAAATTCACAAGAAAAATGCAGGTGCAATGCCACTTCGTCACCGGCCGCTTGCCACTCGAAAATTAAACTTGTTCGAGATTATTGGCACCAGACTGACATCACACCACCTGCGAAATACCATGTGAAAATACCACGCCACCGCTACTCCAGTTTGATACGGGCGTCTTCATATGTTTACATAGGCTTTAATGATTCCACCTGCCACTTGGTCACCACGTCACTGCCACGTCACTTGCTGACCACTTCAGTGAGCGCCTTGCCTTATATGTTTTTTAGTGGCAGTCGATATTTTTGTAATATATTTATGTATCAGATAATACATTATATTATTGTTCCTCACCGTCCGTAACCGGCTTAACTCTCGCTGTTCGCTTTCATAGCCAACAGAAGGACATTCGTGGGTGCGCAAGATATAAGTGTCTACATCTGGTGGTTACTGGTTACTCGTTGGCGGCCTCACCTATGAAAGTTAACAGCTAAAAACCGGTATGTGTCTGGCGAGCCGCTGACGTGGCTGTTTGCTATAGATTTTTCAGGTGTAATTCAATGCTGGTCGAGGCATTAGTCGACAGAGTAGTTGTTGTCTGGAATTCCGCTTTCAGTGGGAGCTTTCATCGCTCTCTGCTTGTGGCCGTAACTTATAATTACTATGCAGGGTGTATCTGTGAATGGTGGCCATATTTATACGTAGGCTATCTTTGATCTACAAATTCATATCATAAGTTTGTTCTAATATTCTCAAAAAAGGCGGGAAATTTTATTAATACAAAAAATTTCCGCATCGCAAGAAAAGTATTGTTACACATAAACACCTCGCACTGCCACTAAGCACTAATAACTTTATATTAATGTTATATAATTGCACGTGGGAAACACGTGCTATTATACCTATAAAGTTAATCCCCACTTAAACTTACACCGTGCACAACAAATAAATGCAGTTCAATAAATATAATGATGACATTATGAGCAGAATAAAAAAACTTTTGTAATTCTACACATCCAACATTAAGTTTATAACTAATGTTCCTAATATATATTTTAGAACTATGACAGTGTCGTTGACTATGATGTTTGGAAGGATAGGAGCTACTTTAGGAAACTTAGTATTTCCATTTTTATTAGAAGCAGGGTGCGCTCCACCCTTCTTCTCAGTTGGATCTGTGATGATAGGTAAGATTAAAACATTTTTCTTTTAAATAAAACGTAATGGAAATAATAGTCCCACAATAATTATATTGTTTGTTTAGTTAATAATATGACAAATGTACCTACATATTTTTTGCAGGTTGTGCCTTCTTAACATGTCTTCTTCCAAATACAGATATGAAAGCGCTGCAATAAGTTGATGTAGAAGTTAAGAAGTGAATATGTTACTTAAATTTTGGAATCATGATTATTACAATTTTTTTATGTAGGTATGCCTATTTAAAATTATATTATATTTATTACTTTGTGTTTTTTTGGTTACTAATATCCTTAATTGGTACTGACGACTCTCTCGAACTTCTTCTTGATGCTTATAACAATAATTTACACAATTTACACATTTATTTTGAACTTAAAAAGGTTTCACAAGAAATCGTTTTCTAATTTTCCTACCATCATAAAACTGAAAAAATGTCTCAGTAAGTGCCAAAATAAAAATGTGCATATGTGTTATGAGTAACATTTTTATAGATGCAATATTTAGCGGCAACATAAACTATCGTGTTATAAAATATGAACATTTTAATATCTATAGGAAATTGCAAATATGTAAAATATCAGAGGGAAGCCACGACTGCAATTAATTTCAACAATTTTTTGACATTTGGTGCATTTAATGATGGGAATAATTCAACTTCAATATTATACATGAACGATGAAATGCTGTGAGCGGTTTTATAACACTGAGGGTTTCCAATGAAAATATTTGACCTCTTGTGTTTTGTGACTTATTTAAAAGTTACGGAGGAAAATATTTCATATTTTTTAACACAAACAACACAATCCATACGGTACTATGTATATTTGTTCACATTTGTTTGTACGTAGCAGTGTGTTAAAAGATTAACAAAATTTATTGTGTGAATATAACAAGTGTTATGTGTACTTTTACACATAAAAATGTTAATTGTATTGTATAATATATGTACATACAGGGTGTAAGAGGGTAAAATATTTCAGGAGGTAATAGTATGAGCCAAAATAAGTAGAAAAGTCTTAATAAACATGGGTCCGCAAAGTAACGGTTGCGGAGATATGGACCACTACAGGGTGAGTCAGTCATAATGTCATTAATTTTAACCACGTATTCGGGAGGCCTAATAAAGGCAGAAAATCGAAAAAAATTTTTACTCGACCTTTAAAAAATAAACAAATCACCCTATAAAAATCAGTAACACGACGCTCCTGGTACGCTACGATGGCGCACCCGACGAAATTCTAATGTCACAGACTTGCCGTATTAACCATGGATGCCACATTTACATACATAATATCATCTAACACATCAGCGTGTTATTCAAATTTACCTCCATTTAGCACTCTGCATTTCGCATTTCTTCCCTCAAATTTGTAGATCATGCCACACATCGGAGGGGGGATTTAGAGAATACAAGCAGTAGTTTGTTTATTTCGGTCTAACCTCACGTATTTGGCGTAAATTCACAACGCATAATTTTACAAATTCCGATTATGTGGAAATGGTAGTGTTATACGGAGAATGTTTACGAAATGCCACTGAATTTTATTAATAAAGTGCTATGGACGGATAAATAATACAGTTATAATTATGTGGGCTGTAAACAGGTTAGTATCATACTACTTAAAAAACAATACATTTCTAGGCTAGATGTACGTAACTACAAATTGTACATTTGGTTATGTGTGCGGTTAATTGTACTTACGAGTAATACTAAAAATTCATATTTATTTGTAAAACCTTGTGCAAACGTAATATCAAAATTATTAAACTGTAATAGCCTAAGCATTCGAAAACATTTATTTATTATCTACATTTGTTTTTATTAACAATTAAATCAATATTTAAGGAAAATTCATTCATGTATCTAGATTAAAAAAATAGTTTTACTCCTTGTCGTTAAATAACAGTACAAAAACTAGGTAACTAGGTTATTGACCTAATAAGGTCAAGGTCAAGATTAACTCTCGATTAGCGGCGTGCCATTTCGGCCTTGGACAGTTTTCTGTCGACAACACGATGGTTTTTTATTAAATACTTAGTATTTAAACACGAAACACTTTTCAGCTTCTCAATAATTTACCCATTGGGTATAGGTTTTTTATGTAATGTACGTAAATGGTTTATTACTCAGTTTATTATTAGACACGTTGGAGTTTTGTTGCAGTCATAACGGCTACATTTGCTCAGAGAAAAATCGACACGCGAGTGTACGGGTATCGTTTGATTGGGCCGTATTTTCTATGGGAAAACCTGAGTGGACCGCGTTACTTGCAATTTTTAATAGAATTATTTGATTATTATTATTATTATTTGATTTTATTGGGTATTAACATTTTAAATTATTATTGGCTGAAGTTGAACTTAGCAAGAAAAATTGATATTCTAAAATAGTCAGTACAACCGTTTATTTGTGATGTCTAAAACCTAGGTGAGTAGGTATAGAAAAATATTACAACTTGACAACGTTGCATCACGTCGATATCGAGTTGAACTGTCAGCTGTAACCGACCAAGGCTGTGACCGGTCAGTGACAGTCTGAAAAGGGGGTTTAAATAATGATTTGAAAATATTTTTTTTCGGCGTAAATATGCATTTAGATTTTTTTTTAATCACATATTCGCATTATACTCATTATTCCCTATCTCCTCTTAAAATTAATGACATTATGACTGACTCACCCTGTATACGTTTTTCAAACATTTTATTTTATTAGGAATAAACCGACCAAGGAAGCTTTTAACAAACAAAAAACAAAGTTACAGAAGATGCTCAAAGTGCCCTCTGTCCATTTCCAAGCAGGCAAGACATCTTCGTCTCAACGATATTCGAACTCTTTCGAAAACACCATCCTTGGTTTGGATTTCTTGACACTTTTGATTAATCCGTAGCTGCAGCTCTTCCAGGCTATTTACAGGAGTACCATACACTAATGTCTTCAAATATTCCCAAACAAAGAAATCTAGAGGGTTCAGATCAGGCGATCTTGGAGGCCATAAAACAGGCCCGGCCCTTCCTACCCATCTATGTGGAAAAGTTTGGTGTAAATGCTCTCTAATGGTCATGGAAAAATGTGCTGGAGCACCATCATGCTGGAACCACATTTGTTGCTTCTGATTCAAAGGAATGTCTTCTAAAAACTCATACAATGTGTTCTGCAGAAATTTGAGGTAAGCAGCGCCTGTTAATCGGTCTGGTAAAACAACAGGACCTAGAAACCTGTCACCTACAATACCCATCCAAATGTTTAATGAAAAATGTGCCTGATGTTCTATTAGAGCATGAGGATTTTCGTCGGCCCAAATATGCGTATTGTGAAAATTAAACACTCCATTTCTTGTGAACCCGGCCTCATCAGTAAAAAGAAGAAAACGAGGGTCTCCGGCATCATTACCAGCGGCAAAAAACCAAACGTGCTAAAAAGCAGTTGCTCGTGAAGGATTCCGGATAAATGGCACTGTTTGCTCAAGGAACCGGTATCACACAATGTTTGGTGAATTCTTCCAAACATGCGTTGTGAAGGAATCTGGCGATTTGGATAAGCATCAACATAAAGACGTCGCGCTTCGGTGGCGTTCCCATTAGCACGACCACACATGAAATGCATGTCTGTTAATTCTGCGTTAGAGTTACCAGCCATAGCGAAAGAAAACTTGTGCACTGAGAACAACTGTCAAATACGTACTGTTTATTTCACTAAACATCGACCAACTATTATAAGAAAATACACAACGTTTTTGCAAAATAAAAAAGGAGCTAAAAACATAAAACATTCCATATCTCCGCAACCGTTACTTTGCGGACCCATGTTTATTGAGACTTTTCTGCTTATTTTGGTTCGTACTATTACCTCCTTAAATATTTTACACACTTTTTTTAACACCCTGTATAATACTTACAGTTATTGTGCTTCAGTGATACAAAATAGACATTTTAAGATTTTATTAAAATATTATAATTCAGTTCAAATGAACAGTAAGCAAATTATTAAACCAAATATTATACAAAGTTAGATTTAGGTTTTTAACATAATTCTAAAAATCAGAAGTGTGTTAACTTAACACAATGCGAGGTAGTCCCAACACCTTATTGATAAATATTACACACATTCATTTTATTATTTTTTTTTATTTGGTACTACAACCAACAGCCAGAAGACCAATTACAGGTTGAGAAAACAAAACAATTAAATTAGATTAAGTTAGAAATAAATAACAACATACATATATAGCAATATACAGTAAAGCAAACAAAACAAAAATAGGGTAAAGCGCTAAAGTTAGTTAATCTATACAATGTTAAGAAAACACTCGTCTAATATCATTTTCAGTACAAGCAAATATATCAATGCTATTCTGCAGATTATTATAGTTTGTGCAAATAATAACAATTGGAGAAAATTTTAATAAATTCGTATGCGGGATGAGAAGGTAAAATGTTATTAGACCTTGCTTCAGTTCTGGGCACAAGACTGTTCAGATGACAAAATCTCGGGACAGTCATATTTGTTAACAATTTTATATAAAAATAACACACATTGCTGCCTAGGACAATCGACCAAACTAGGTAGGGAAAATCTTCTGAGAAGATCATTCTGAGATACACCTATGGGAGGGTAGTTGCCATCCAGCTTATACGAGAGAAATTTCAAAAATCTTCTCTGTACATTTTCAATACACTGGTTGTAGATGTTATAACCTGGATACCAAACTAAGCTACCATATTCAAGTTTAGACTTTATAAAAGAGTTAAAAAGAGAACGCAAAACATGCTGATTGGTGAAGCCTCGCGAATTTCTTATAACAAAACCTAAATTTTTAGAAGCCGAAGATACCACTTTTTTGGCATGCAAGTTTCATATCATCCGCAAACAGCAAACAGCGTACATCCAAGTCAGCAATAATATCATTAATGAATGTTATAAATAAGAGGGGACCTAGAATGGAACCTTGAAGAACCCCAGAAGTTGCAGAAATTTCCACGGATTTCCGTCCACTCAACGCTACATACTGTTTTCTTCCATGTAAATAAGAGCTAAAAAATTTAAGTAAAGTTGACGACATACCGAACTGATTTAGCTTATCAATGAGCATACCGTGATCTAGCCTATCAAACGCCTTTGAAAAATCTGTATAGGCAACATCGACCTGTACGTTAGCATCCACAAAGTGAAGTGAAGTTGAAATATACTGAGTTAATACAGCAAAGACACAGCTTAAATAACAATCAGCTCACAGACTCTACGGCGGCACCTTTGAAGTATTAAAACGTGAAAATTTGTCCTTGAAGCTTGTTCTCTCTCTGTCTTTTGGGATACAAGTCAGGACCGGATTAAAAATAGATGCCCAATTTAGAAAGTGTTTTAACTGCACTGTGTACCTACTTGAATTTCAAAATATTTTTGTTTTTGTTTTACTAAAATATAGATATAGGAAATGTTACCTAAATTTGGGAGCTTGATTAATATAAATACCACACCTACGTGGATCCATTATTAACATAAAATGTACAATAATTACTTTTCAAAGTACGTATAGGTAATTTATTAACATTACGTTGCTAATGACTAAAAAATAAAACAAACAAAAGTGAAACTTATTAAATTAAAATTTGAAACAAAAATGTTTTCATTGTGTTCAACTTTCTGCCGTACTCTATATAATACCTGGATTATTTTCCAAGACATTAGTTTGGCATAAAACCATATCCTGAAGAATGTTTATGTTAAGGGTGACTAGCATGGGCAGGGAATAGGTATGATCTGAAAATATTTAGAACTTCCGTCAAGTGAAGGAAATAATGTAGGAACTGCATTTTTATTCAACCGATTGGGAAAATGATTCGTAAACATCCTGGGTTCAAAATGATCCTCACACACCCGACTACTGTTATCCACACACGGCACAAACATGTCCTCCCCTTCTTTCACTCATCATGATAAATAACAATAAACACAAAGTAACACAAATAGAACACAAGACGGCCCTGGTCCTATTTGAAAGGTTGTATCCCAATATGGCGGCATGCGCGAAGATCTGCGCGAGACGTTCCCGGTCATAGGAGTCTGTGAGCTGATTGTTATTTAAGCTGTGGCAAAGATTCGTAACCGTAGAGCGGCCTTGAACAAATCCATGTTGACAAGGCGTAATTTGACATTGTACGTGGGGGCATATTAATTCGTAAACAGCCGTTTTAAATATCTTGGCAAAATTAGATATTAAGGTGATGGGACGATAATTCTCAATTTTATTTTTATCTCCTTTTTTAAATATGGGGAAAATGCGGGAGGTCTTCCAAAGTACCGGAAACACACCATACTTCAAGGATAAATTAAAAATTAGCGTTAGTGGTTCAGGTAATACCTGAGCACAATCCTTAATAAGAAATGCCGGTATCTCATCTCTCTTTGTTATAGTAAGATTAAAACATTTTTCTCTTAAGTAAAACGTATAGAAATTATAGTTCCACAATAATTATTGTTTTATAAATTGTATTAAAAGCCAAGGTGTGTTACACTAGGTCTGTTCAAGCAAAGAATCCGGACTGATTCCAAAATGTCAAAAACGTTCATCTAACTACTTCTTGCATGATGTTTACTAAAAACAAATTCATAACTTTACTGGTCGAATATTTCTGACAGTTAAAAACCATTCCCGATTTGTGCTTGAACAAACCTACGAGTACTATTAACTTGAATTTTTTACTCATTCTGAATTATAGGTACATTCGGAAATCCCATTTACACAAGAATTTCTTTTGCAGTACAGGATTACATGAACAATTATAATGAATAACTGGCCTGTTATTTATTATGAGTACCTATGCAAAATTATGGTAAATAATAGCAATTATTTTTCATTTATTTTTAAATTATAATGAGAAATATCTATTTCATCTTATAAGAAAATAATTGTAATTTATTTTATTCCATTTCCAATTAAGATTATTAATTTAGACCAAACAGTAATAGTAACAATGGAGTACTTGACTTGATAACAAAAAATATTTGCATAAGGCTATTTTTATTATTTTATCTAAAGCTATCAATTTTATAATAAAGGACCCCTTTGTTTATATGCGAGTGAAACGTCAGATTCAATTTAAAAAAGTAAAAATTGGTTAATACATTTACGACTGGTATACGCCAGCACAGTTTTATTGAAATAAATTTAGTATTTTATCCCCTCCACTTATTTGCAGATGACATGACATTGACATGTTCTAATAAAAATAGAGATATAGTCTTGAGGTTGGTCGTAAATGATTTAATTAAAGCCGAATCATGGTTTATTTCAAATAACCTTAAATTAAATAAAGAAAAAAACACAAACTGTTATATTTTCTAGTAATCACTTACATGATGATATGCATGTAAAACTGTTGGGGATCACTACTGATAGTTCTCTTAAGTGGGCACATCACATTCAAGGTGTTTGTAAAAAACTTTCAAGTCAGATATATTTAATAAGGAAGCTCAGGTTGTGTCTGGATAATGTAACATTGGTTAACGCTTATTATGGTGTTATACATTCATTTTTAAGTTACGGAGTGGTTTTGTGGGGTAATGCTCCAATGACTAATCGTGTTTTTAAACTCCAGAAGAAAGCTTACGCATAATCTGTACAGTCGGACCTTTTGAACATTGCAAGCCTCTATTTAGAAAGTTAAAAATTATGTCCCTGCCATCGCTTTACATATTTTTTTCTTTGATAGAAATATATAAAAAATCTAACTCCTACCTAACTAATTCGAATGTTCACAATTATTTGACAAGAACGCTAATCAACTCCGAACTTCTAAATTTAGGTTGCAAAAATCGCAACGTAATTCTTTAAATCTAAATCTTTATAATAAGCTTCCAGTACATGTAAAAATGCTAAACAATGCTCAATTTAAAAATAATATTAGGAGAATTATGCTCGATCACTGTTTTTATTCTGTTCGTGAATATATGGATGCTCCCACAGTTCATTTTTAATTATGTTTTCATTTTTATATTGTTATTTGTTCTTAATATGTTCTATATAATTTTTATTGTTACTTGTTGTTTTACCTTTTTTAAATATGACTTGTCAGTCTTATCACTATATATTTTGTGTACTTATTATGTGATCAATGAATATAATTACTTACTCACTAGTGTTCAGGAAAAATAAAGTCACTAAGCTGGGATATATGCCCAGTTCTACGTACTCTATGCATAGTCAGCTATAAAACATGTCGTTTGCACACCACAAATATGAGCAAAAAATTTTAAAATGGAATGCTACATTGTTAAAGTACGACCTATGCAAACTCAAAAATTATCAAAATAAAATGATATTTAATGGGTGATTAGCTTTCTTTAATAAGTTGTATATTTCCAAACTTTTTCTTAAAGTAGAATGTATCACACTTTTCTTCTTTCTACACGGTTTCGCTTCGTAAACTAAGATTTCATTTATCATCCTCTCCTCTCCTTTGTCGTTTACTTTCTCATACAAGAATAAAAATTTAAAATAAGATACATTGTACTTGTCACATGTAATAAAAAACATCAGTAGGTAATATTATTGTAAGAAGAATTTTATATTAAGAAAATGGAAGCTGTATATATGCAT
Source organism: Monochamus saltuarius (assembly GCA_025584915.1). Lineage (NCBI taxonomy): Eukaryota > Metazoa > Arthropoda > Insecta > Coleoptera > Cerambycidae > Monochamus > Monochamus saltuarius. Next base: position 12,099,748 of record CM046726.1, read on the forward strand.
ATGCATTTAAAATTATGAAAATATATTTATTACTTTTACCATGTTTTATAATTAACTTATAAATTTGATTACTTTGTAAAATGAATATATATTTTAAGAGACAGAATTTAAATTTTTGTACTATGTTATTCTTAAATTGTATGGCTTTGATTACATTATTAATAAGATAGTTGCCGAACCAAATTTGCTCTTGATATCAGTAATTTCGTCAGCAAAGGTTAAAAAACATATGATCGTTTTATATCAGATCATATTATGCAGATAAAATCATTTACTTTGATTTATACAGCTTTACGCTTCATATATAAAATAATCTTTCAAAATCATATTTACATATACATATATCTGAACGGCACTGTCTCTTAACAAACTGATTTTCATTTATTTGTATGCTCATTGTTGTAAAAATATAGAACTATAGCAACAGCAAATAAACCAAAGGTAAGTTACACAAGTCAAAGAGAAAGATAAAGTAAATTACAAATATACAGGGTGAGAAAATTGAGGATAGATTGTACGACCGATTTTAATAAGGATCAATCTTCATAAAAAGTTTTGATTTTGATCTAAAGCACCCTGTAATATGTTTTATCACAATTTATTTTTATTATTTCATTTTGTGGCACTGTAAATTTTTTTATTAGGCCATGTCTTCCATTTTCCCGGTGGGATGCACATTCTGTATCTCATTTTGCGAGTATAACTTTATTTAATACCAATGTCTATTTAACACAATAACACTTAATAATATCACGAATGACTCTTCTAAACGTAACGTAACGTTGTCCGTAAATGGAAATCATTGAGCGATATAAACCTCAATTCTGTATTAGGTATACACATGCGAACGTCGTCTGACGTCACAGGTCTTCGCTGTGGCAGTGCACGTTTTCTGGGGGCGTGGCATGACTACAATTTTAAATACCGTTTTTAATCTTATTTTTGCACGAAATTGTCTAGGACAAACGTGTTGTTGATTAAAATAAAAATATCATGCAATTTGTTGTTTTGTTTATAACAAAAGGTCTAACATCTAAACTCTGTATGCTCGCAAATTTTGAATTGTTTATTTAACAAATGACCCATTTTGTTGAACATATGGCAAATGTCACACACGATTCAACGAAAATGTCTGGAAAAAGTTTTCTCTAGGGGGTTTTCGAGGTCTCTCTTTATCACTTTGGTGTTAGCTTTATTATTTATTGCTAAATTGTTGTAACTGGTCTAATTAACAAATTAAAAACTCCACCCCCGAAATCACTAGAGAACCGGAATTTTTTCCAGGATTTCTGACTTATTAAGGCAAACGATTGGCAGAAGATTTTTTCAAATATAATTGTTTATTATTCGATTGTTGCAACCTCGCTAATTAACAAATTAATCACTCTTCTCCCGGAATCGTTAGAAAATCGGATTTTTTGCAATAATTCTGGGATCATGGGGAGAACCATCGGCACAAGATTGTTGCACGAAATTGTTTATTTTTCTATTTTTGAAACCTGGCTATTAACAAATTAATAACTCTACTCCCGGAATCACTAGAGATCCAAAATTTTTTCCGGGATTTCTGTCTTTTTAAGGCACATCCGCACAAGATTTTTACAAATATAATTGTTTATTGTTCAATTGATCCCAAAATTATTGCAAAAAAAAATCCGATTTTCTAAAGATTCCGGGAGAAGAGTTATTAATTTGTTAATTAGCGAGGTTGCAACAATCGAATCGAACCATAAACAGTTATATTTGCAAAAAACTTGTGCCGATGGTTTGCCTTAATAAGCCAGAGAACCTGGAAAAATTCCGGTTCTCTAGTAATTTCGGGGGTGGAGTTTTTAATTTGTTAGTTAGACCAGTTACAACAATTTAGCAATAAATAATAAAGCTAACACTTGTGAAGAAGTGATAAAGAGAGACCTCGAAAACCCCCGAGAGAACGTTTTCCAGACATTTTCGTTGAATCGTGTGTGACATTTGCCATATGTTCAACAAAATTGGGTCATTTGTTAAACCAACAATTACAAATTTGCGAGCGTACAGAGGTTAGATGTACCTTTTGTTATAAACAATTCCCTGAACATTTTGAAGAAAACCGCATCTCAATCGGACTTCTCCGCAAAAAGTTGTCCATTTTCACTTTTGTCATGCTAATTTGACGCGACTACATTTAACAATAAGCAGTTGGAGAAAAAACTATTAATTTTAAATATACTTACCAGCTTATAATAATTAGTTTTCTTTGGCCTCTAGGCAGAATGTGCAAAATCTTCGATGTACTTTATTAATTCTCTAGCAGTTTACTATACGTTAAAATTGAATAGCAGTTTATGTATTTGTTCTAAAATATACACACATATATGTATATTTAGATCCAATATCACGATTTTTCAAAGTGTAACAATGGGGAGTGTTTAGCTAAAATAAATAAAATATTTGCACGAGAATTTGCTTAGTTATTTTATCTTAAATTGTCAATTTTATAAGAGAGCACCCCTTTGTTTAAAGAAGAAATTTATTAACGCACAATCTTCGGATTTTATCACGTCATGGCAAAATTCTGAGTAAATATATTATTTCATGTTTTAATTTAAACGTATATTAAATCAGTTTAGATTCACCGGCCAAGCAAAATGACAAAAAATTTATTCGTAAAGAAATTATTTTCAAGTTCAGGAAAGACAAAACACTGTGAGTCTGGAAATGAAGGTAAGTACTGAATAATTGGTAGAAAAATGATGTAGTATCCCACATAACACATTGACGTAAATTAAAAAAATACACTTTTTATCTTCCAATATTTTATTAACATACTAACTACTAAACTAAATATATCATATATGTATTTGAAGGATGAAGATAGAGACAGCGTTTTGTGCCGCCTCGGCAACCGAGTCTGCTCAAAATATCCTGTTACCACTTTGTGGTATAGGCAGTAAATTATTTCATTTATACACAAAAATTCTCCATTGCTCTCTATTTCCTGCCAGTTGCCTCGCTTCTGGCCACGTCTTTTGTCTTGTCTTCAATAAGTCCCGAATTACCTGGTCCCATGTTTTTCCGGATCGTCCTCGTGTTCTTTTTTTATGTCTCCTCGTTTCCACACTTTCTTAACCAGTATCGTGTTATTTATCCTGAGTTGTTATTTTTTATTCTGTCCATCCTTGTTATGTCCTTTATTATTTGCAAATAATTCATTACTGTTGCCTGTATTTTATGATTTTGTATTTTTGATAGAACCCAACTTTCACCGCCATATATGAGTTATTGCTCGATATACTGGCTTATATACTTTTATTTTAGTTTTTAGGGAGATTTCTTTTTTACTTATTATAAATTTAAGATTTTATAGTGTATGCAATTTTATGGTCTTATCTATTCGTCGATTTATTTCTCCATTCAGCTTTCCATCACCTTGCATCTCAACTGCTAAATATTGGAAAACATCAACTTGTTTTTTTCTTTCGTTCCCCACTTTTATATTTAAATAATCTTATTTATTTCCTATCATCACTACTTTCGTTTTGCTTTTATTCATGTTCACTCCATTTTGTTCAAGAACTGCATTCCATTTGTTTAAATTATGTTGTAAATATCTCTTTACTAAATTTCTACATCCAATGTTTAGCTTCTTGACTTCCAATGTACATTTTTTTTAATATATCATCCATAAATACTATAAATAATCTTGGGCTTAATCCTCTTCCCTGCCTTAATTCTTCTTTTGTTTCCAAATCCACTGTTCTAACGTATTTTCTATTACAGATCTGATTCTCTATTAATGATTTTGTAGTAGACTTTCAAGGTTGTGCTCAATAATGTTGTTCCCCTATAGTGCATTCTTGCACATCTTTTTTATATATAGGTACTATGAGAGCTACCTGCCAATATTTTGGTGTTTGTTCTTCTCTCCAAGCTGTATTATATATTTTAAGTAACATATCTACTCTCTTCCCTAAATATTTTATCATTTCTACAGTTATTTTGTCTACATCTGCTGACTTTCCATTCTTCAACTCCTTTATGACCTCTTTTAATTCTTCTATAGTCTTTACTTCTTCATTACTCTCCTCTATATTTCTTATTACATTATCTTCAGTTGTGTCTAAATTATGTGTGTCATCGCCCTAAATTATGTAGATATTAAATATCTCTTGTACAGTATGTTTTTCCATAATAAATAGTATATATCAGGGTGGCCAACTTTATTAGCCCTGATATCTACTTTTGACTTTCAGTTCTAAGCGATTCACCACTCAAAGTACTTTTGGAAAATTCATGACTTTAGTATATTTTTTCTAAATGATCTTTAACATTTGAAAATCATTGAAAGATCTCCATTTCAAGACCAGTTATTATCAAACTGCATCGTATGATTGCGACTAAAACAGCGATTAGAAAGTTATCTGATTCCCAATGATTAGTTCTAATTAACCAGAACATTTCGTGTCGCCGTTGTTTGTCCTCTAAATATCCTCACAGGCTCCAATCCAATGTTGTTTTTGATATAAAACGACTAATTTCCGATTTGTGTTTTAGGATATCTTGACACAAACCATGTGAAATGTTGAACTCTTTATTCCTCGGATACTTGATTGACGTTTGACCAAACGAGTTCATTCATTCGCGCAACATGACACTCATCGGTTGATGTTGACGGTCGTTCCGAACGATTGTCATCGCCGTCATATCTCAGACCTTTTGAACCATTTATGTTATCTTAACCGACTCAAAACTTAATTCCTGAAACAGTTTACATCATTTAAACCGTTTATGTGAATGATTTCTCACACTTCTGTGTTGATGCTAACACGTTACTGCTCAATGGAACTCATCACAAAATCACCGACACACAAAAACGCTTTTATAAAAACAACTATGTCTCCACAAATTTTAGAGTAACAACAACTAACAATCAACAAACAAGAACTGATAACTTGTTACTTCAAAACGGTACCACCAACCTCACGATATTACAATAACTGGTTGCTGCATAATTCAAACAGATAAAATCTCAACAATGTATTATTGTAATAATATTTACCTACAATTGTTTTTTTGTAATTAAACCAAACTAAAAATGACAAATTTTATATTTCAGTCACAGAGGGCCCTGCAGAATTTGAAACGGCAGTGTCTGCCTTGGGATTTGGAAAATTTAACATCATTATGTTCCTTATACTAATTCCGTCGCAGTGGTCAATAATTTTTGATACAACCCTTCTGTCTTACATATCCCCAGTGGCGCAATGTGATCTAGATCTAAGTCTTAACGATAAAGGAACCATAAATGCCATAGCACCATTTGGTAAGTGTAAATTTTCGGTCGGAAGAATTTCACATATTATGTAATTAACAGCTGTAACATTAAATGTTTTTCCAATAATTACGTTGAATTAAAAGTTTATATTATTTATTTACAAACAACTTTATCATAGCTTATATAAATCATATAGCATTATATAAATTTTTGTTCTTTCTAGGTGCTATAGTAGGTGGAGTATTCTGGGGAATTCTAATAGACACTCTTGGCAGAAAGAACTTGATAATGTATGGATTCTTTATTGCAGGAATTCTTACTGTTGCAATTAGTCTAACTCAAAGCTATTTATTTCTTTTAATTTCGAAATTGATTTCAGGCGCAGTGTAACTAGAAATAAATAAGTTTTTTATATTTTGTAATTTTGTCGTTTTTAGTACTGGTGGAATATATATTGCCCAGTGTACCTACTATGCCGAATTTCATTCAATGGAACATAGGGGCAAAATGCAGTTGTCGATGGGATTTATAGGTGGGGCAGGCCAAGTCGCAATGCCCTTATTATCATCCTTCTTTTTACCCTTAGACTTCAATATTACTCTATTTAATGGATACATAAGTAAGATAATCGGATATAAAGAAGTTTATTTGATATTATTTCATCTATATTTTGTAACTTTGAAAACTTAGGCTTTGGGGTGCTCTCTATTTATAAAATAATAATGGTTTCCCTCACTCCTGCACTTAATGGTGGTTAGGCACAGCTTAAATAACAATCAGCTCACAGACTCCTATGACCGGGAACGTCTCGCGCAGATCTTCGCGCATGCCGCCATATTGGGATACAACCTTTCAAATAGGACCAGGGCCGTCTTGTGTTCTATTTGTGTTACTTTGTGTTTATTGTTATTTATCATGATGAGTGAAAGAAGGTGTGGACATGTTTGTGCCGTGTGTGGTTAACAGTAGTCGGGTGTGAGGATCATTTTGAACCCAGTATGTTTACGAATCATTTTCCCAATCGGTTGAATAAAAATGCAGTTCCTACATTATTTCCTTCACTTGAGCGAAGTTCTAAATATTTTTCAGATCATACCTATTCCTTGCCCATGCTAGTCACCCTTAACATAAACATTCTTCAGGATATGGTTTTATGCCAAACTAATGTCTTGGAAAATAATCCAGGTATTATATAGAGTACGGCAGAAAGTTGAACACAATGAAAACATTTTTGTTTCAAATTTTAATTTAATAAGTTTCACTTTTGTTTTGTTTTCTTTTTTAGTCATTAGCAACGTAATGTTAATAAATTACCTATACGTACTTTGAAAAGTAATTGTACATTTTATGTTAATAATGGATCCACGTAGGTGTGGTATTTATATTAATCAAGCTCCCAAATTTAGGTAACATTTCCTATATCTATATTTTAGTAAAACAAAAACAAAACATATTTTGAAATTCAAGTAGGTACACAGTGCAGTTATAACACTTTCTAAATTGGGCAACTATTTTTAATCCGGTCCTGACTTGTATCCCAAAAGACAGAGAGAGAACAAGCTTCAAGGACAAATTTTCACGTTTTAATACTTCAAAGGTGCCGCCGTAGAGTCTGTGAGCTGATTGTTATTTAAGCTGTGGTTAGGGCCTACCAACGTATGTCGTTCCTGGGCGTAAATGCAGCCTGCTTAATAATAATATGCCCTAAAATTACGGGTAGTCGAAACATGAAAAAATATACAGTGTGTTCCATTTAAAATAGGCGACTAGATGGTCACTTCCGGTATAACCCGAAATGCTACTAAATTGGCATTATTTTAATTAAAGAGAGTACCACCGAAAACCCCAAACCTTAACTTTTCAAAAGTAAAAGCCTGTATAATGCTTAATTTTATTACATTCTAGTCCATAAAAAATACTAAAAAATAAGTAATAAGTTTCATTTTTAGAATTCCATTCTTGGAATTTATTAATTCTGGTTTCTTCAATCCTGTCCTTTACTGCTGGAATAGTATTTATATTTTTGCCAGAAAGTCCAAAATATTTGATGACCAAAGGGAATAATGAAGAAGCTTTAAATGTATTTAGAAAGGTTTACAGAATTAATAAAAGTCTACCTGAAGAATCCTATCCCGTGAGTGAACTATTTTTATTTTAGACAAACATATCAGAATAAATACAACCTGTGAATTATAGATAAAAAAGCTTATTAATGAAAAAATAGAAAGTAAATATACAGGACATGGAAGAAAAGCCCTTGTTATAAATTACTTGAAAAATGGCTGGCAACAACTGGCACCCCTATTTAATAAGACATATTTCCCTAAGTTAATTCTGGTAACTACTATAGAACTTTTAATAATTACAAAGTAAGTATTCTTAAAAGAATAATCAATTCTCATTTGAAAGAATTATTGTACAATTTTTCAAAATAAATAAAAGTGGAAACATTAATATATGACTACCGCTTCGATAATACACAGGGTGATTCAGAACTTATCTAAAAATATTTGGGAATAGATGCGTCATGAAAAATCGTAAAAAATGTTTGTATAAAATCCTTTAGTTTCCGAGAAAAAATGATTGATGTTCTAGTAGTTTCAACCTTTACATCGTTGAGCGACTGTGGCCTCTAACCAGGCGATTTCAAATACCCGATTACTTATCGTATTAACTTTTTTGATACATAGTGATTTTCCGGGTTGTTGTGTCGTGACCTCGGTAACTGGTAGCTGCCAGAAACAGAGTTAAAATGCACATCCCTAGCATTAGCCGGGACTCTTTTACCTGCCCTGGTTGTTCTCGGGCTAGGCTCTGTGGGGACAGACCCGCTATTGGAGTCTCTGGGCCCGTCCATATATTGATTTCTGTTTCTATTGTTGATATTACGACTGATACGGTCGGTGCTAATTTGTACCTACAGTTACAATTGTGTAGCTGGTGTCGTTTTCGAGAAAAATTGTGGGACCTAGCGTAATATTTCGCAAGCAGACCATCGAATTGCTCCGCAACTATAAGAGCGATTCCAAAGCGAAATTTGTGTCATATTTTGTTGCAATTTCAATTGAATGCTTTCAGATAATGTAATGTTTTCAAAAAATAAAAAAAATTGCCATTAATTTGTACAGTCAGTGAAAAATTTGTTGCTGCCTTAAACGTTTTCCTAAAAACGAAAAATCAAATACGACGCTAAAAACAAGTCTGAATATTTTGTTGCTAGTTTGTACAACCAGTTTCAATTTTGTAGTTTGTGACGTATTTGAGAAACATATGATAGCTGAACTGCAAGATGGAAAAGACAAAATATTGAAGAACAGCATGCCAAGAACAGTTTCCAAATTCATCTTAATGTAATAATATTATTGGAATTTAACTAATAACTATTTCACTTTTAATTTTTACACAATCGTAAGGCAACAATAAATTATTAACTGACTGTACGAGTTGAATAGGCAAATTTTTAAATTTTAGAAAAAGAGCTATACCTACAGTCAGAAAGTACTTGACGAGCAACAAAATATGGGACAAAAATTGCTTTGCTATTGGCTTTGGTCGCAAATTAATTCGATGGCCTACTATAGCGTAAATATTACTCTTGCAGCCACCATTTTTCTCGAAAACGGCATGAGCCTTAAAATTGAAACTGGTAGTACAAATTAGCAACAGAATGTCCACTACTTGTTTTTGGTAGCCGCTGATGTTCGCCTTCTGACTTCATTTCTATTATTATGCACCAGTGCATCAGTGACATTTTTTTAATAAACCGGAAACAAAAAATAGGATACAAATATGAAGTGGAATTTTCGTAATTCTATGCCCATTACCACCTAAAGGCATATATATTTTTGCAGACATCATTATTAAAATATACAGGATGTTTAAAAGATGTAGATGAAATCATATCCATAGATCAATTAGACGAAAATCATGCCATTCCTTACGTCAACTTTCCATTTAGGTATACAAATAAAGAAGGAATTGTAACAATTTCATCGTTACTTCCCAGACTATGTGTATCAGAGTTCACTGTACCATCCATTTATGTATTAATGCTTTTCAGCATGAACACGTTGCGATTATGGTTACCACAAATTTTCCAAAGCATACATGAATATCAAGCAGCACACGAAGGAATGACTGATCAATTATGTACTATGTTAGACACTTTGAAAACAGTAACAAATTCATCAAATATGATGGTACCTGAATGCACCGTGGTAAGTTATCATTGTTCAAGAGGAATGAACCTTAATTTTTCCATTAATTTGTAACGTTTTATCCGCGTCATCTAAAACGTTTCATTGATATCACAGGTAGATGCCTATTGCGCCTCATTATCTGCTTTTTATTTGATACTTGAGGACTGTTAATTAACTAAAAGTTTGATGTACATTTCCAGAACACGGAAAATAACTTATCCGTGTATCTAAACTCAATTGTAAATGCAGTAGTTTGCATGATTGGATACGCTATGGCTGGGACACTAATGAATATAATTCCAAAGAAGACGTTATTGTGTAAGTACTACCATATTTATTGTTTTAAATGATTCTAATTCAAAAACTAATTTCAGGTGTATTAGGTCTCATTTCTGGAGGTACAATTCTAACGACATATTTATCACAAAATACCATTACAACACTAGCTTTGACATCTCTTCATTTAGCTGCGGTCGGAATTTGCTTTGACGTTGTAATGACTATTATAGTTGTAATTTTTCCAACTACTTTAAGGTGAGTTGTTGTCAACAGAGGAATTCTCTAACGAATT